>CM059974.1:68849309-69449309 GCA_030490835.1 Annona cherimola
CTATACATAATTTTTCAATCATTTTCATGCATTTCATAAAATGCAAATGCAATGCATACATAGCATTCATGACATTCCTTTGGATGCGACGCTAGCTAGGCGCCCATCCCATACATGCTCCCATTTCAGGGAGGTCGCCGCCGGCCTGGGCCTATTAAGCGACTTGGCAATAGCGAGGGGGACATCCGGTCCGCTTACTACCTCGACTAAGGCCTATTCCTCGTGCACATGCTCATTCTCATACACATGCCGGCATGATATTTACAAATCATAAACAATTTCATAAAAATAAATTTAATAAATAATTTCGCAAAACGAACTTCAGTTCATGTAAAGCAGTTATAGGTATGGCCAACCTTAAATAAATTTCATAAAGCAACTTGCAAACAATTTCAAACATTTTGGAAATAATTTGCAAAACATATAACTTGCTTACCTTCTTAGGAGGTGTCTTCGACCTTCTCTTTTCCTTTTCCTATTCAAGGACAAAGGATATTTTATTTCCTCTATTTAAGCTGCTTCCCATGTATGCTTTATAATATTTGGGCATTATTTCTTTACATAGATATTTTTGTCCGTAAATTCTTCAACAATTCCATACTTATATTCAAATATTAATTTCCAAATTTTCTCCAAAATCACGCCGTTCACAGCAACGTAGTTACTGTTCACAGCAACGTAGTTACTGTTCATGGGTTTCAAAATTTGATATTTTTTCCAAAAATAAAAAATACCATGACATACCTTATGCCTAGTATATCATTGGAAATTTCTTATATTTTGAATTTATCATCATTTACTTGGCCAAAAAAATCATTTTCTCCATATACTAAAAATCATCATAAATTCACTTAAGCATAATCCTTAATTTCAAAAATCATGAAATTAATATATCATCATTCCAACATCATATTTATCATAATCATACATCCCAAATCATCATTTATCATTTTTGGAGCATTATTTTCACATATCATATGCTATCTTCCCGAATACCCTATCTTCGCTCCAAATTTTTGATGTTTTGGCATAATTCCATTTAAACATTATATCTATACTTATTTTCTCATGATTAGGCATTATATAAGCATGGTTTTACCCTACTTATCATCCAAAAGAAATTTGGGTAGAAATCACTTACCCGAAGTGGAGATACCCCTCTTTTTCTCGCACTTTCTCTCTCCAACCTCTATTCTTCAAGGCTAAAACGTGTGGGGATGGAAAATGAAGTTGCTCAAGTGATTTTTGAGCTGGGATGGATGTGAATTTCGTCCATGGGCTGCTCCTCTATTTATAGGGGTCCATTTTTTCATTATTTGCAATTTACCCCCTCTAGCTTAGGGTGTAAAATGGCAAATGTGTTTTTTTCTAATTTCCAAAGGTGCCTTGAGCCAAGAGCAGCCACCCTAGGCCTTCTCCAGCCCCCCTATAGCAGCCCTAATTTTCTACCTATTTTTTGATTTTTTTAAAATTAATTAAATTAAGCTAAATTAATCCTAGCCCTTGATTTATGATTTGGGTGAATTTTGACCATTGATTTGGTCATGGTACCCCCCTGCACGACCTGACATGTTGCTGCATTGCATTTAATTTTTTTAATTTTTTATTTATTAATTTTAATTAAAGTCAAATACGTAATTAATGAAAAAGTGAAGTTACTTTTTCACTTTGCATTTGACGTTTCATCTTGACCTTTGATTTGTGATTTTCATCACATCTTAGCCCATTCATCATGTCCATCATGAATTTTTAACTATTCATAAAAAATTTCATCGAATTCCGACGCCGGGATTGCAATTTATGAATTTTTTTTCTATTTTTCCACAAAAATCCAAACTTGGATTAAAATATCCAAAAGAATTGCTATTTTGTCTTGTAGTGATTAAATCTCTATTTTGTCTTTTTGTGATTAAGTTAATCCAAGTGATTAACTTTTAATAACGGGTCTTAGTCCTTGGTTACTATTCACGTGCACTATTCATGGGGTTAAATTCCTAATTGCATTATTTCAATTTCCAATACACATATCCATTAATATAATTTATGAATTTTCATTTATTCATAAAATAATTACAAAATTACAAATGTCGATATGACGCGTATACAGTCGAAACAACGTGTATACGGTCAGGGTTCCACACGTGTTAAATGCAAAGTTTATACATGTATAAGTTTATCTAAATGTATTTTTGAGTACAAAGGGTGAAAAGGCTTTAATAGCCTATAATACATGAAATGGAGATTTAAGTTAGATTGAAATTTATATATTCTAATTACGTTAAGATTTATAAGAATGAGATTAACTTAATGTCACAATGTCCTTCTTTTGAATTCATGTATGGAAGTCCTAAATGAGAATAAAAGGTTTGTTCAAGTATAGGATGAATCATATTTAAATTAGATTTTCAAGCAAAGAAATGCTTGAATTTGTTATTTAAACGCCAATAAGAAATGTTCATATAGAATTACGTGTATTTTTAAATTTTTGCTTACTAAGTATTTAATACTCATTTTTTTCAAACAACCAGGGAATGCAGATGATGCAAACTTGATAGAGGAGTCTCCAATGCTAATAAAGTAGTGAAGATATGATTTGTAATGCTTTTGAGGTATTTTGGGCCTTAAGATATAATTATTACAATTGTATGTTTCAAGTTGAAATTTGTTATATTTAGGTTATATGGTGTAGAAGTTATCTTTTCATGTAAGGTATGATTGTATAAGAGATGTACTAGATAAACTAAAGTGGATATGAATGAATTTAGTAGTCAATGCTGAATTATTTAATGATTATCAGGTTTTACTTTACATAAACATAGACGGCATGCTGCTGAATTTTAGTTAAGGAAATAGATTAAAATATGTGCTGAAAGAAAATAGAAGAAAAAATTTAGATCAATTTTCAAAGGCTTTTGCTTGTATAAGAATGAAACCACAAGTTTCATCACTTAAAAAGATCTGTAGAGTAAGCTTTCACATTGTGGCGCGCTCGTGGTTTGGGGCGTTACAATATCATATAGCTTAGGTGGTGGATTTTTTTGGACAGTTAGGATTTTATTTGATGGACTTAGATTTGTGTAAGGCTTAAGTAGTGCTGATTTAGCTGCATGAATTTTTGGACATGATATGGCTTAAAATTTTCCAATGCAAATTAATTGGATGAATGGCCTGCATGTTGCATGGCTTATGGAAGGATGTCTTAGAGTTTTAAATCTAGACGGATGCTCAATTGCTGGATGAATAATATTTTAAATCTAAATGTCGATGTCGATTTCATTCTAGTGGGGCCCATTAGTAGATTTTGATAATCTGCATAAACATATTTAAATTATTAATTCATGTCAATAAATAGGTGGTGCACATATTAAAAAATTGTTTAAAATGAATAAAAAATGTAATTTCAAGCCAAAAGATCTCAAAAATCATTTAAATCACTTGAAATTAATGTTTATAGTCCAAATGTTGCAAAAACATATTTTAAATCAAATTTCACATTAAACTCACATAATTTCCACCAAAATAGTATAAAATACCCTCAAAATATGTTATTAACCAACAATTATCAAATATTCCCACAATTGAACTTTTACTTTTACTCAAAAAAATATAGAAAATTCAAGAATAAATTGCCAAATTTCAAAACTTTGAGCAGGAAGTGAGAATAAATGATTAGCCAACCATCGAAAATCAGTGAGAGCATTAAACCAAAAATTTTGAAACATGAACACTGTGGCGCCCCAGCCCGAGCGTCACAACCATACTCCAAGATCTATCGATTGGTAAACATGATCAGGATTGTTGCCTTGTCACACGGTGGACTTATTGGATATTTATCCACTTAAACTTAACTCCTTATGAATTTATACCATTTCATACATTCAATTTCCATCAAATGTCTTTTTAAGTCATTATTCCACTTGAGAATACACATATTACCTCATAAAATTTCATACTTCATACCTTATCATTTGTCAATAAAAATTTTTGCTTTCTATGATCATAACACATAACATGATTCATATACACCATCAAAATAATCCTTTAGGATCATCATTTATCCATTCATATAAAAAGTCATATACAGGTGTTCATAAGGATTCATTCTTTCTTGAGTCTCCACTTGTGCTCCTTGCCTCCTTCCTTTCACCTGTATTTGGGTTTGGAAAACAAAACATAAGTCGAAACTCAATAAGCAAGCTATAGCGTTTTCAGGCAATTCATTTTAAAGTTAACATTGTTTAAAAGCATTTCTCTCCATTTGGTAGGAGACACTTAACAAGTGATCAACTACCTACGGAACAAAAACCTTTTCATAAACCTTTCATAAACCTTTCATAAACCATTCATAAACCATTCATGTAAACCAGTTTAATCTCAATTTTTGGGCATTTCATAAAGATTGGATGTGCAAATGCATCATTTCCATTCATGACATAATCCTTCATGTGAGGGTACTCTAGCTCGGGGAACATACTTTCATAACATGATTCTTTCCATCCTTGGCACCGGATCTTCTGACTTGGCAACGTCAAGGGAGAATCTCTTGTCCTGGTTCTGCCTTGACTAGCCTACTTGATTTTCATTTAATGCATGACTTTTAGTCAATCCGACATTATATACCTCTTACACATGGCAACTTATCATTCTCATGTAGAGAATTCTTTGCACCATCCCCATTTAAACATCGTTTCAATGAAATATCGTTTAAATCCATGCTACATCACTTTTTATAAATAATTGCGAAACAGTAAGCAATTTATTTATCATAGTTAAAACAACATTTCAACACATATTGAAGTAAAGGAATGACCATCCTTAAATAACTTGGAAATAATTTCGTAAATCAATACACATATTGAAATAATCATTTTATCATCTTTTATAAAACAAAAGTCATTTAGAAAGCTGCTTGCTTACCTGCTTTGCCTTAGCTTTCCGTATCAATTTTTCCTTTGCCTTTGCCTTTGCCTATACGTATAGAATGGTATTGCATTTATAACATTTTCATTTGCTTGCTTAGTTTTCCAACCCATAATCCATTAACATACATAACCCACTTGAATTTCAAGTCGGGTATACATACATTGCACTCACTTGTGCATCATACCATCTATTCCATAACATGTTTTAAACCTATATTTAGGGTAAACACATAATAATTCATTCATAAATCAACGTGTGGGGGTTTATTCCTCTCATTTATCATTTTTCATCTATTTTTCATTTCTCCTACGTCAATGCTCATTTTAAGCATAGAATTGACGTCTTAAGCTTCATAAATAAATCTCAAAATTTGAGATAATCAATAATCATAGAAACAGCAACATAATTATGCATTTCATCACATATTCATGCATTTTTGCATTTTAGCAATTCATATAAGTCATTTATCATTTGTTCATGCTTAGCCTTTCACATACACCCATCTTACAACACATAACTTAGGTGTTTCTTAAAATTTCTCAAATCAACAACTTGCGAAACCCCACTTATTTTAGAACCTAGAAAGTGTAGTTTAAAGCTTGTATTAGGAGAGAATTAGAGGAATTAATTCAAACAAGGTGATTAAGTTAATTTTTCAAGATTATTATGATAATTACGCACACTGAAGGATGAAAAAAAATGTTTATGTGGAAAGTGCAATTAATGCTATTTATCATTTTAATTTTTGATTTAATACTTGATATATTTATATCTTAAGATTTACAAGGTAGAATGACTTGAAAATTTAAGTGATAGCCTAAGATGGTATGATGCCTTAATCTTTGAAGGGCTTACGTGAATACAATAGGCATATAAATATGATTCATGAAAGATTTAATTGGATTTTGAATGATTTTGTTATTTTGAGAATTTATCACAATTAGTGCCAATAATTATAAATGACGATTAAATTAATCGTTATAGGCCATTATGGGTTAATGGGATTAAAGAGGCTTAATGAAAATTGGAAACTATAAATATATCATGAATAATCTTTTTAATTTTTCATAATTTAATTTATGGAAATTAGGATGATAATTTATGATTTAAGTTGAAAAACGGTAGAAAATTCATAACTTAATGCCTATAAGGCGAATGGAGGTGAAATTTGAAAGACCAGCGTATAATTAAGGGCTTGATCTTATGGATGGTTTGGATCAATAAATTTTGAAGGGAAAAGGGTTAATCGACAAAGATTATATGATATTTTATGAATTAAATTATTTTGCTAATAACTTAGCATATATTCATGTTTTTTAGATGAGATTTTTATATGACTAAGCTAAGATGCTCTAAATTAGGAAGGGATGGGATTATGCTAAATTTTGCTAGAAAATCCTAAATGACATGTGTTAAGTGTGGTTAATTATTAATGATAAATACGTATTTAAATTACCAATGCAATTAGGGTAAATAAATAGCCATAAATTAAGGTGGAATTCTATGGCATAAAATGTCATAATATAAAGCCAAATGAACGTGCATATTATGGACAACTATGTGTATGAATTTTGGTCAATTATTATTAAATAAAAAAATGCAAAAATCTACATGGAAAATGCACCTAATTAAGGACGTCCACAGCTGAGTATTAATTGGCCAGATTGTTTCAACGGTGGAAAAATGCAGTAGCAACTAAATGCATTGGACAACATGGACGTCCATTCATTTTCAGCAGCAATTATATAATTATAAAATTATTTTTCAGTAGCTATAGGGTGGAAATTTAGGGCAGTAGGTAGTCCTTAGGAGCATGGAAAAACTTGGGCAACAAGAAATGCTTTGAACCGTGCAGATTTGTTGATGGAATAAGGAGGTGGATGGTCAAAATTTTTACTGTACATTAGATGATTAAATGCATAATTCGGTGGCATAAGAAAAGGGGCAGTTTCAGCTACTTATAAATATATGAGGGACAGCAAGGGGACATGGTTTTGACGTGATGGGAAGAAGAGAAAAAAAATGGAAAAGGCAAGGGGCAGCAAACAACGTCCAACAGGTATGTTGTAATAATTTGTTTTATGTCATTTAATTCATGCTCCATTTACGTCCAACAGGTATGATATAAATATTTTCATATTATTTATTCCCTGCTCAAATAATGTCCAGCAGTACATGGAGAAAAAAAATATATTCATGCCCAATTAACGTCCAACAGTTGCATGAAAAAAAAATATTCAAGCCATTTCAAGGGGACGTCCAACCTCATATGAAGGATATAAAATTTCTGCCAATTAATGGGGACGTGGCATCTGGATGGAAGGGAGGAATTTCTATTTATTTTGATTTAATTCAATAATTAAACAACTGTTATATGATGAAATACTAGCATCAAGGGTTAATGAATTAAGAATATATCATATATGGGTATACCTTCAAGTAGACGCCCAAATTATGTATAGATTTAAATTTCTGTTTTATTCAAGTTTCAGAAATTTTATGTGAATTTAGGGTATTATAAATCATAAACAAGCCCTACAAATGGTTATAAGAATGGTTGATAGATTCACCTTATGTATGTATCGTTAAGGTGCAAGTTGCATGAATGAAATTTAGAAATATGAGATGATATAGGGCTGTTTTGTAAAAGGGGATAAATTCCAAAAATTTTGATTTAATTTAGCTTGCTATAGATTTTATACAAACCCTTAAGATGAATATAAGAATTGTTGGTTGATAATTGTTTATATGTATATGCAAAGAAATGAAAGGGTAGGAGTAATATATGACCAATATGTATGTATATGTGGCTAAATTGAAATAGATTACTTTTTGAAAATTGAGAGTGAACTTGTCTTGTTAAAGGTTGTAAACAAAGTAATTGAATGATTTCATAAGTTTAGAATGTTGGAAATATGTGGAAAACTAGCTAAATCTATGTTTTGATGATTAACAAATCAATTTGATTAAGTCTTGGCTACTAACACGTTTGTGGAAATGTTTAAGGCATATACATTTGAAGAAAATAAAGCATGGAAGGCCAAGTCGTTCTCCAAGTCGACCCCAAGATCGACTTCAAGAAGCCAAATCTGTCCAGAGTTGAAAATGGGAGAAGAACAAGTGAAGTCGCAGGCCAAGTCGACTCCACTTGCGACTTGGGAAGCCAAGTCGCAAACGAAGTCGACTCCAGCATCGACTTCAGTCGGGAAAATCACTCCAGAGCTGAATTTGGGATGGAAGAATGCCGAAGTCGCAAACGAAGTCGACTCCAGTTGCGACTTGGGCGAAGTCGCGGACGAAGTCGACCCCAAGTGCGACTTGAGTTTTTCTAAGATCAAAGATGCAGTTTCAAGAATCAACTTGAGTGTTTTCAATACCTAATCAAAGGTGCAAGATCAACTTAAATCTCTCAAGTTCAAGGCAAAGCTCCAAGCTTATCTCAAGATGAAGAAAGTCATGATATGACAACCAATCCAAGTTCAAGATACCAAGAAGATTCAAATCTCATGGATTCAAGGATTGCAAAACTCGGAGCAAATGAAAGCAAGAAGACTCAATGATCCAAGATATGAAAAATGCAAAGGAATTGAAGGAATGGAGAAGCCTAAGCAAAACAAAGCAATCTCCAAAGTCTTCAAGTTCATCAAAGCCAACTGACAAGGTGAAGTCGCACCCGAAGTCGACTTCACCTGCGACTTGGGTCAAGTCGATACCCAAGTCGACCCGACCTGGAACTTGAGGTTGCGACGGAGAGGCGAAGTCGCACCCGAAGTCGACTCCTTCTGCGACTTGGGCAAAGTCGCATCCGAAGTCGACTCCGCATGCGACTTGGGTCGCAACGGTCGGAATTTATTCGAACGTTGGCGCATTAAATGCGCGCCACCTACCTTCTAACGTTCGGATTCCCTCCAAAATTATAAAAGGCATTCATGGTGGACGAGGGAAGTAGCTAAGAATCATTAAGTGTGCTTAACTCCTATATTCAAGAGCTCTAAAGAGATCAAGCCATTCAAAGAGGAAGAACTTCACTTCAAATTGCAAGAGCTATATTTCTGAATCTTCAAAGCCTACATTACGAGTTCTTCTCTGCGCCAAATTGCTTCTACACATCTTTAAAGTGTAAACTTCTTTTGTTATTTCATTTTGATTGTATTGAACTTGATCTAGTTTGAGGAGCTAGGATCAAGTGTAAGCAAAGTAGTGTGTGATTGGAGTGGAACTCATCACCTACTTGTGCTGTGTTCTGTTGAAGCCCCCTAGAGCTGGAATCTAGAAGAGAGCAGTGACTCTAATTGTATTTGAAGAATACAATAGTGGAACCCAAGTCACAAGGAGTGTGAGCTTGGAAGAGTGGAGTAGGGAGGTTCCCGAACCACTATAAAAATCTTGTGTGTTTGATTTATATTTCTGCTCTCTACATTATAATTGCTTTCAACTTCATTTCTTCTATCAAGGGGACTAAACTTTCAAGGGGTTAAGTTTTTAAATTACCAAAGAAATTTTTAAGAACCCAATTCACCCCTCTCCTCTTGGGTTTTGCCATTAACTCGGGGCCAACATAGAACTTTAAACATGGAGATTAAATGAAGCAATAAACAACCACTAAGTTGTAAACGTATGTGGTTGTTAAAAAGATGAATGTAAATTCAAAGAGTTGAATATAAGCAAGTCTCTTGAAAATTTAAGTGAATAAATACCTCAGACATGGGTATTTAATAAAATAAATGAGCAATTGTGATCCTTATATAGGTAGGTATGTAATATGGCACCATTGATATATTAATGGTTAATAAAAAGGGTATGTATGGTTATATAATAAATGTGGATGATCATTTTAAATAAAGTTTTGATAGAAAATTAGCATGTTAAGGGATATCGAAGGATATCTTGAATAATCTCAAGAAATTCGTACGTAAAATATAAGTATAGAAGAAAAGAAACAACTCATGTATTAAATTTGTATGGATATGTGGTTATAGGGAAATACAAATGCTTACGTCAAGGAAAGAATGATTTAAAGTTAGCACGTTACAGATCATATGCGATTAAACCCATGTGACACGTATATATGAAGGGAAGGAAAAAGCGAGAGATGGAAAGCACAACGGATCGACTCAGGTAAGCAAGAAACCTTTTGAAAATATTGATTTCATTTAGAAAGTTGAAAGGATTACAAATGCTTTATAATGATGCTTTAGATAGCATTTTCAAATGCTATTTTGTGATTAAATGTTGAAATGATTTGAACATGTATTATTAAGATGTTTCAGGATTGTTTACAAGGTGAGTAAGCAAATCTTCAAGAATGTTGATTTTTTTTTCAAGTACATGTATTGTTGATTTTAAGTGTTGCTTGCAGAGTAAGAAAATTCAATTTTTAAAGAAATATGACTTTAATGAAAAGTCTTAGCATTGCTTCAGTGTAAGCTTGCTTAAATCTTGAAGGTATGATTTTACTCCGTATTAATGACATGTTTGAAGATGGTTTCTGGTTAGGTAAGTTCCTAGAAATGCTATTTCAAAAGCATTTATGATGAAAGAGTTTTTAATTCTTTTCCAAGATGATATTAGAACCAAACATTGGAAATTCTATTCCTAAAGGGTTTTGAGAAAAATTACACGATTTTTCTGATAATGACATTTGTAAATAAATAGGGCATTTGAAATGACTTATAAATGTTTTAAAATAATTTATATAGATGCTTTGAAATAAATTATCAAAAATACTTTCAGTCTCTTTGAAGACTGAAATACTTTGGAAAAATGTCTTGTACTCGTGCGTTTCTTTCTAAAAGAGTTTTATAAATGACCCGCTCAATACTTGTTGTTATAAAATGATTTTATGACTATTTTGAAATTCAAAAGATAGTGCAAATGCTTCTCTACATAAATATGATAAGGATGGTAGGTGGACGAGGCATATAATGCCGATAAAATGGAAGCAGAGGTGGTTGCCTGTCCTTTGTTCAGAAAAAGCCTAGAAAAGGAAACAAAAATATTTACAGGAAAAGTTTATTCTTCTCAGTTACTGAAATGTTTCGAAATTGGTTTACAAGATGATTCTAAAGCGGTTCATCAATAAACAATAAATATTCTTGAAAATGATATTTTCTCAAGTATTATAAATATTTTATAAAATTGATTTATTAACGTATTTTTAAAATTCTTTAAGGGTGGTCATTCTAACATTATTGTTTGAAGATGGTTTATGAAAATGTTTTAACTTTAAAAAATAATTATGTCCAGTTCTCAATTTGATATGGACTCAGTCTGAGGACTACAATGGATCATGATATCAAGTTTGTATTTGAAAAACCATATGGATTTAGAAATGTGTTGATTTTATGAAATCAAGATAGCATGACAATGCGAATAAAAATGAGTGCGCACAGGAATCACGTACTAGGCCCATGGTGAAGGTGGTTGCAGACTGAGACGGTTGCATACCAAGGCCTACCTCTACCTGTGGCCAAGTCGCTAAGGGAAGGTAGGAGGCCGGCGGCGCCCTCTCTGAAATGGGAGCAGGATCATGGACAACTGCCTAGCTAGCGGAGGGATGATCACTTGGTAAGTGTCACCTAACAGAGAGTTAGAAACGTATATGCATATCATTTGTTTTAAAAATCCCAAAATGGGGACATGAGGATATGTTTTGGACATAATGGTGTCCACAAGAAATAATGTTCATTTAATGATATTTCAGGACATAACAATGTCCACAGAAAACAATGTTTACTCATCTATTTCAGGACACTTTTTACATATGAATATGCGTTGTATTGAAAAAGATTTATACGGAATTGTTTCAGGACATATAATTGTCCTTATATAATAAGGTTTATATGCAAATGATTTAGGACATAAGATTGTCCTAATGAATATAGATTTATATGAAAAATAATTTATGACATACATTTGTCCTCTTATAAAAAGTTTATATGATTGATTGATAGGAATGATTTTCAAGAATGATTTATATGAATGGTTTTCCTGAATGATTTAAATGAAAGGTTTTTATGAAGAATTTAAATGCAAAGTTTTATGACAAGTTTTCATGAAAGGTTTCTTCTTGTTGATATTTGATTCTGATAAGAGTCTTCTACCGATCAGAGAGAAATGCATTTATATGAAAATGAAAAATGCTTGCTTACGGAGTTCATCGCTCACGTTTTATTTTTTCTAAACCTTAGACAGGTATAAGGAAGCTCAAGAGATGGAGAACATGATGTAATTAAGGAAAGGTATGAAATGGTATTCATGGGTGTGTTATATGATTAGTTATGTGTATCGAATGATATGATTGGAATTTTTAAGATATGATAATGTATGTACAAGTGTAAGTGTTTAGCATTCAATTATGAATGAATTTTATATGGTTATGGTTTGGCCAGGTTGTGTAAACCAAGGATGTAAGAAAATTAGATGAAAATTTTATGAATAATATATATAATTAATTGACAACCGCCAGGTGATAAGATTATGAAAAAGGTTATAATGGAACCATGTAGTATGTTAATATGCTCTGTACAACGAAATTACAAGTGTATCGTTGCTTACAAGATGAATGAAGTGTGATACAAAGAATAAGAAATGAGGATGGATAAAGAAACGAATCGAAAAAAAATTTGGACGAGATCTAATTAAGAATCCGTCGCGTGATCAGAGCAACAATCCTGATTCACATTTACCAATCAATAAGATCTTGAGGTAAGGAAGTGACGTCTCGGTTTGGGGCGCCACAGAAGTTGGTATCAGGCAAAGATTGGTAAATAGGCGGGAGACGGAGAAAATAAAGGATGATGAAAGGATAAATCTGACACCACAGAGCTAGATAACAAAGCAAGAATTGGTAAATAGGCGGGGAAGGAAAAGATTTGATATCAGAAAGCTTGATACCGAGAAAGAATTAGTAAATAGATGTCAAAAGAAAAGATATATCACAGAAACGGTATCCTATCAAGGATTGGTGAATAGGCATAGAAAGTGAAAAATAAAAGATGAAGGAGAAAAAAAAAAGAGATATGATATCGCCGAGAGTGATATTATGGCAAGGATAGGAAAATAGGTGTAGAAAGATTGAAGGAAAGGAAAGAAGTGAATTGAAATTATGATATGTATCTATATATCATTACGTATTGTTTTCTAAAATGAAGAATTGAAATGTTATGGGTAAGAAAGAAGAGGGAAATTGATTGGGATTTCCTTTAATCTTAATGTATTTGGAAGATATGTATAAGAAGGTTTTCTCTCTATAGTGTTCAGATGAACTCATGGAAAAATGAAAGTGAAAAAGATAATGATGAGTTATAGGAAATTAAAGTGCAAATGATAATAAAAGACCTCAGTAAAGGGTCCATAGAGAATGGAAAAAGATGAAAACGGCATCGAACTAGTTTAGTACTAATATAGTCACAGAGGAGCCTACATTGGTATGACATGTTCATAGGCACTGGGTAGTGAGATTAAGATAGATGAAGTTAGCAAAAGTCTCTTTTGACTTTTTGAATGCATGATGTTTTGGTGTAAAGGTGTTATTAAGGTACAAGTGGAACTTATTGCACTTGTATGATAAATATATATATATAAATATATGTATATGAAAAGGAAAGATTGGAAATCTTTCTATTTAATATGAATGATTATTTATGATATGACTTATTTTATGATAAGATAAGAGACAGTATTGATGTGATTCTTACATATGTAGAAACTATCATGTCTATTACAGGAGCTAAAGCTAGACTGAATAAAGAAAATGTGGATTGCAAATGAGGAACTTGTAAGTTAAAGGGAATAGATCTAAATAACCAAGACAGAGAGGCCAATCAAAACCAAGGACTCGTCAACGACGAGCAAATGTCAACCGTGAACCAAAGGTTGGAGGTAGAACTGTTATAAGTAACACCACTCAAATAGAACTTATAGAAGCACAGGCAACCCCAAATATAATAGAAACTATACAACAGGCTACTCAGGAATGGGCAGCCCAAACAGTGGAAATAATTGAAAGTCTTTGGGAAAAGGCCTAATAGAGTTGTTTAGAAAAAAACATGAAAGGAGTAGGTTAATGCAGGCCGCACTTCCTAACCCAATACCAAAACATATAAGAATTGATGATAATATGTTAGAAACATACAGGGAGGATATTCATGTTTCCTTTTAGCTCAGCATCCCGCTAAACTCATAAGTGAATCAGATTCTAGTAAGACAGAGCAAGGAATGGCTGAAATTAAGAAGTTGTATAGAATTTTCCCTTGTAAAGATAACCAGAAGATTTTGTGCACCACTCATTTATTGATTGAAGACGCTTAGGAATAGTGGAAGGCCCTCTTAATTATTATGCCACAACCGGAAAAAAAAGGGGTACAAAGATTTCAAAAAGGGCTGAGGCCATATCTAAAAGAAAATTTTACACCTCTTTTGATTAAGAATTATGTGTCAAGTATAGAAAGAACAAGATCTCTGGAAATGGAAATATTAAGAACCCAAGAATCCTAGCAAGGGCAAGGATAACTTAATTTTGGTACTCAGGAACATGATATAGGAAAAGAAAGAAACAGAAAGTTGACAAGGAAACGGAAGTTAAACCTAAACAGAATAGGTGTCCTAAATGGTGAAAATTGTCAAAAATGTTTCTTTGATGAATAATTAAATGGTTGAAACCAATGTTATAAGTATGGATAGATTGGCCATGTAGAAAAGAACTCTAGGAGTGCTAAGGCAGGATTATTAAAACATTTCATTTGAAATCAAGTAGGATACGTTACTCCAAAATGTCTAAATAAAACGCAGAAAGTAATAAAGCGAGGAAGATTAGCATAGCAACGAAGGACCGCAGCTGCTAACCAACGGGGGTACTTCTACCAATTTAGTGCAGATACATACGTTCGCTCGCACAGAGTCATAAGCACGAGAGGAGGAAGTGGTTATAGGTATGACTTATGCTCTAGGGAATTGGTGATGCTATTGTTTGATTTTTATACTGCGTATTTATTTACAACATGCCCAAATGTGACCGCTATTGCATCGCTAATAGAACAAATGAACAATATTTCTTACGTAGAATCACTTGTATATGAAATCGACAAGGTTTAATTAGAACGGCGCGAAGGCATGATGGATTATTTGGAGTATAACAGGTTTCGGGACAAAATCATTTATAAGGGGGGGAGGATGTGAAACCCCACTTATTTTAGAACCTAGCAAGTGTAGTTTAAAGCTTGTATTAGGAGGGAATTAGAGGAATTAATTCAAACAAGGTGATTAAGTTAATTTTCCAAGATTATTATGATAATTACGCACACTGAAGGATGAAAAAAATGTTTATGTGGAAAGTGCAATTAATGCTATTTATCATTTTAATTTTTGATTTAATACTTGATATCCTTATATCTTAATATTTACAAGGTAGAATGACTTGAAAATTTAAGAGATAACATAAGATGGTATGATGCCTTAATCTATGAAGGGCTTACGTGAATACAATAGGCATATAAATATGATTCATGAAAGATTTAATTGGATTTTGAATGATTTTGTTATTTTGAGAATTTATCACAATTAGTGCCAATAATTATAAATGACGATTAAATTAATTGTTATAGGCCAATATGGGTTAATGGGATTAAAGAGGCTTAATGAAAATTGGAAACTATAAATATATCATGAATAATCTTGTTAATTTTTCATAATTTAATTCATGGAAATTAGGATGATAATTTATGAGTTAAGTTGAAACACGCGAGAAAATTCATAACTTAACGCCTATAAGGCGAATGAAGGTGAAATTTGAAAGACTAACGTATAATTATGGGCTTGATCTTATGGATGGTTTGGATCATAGAATTTTTGAAGGGAAATGGGTTAATCGACTAAGATTATATGATATTTTATGAATTAAATTATTTTGCTAATAACTTAGCATATATTCATGTTTTTGAGATGAAATTTTTATATGACTAAGCTAAGGTGCTCTAAATTAGGAAGGGATAGGATTATGCTAAATTTTGCTAGAAAATCCTAAATGACATATGTTAAGTGTGGTTAATTATTAATAATAAATATGTATTTAAATTACCAATGCAATTAGGGTAAATAAATAGCCATAAATTTAGGTGGAATTCTATGGCATAAAATGCCATAATATAAAGCCAAATGAACGTGCATATTATGGACAGCTATGTGTATGAATTTTGGTCAATTATTATTAAATAAAAAATACAAAAATCTACATGGAAAATGCACCTAATTAAGGAAATCCACAACTGAGTATTAATTGGGCAGATTATTTCAACGGTGGAAAAATGTAGCAGTAATTAAATGCATTGGATAGCAGGACGTCCATTCATTTTCAGCAGCAATTATATAATTATAAAATTATTTTTCAGCAGCTATAGGGTGGAAATTTAGGGCAGTAGGTAGTCCTTAGGAGCATGGAAAACTTGGGCAGCAAGAAATGCTTTGAACGGTCCAGATTTGTTGACGGAATAAGGAGGTGGATGGTCAAAATTTTTACAGCACATAATATGATTAAATGCATAATTTGGTGGCATAAAAAGAGGCAGTTTTAGCTCCTTATAAATAGATGATGGGCAGCAAGGGGACATGGTTTTAACGTGATGGGAAGAAGAGAAAAAAAAAATCAAAAAGGCAAGGGGCAGCAAAGGACGTCCAGCAGGTATGTTGTAATAACTTTTTTATGTCATTTAATTCATGCTCCATTTACGTCCAGCAGGTATGATATAAAAAATTTCATATTATTTATTCCTTGCTTAAATAATGTCCAGCAGTACATGGAGAAAAAAAATATATTAATGCCCAATTAATGTCCAATGGTTGCATGAAAAAAATATATATTCAAGCCATTTCAAGGGGATGTCCAACCTCATATGAAGGATATAAAATTTTTGCCAATTAATGGGGACGTGGCATCTGGATGGAAGGGAGGAATTTCTGTTTATTTTGATTTAATTCAATAATTAAACAGCTGTTATATGATGAAATACTAGCACCAAGGGTTAATGAATTAAGAATATATCATATATGGGTATACCTTCAAGTCGACGCCCAAATTATGTATATATTTAAATTTCTGTTATATTCAAGTTTCAGAAATTTTATGTGAATTTAGGGTATTATAAATCATAAACAAGCCCTACAAATGGTTATAAGAATGGTTGATAGATAGCACCTTATGTATGTATCGTTAAGGTGCAAGTTGCATGAATGAAATTTAGAAATATGAGATGATATAGGGCTGTTTTGTAAAAGGGGATAAATTCTACAAATTTTGATTTAATTTAACTTGCTATAGATTCTATACAAACCCTTAAGATGAATATAAGAATTGTTGGTTGATAATTCTTTATATGTATATGCAAAGAAATGAAAGGGTAGGAGTAATATATGACCAATATGTATGTATATGTGGCTAAATTGAACTAGATTACTTTTTGAAAATTTAGAGTGAACTTGGCTTGTTAAAGGTTGTAAACAAGCTAATTTAATGATTCCATAAGTTTAGAACTCTAAACATGGAGATTAAATGAAGCAATAAACAACCACTAAGTTGTAAACGTATGTGGTTGTTAAAAAGATGAATGTAAATTCAAAGAGTTGAATATAAGCAAGTCTCTTGAAAATTTAAGAGAATAAATACCTCAGACATGGGTATTTAATAAAATAAATGAGCAATTGCTATACTTATATAGGTAGGTATTTAATATGGCACCATTGAGGGAAGTGAATATTAATGGTTATTAAAAAGGGTATGTATGGTTAAATAAGAAATGTGGATGATCATTTTAAACAAAGTTTTGATAGAAAATTAGCACGTTAAAGGATATGAAAGGATATCTTGAATAATCTCAAGAAATTTCTACGTAAAATATGAGTATAGAAGGAAAGAAACAACTCATGTATTAAATTTGTATGGATATGTGGTTATAGGGAAATACAAATGCTAATGTCAAGGAAAGAATGATTTAAAGTTAGCACATTATAGATCATATGGGATTAAACCCATGTGACAGGTATGTGCGAAGGGAAGGAAAAAGCGAGGGATGGAAAGCACAACGGATCGACTCAGGTAAACAAGCAACCTTTTGAACATTTTGATTTCATTTGGAAAGTTGAAAGGATTACAAATGCTTTATAATGATGTTTTAGATAGCATTTTCAAATGCTATTTTGTGATTAAATGTTGAAATGATTTGAACATGTATTATTAAGATGTTTCAGGATTGTTTACAAGGTGAGTAAGTGACTCGTCATGAATGTTGATTTTGTTTCAAGTACATGTATTGTTGATTTTAAATGTTGCTTGCAGAGTAAGCAAATTCAATTTTTAAAGAAATATGACTTTAATGAAAAGTCTTAGCATTGCTTCAGTGTAAGCATGCTTAAATCTTGAAGGTATGTTTTTACTCCATATTAATGACTTGTTTGAAGATGGTTTCTGGTTAGGTAAGTTCCTAGAAATGCTATTTCAAAAGCATTTATGATGAAAGAGTTTTAAATTCTTTTCTAAGATGATATTAGAAACAAACATTGGGAATTCTATTCCTAAACGGTTTTGAGAAAAATTACACGATTTTTTTGATAATGACATTTGTAAATAAATAGGGCATTTGAAATGACTTATAAATGTTTTAAAATAATTTATATAGATGCTTTGAAATAAATTATCAAAAATACTTTCAGTCACTTTGAAGACTGAAATACTTTGGAAAAGTGTCTTGTACTCATGTGTTTCTTTCTAAAAGAGTTTTGAGAATGACCCACTCAATACTTGTTGTTATAAAATGATTTGATGACTATTTTGAAATTCAAAAGATAGTGCAAACGCTTCTCTACATCGATATCGTAAGGATGGTAGGTGGATGAGGTATATAATGCTAATAAAGTAGAAGTAGAGGTGGTTGCCTATCCTTTATTCATAAAAAGCCCAGAAAAGAAAATAAAAATATTTACATGAAAAGTTTATTCTTCTCAGTTACTGAAATGTTTCGAAATTGGTTTACAAGATTATTCTAAAGCGGTTTATCAATAAACAAGAAATATTCTCGAAAATGATATTTTCTCAAGTATTATAAATATTTTAAATTGATTTATTAACGTATTTTTAAAATTCTTTAAGGGTGATCATTCTAACATTATTGTTTGAAGATTGTTTATGAAAATGTTTTAACTTTGAAAAATAATTATGTCAAGTTCTCAATTTGAGATGGACTCAGTCTGAGGACTGTAATGGATCATGATATAAAGTTTGTATTTGAAAAATCATATGGATTTAGAATTGTGTTGATTTTATGAAATCATGATAGCAAGACGATGCGAATAAAAATGAGTGCGCGTAAGAATCACGTACTAGGCCCATGGTGGAGGCGGTTGTAGACCGAGACGGTTGCATACGAAGGCCAACCTCTACCTGTGGCTAAGTCGCTAAGGGAAGGCAGGAGGCCGGCGGCGCCTTCTCTGAAATGGGAGCAAGATCATGGACATCAGCCTAGCTAGCAGTGTAGTCACATGAAGGATTTCTTTCCTATGGAGTGATGATCACTTGGTAAGTGTCACCTAACAGAGGGTTAGAAACGTATATGCATATCATTTGTTTTAAAAATCCCAAAATGGGGACATGAGGATATCTTTTGGACATAATGGTGTCCACATGAAATAATGTTTATTTAATGATATTTTAGGACATAACGATGTCCACAGAAAATAATTTTTACTCATCTATTTTAGGACACTTTTTACATATGAATATGCATTGTATTGAAAAAGATTTTTACGGAATTGTTTTAGGACATATAATTGTCCTTATATAATAAGATTTATATGCAAATGATTTAGGACATAAGAATGTCCTCATGAATATAGATTTATATGAAAAATAATTTAGGATATACATTTGTTCTCTTATAAAAAATTTATATGATTGATTGACAGGAATGATTTTCAAGAATGATTTATACGAATGGTAGTCCTGAATGATTTAAATGAAAGGTTTTTATGAAGAATTTAAACGCAAAGTTTTTTGACAAGTTTTCATGAAAGGTTTCTTCCTGTTGATAGTTGATTCTGATAAGAGTCTTCTACCAATCAGAGAGAAATGCATTTAGATGAAAATGCCAAATGCTTGCTTACTGAGTTCATCACTCATGTTTTGTTTTCTCAAACCTTAGACAGGTATAAGGAAGCTCAAGAGATGTAGAACATGATGTAATTAAGGAAAGGTATGAAATGGTATTCATGGGTGTGTTATATGATTAGTTATGTGTATCGAATAATATGATTGAAATTTTTAAGATATGATAATGTATGTACAAGTGTAAGTGTTTAGCATTCAATTATGAATGAATTTTATATGGTTATGGTTCAGCCAGGTTGTGTAAACCAAGGATGTAAGAAAACGAGATGAAAATTTTATGAATAATATATTCAATTAAATGACAACTGCCAGGTGATAAGATTATGAAAAAGGTTATAACAAGACCATGTAGTATGTTAATATGCTCTGTAGAACGAAATTACAAGTGTATCGTTGCTTACAAGATGAATGAAGTGCGATACAAAGAATAAGAAATGAGGATGGATAAAGAAACGAATCGAAAAAAAATTTGGACGAGATCTAATTAAGAATCCGCCGCGTGATCAGGGCAACAATCCTGATTCACATTTACCAATCAATAAGATCTTGAGGTAAGGAAGTGACGTCTCGGTTTGGGGTGCCACACAACTTGTGTCCTTATTCAGCATGATTAAGCTCCTTAATTAACATATAATTTAGGGTTTAATTTTGAAATTTTAATCCATTCATCATTGGGTTCCAAAACAGCAACGTCAGGACCCATTTTTCATCCTTTCAACGCTTATTTTGATACTTAAATCAAAACTGATTTTCAATTCATAAATTCCAGAAATTAATCATGCTTTCTTAACCCAAATTTAGGGTATTATCACATATTTAAAATCCATAATTTAGTTACTTCGAAAACAGTAACATCTTGAGCATGTAGGGTACTCTTTTTACCTCGTTTTGACGTTTCCATACATATGTCCTTAAAAATCAGATTTAGGACAAAACTTTCCAAGCCGTTTTGGACATTCAAAGTACCCTAATCCTAGAATATTTTACCCTCCATAACATCCATAAATTAATCATTTACAAACAACAACGAAATCCACATGTAAAGTACCCATTTTGGCCCCCGTTTGGATGTTCCATACCTGTACCCTAAAAAATCAGATTTAAAGTTACCTCATCCAACCACTTAGGACGTCCAAAGGGTCCTTTATTTAGGGTACTTTACCCTAAATTCATTCATAAACCATTTAAGCCACTTCATGCATCATATATATCATAAAAAAATATGAAAATCGGGTTATATACATAACCCTAAGTTCCATCCTTTTTAGGGTTCTTGTCTTATACCCAAATCAACTTATATAATTGATGAGCTGCGTATAGTTCTAATTAAAATGCTCGTTTTAACTCAAGTATACGTGCTGATCAAGTAATAAAGAGTGAGTTAAGTATCGTTCCCACGAGGAAATGATCTAACTAGGATTCTTAATCAGTTTAGTTGTTTCAATGAGTAGAGAATTGGGATTTCAAACTTTAAACTAAAAATATCAAATGCAATAAGGAAATAGAAAAGAGTTCACGGAATGATTGGAATACTAGAAAGGAGTTATGGATTGGGGATGACAGATGGATAGTTCGGAATCCTTAAATCTAAACTATATTGCATTAGTTCCTTTTCATTAGATTGTGCTGGGATTTATTAGTCGAAGTTCAATATTCCTTATATATATCTTTCAGCACATATAAGGCTAATTACACCCTATTCAATTGTTATGTTCCCATGCCATTTAATAAAGTGAAATTGATAGATTCATAACTTGTTCATGACCAGATAGGGTTTAATGGTATATTCCTATCCATTAAATAACTCCCCTTAACCAAGAGAAAACCTATGCCCTATACATGAATCTAGCAGAGATTTTCCTTTTTCAAGGATTAATCATGTAATTGAATCATCTTACAAGGTAGCTAATCTTGTAAAAGGCATTAAACATCATATGCAAGGGTAAATCCACATCACATAATCATATCGAAGTCAAATATTCATTCCTGAATCTTAAAAAAGCAATACAATATAGTTAGATATCAATTCATCATAACTATCTATCTAATGGAAGTTTAGCTCAAAGACATGGCATAAAAATCCTTTACATCCATATTGTAAGTACCCAGAAAAATAGAGAAAAGGAAATAGAAAGATGAAGAGAAAATTAGATCTCCGGAAGTTTCCACCAACGGGGTTGAATCTCCTCTTCATTCCATGCTTCAAATGGTTTCTTTTCCTTCTCTGGGTGTCTATTCCATCGGCCCTCCCTCTGCCGTGCACGACTCCCTAGGTTTTTATTTAAACTAATTATCCTGCACAGCACACGTTCAGAAACCCGCACGTACGGATGCGTAGTGGCGCCTAGGCGCCAACTCTCTATGTGCTGTTTAACTTAGAAACCTTTTTGAATGCCATGGAAACTCATGCCTTGGTGCCTGGGCGCCAACTACCTAGAAGTTTTGTGACTTGAAAACTCTTATGGAATTCGTTTGTATGCTAGTGAAGTGGCGCCTAGTTGCCCCAAGCCAGCGCCTAAGCGCCATCTCACTGGAAGTTTTCTGCCGTTTGAGGTGTTGGGTATTCTGGCTAAGGCATGTAAGGTGGCGCCAGGGCGCCAGCCTACTTGCCTTTTTCCTTGCTCTGTTCTGCATTCGGTTCGCTCACATACCTGTAATTGTCCGTCCTTCTTGCAAAAAATGAATGAACTAAAAATGCCTAATTTATACTAAAAATAGATAAAAACTATATAATGCTCCTAAAATGCAAAGCAAGTAAAAATTTAGCCAAATGGATGAAAACTAAACCTAATCTCTTGGACTAACACGCAAAAAATGTTCTAAAATGGTCCATGATAACTCATATTTTCATGAGTTATCACACCCCCAAACTTAAATGTTACTAGTCCTCGAGCAACACATGCAAATACAATGAATGAACAAATGACATTGGACTCTGTCAACTCAATTTGCTTCCCATTATGCTTCTCACAATCCATCTCTTTATTCAACAAGATCAAGAATAATCTAAACTTGAAAAATCATCCATTTCACAAAACAGGACATGCATTTTCATTTTTCATTCGCGAACCAAGTTACATGTAGATGATAGACTTCTCTAGTATAAAGTAATAATTCCATCATGCTAATCCTTCTCTTGATCAAACCAAACTGGCTAGAAAATCCATGCAAAACAGGTGAACTAAGGTTTAAGCCGAACCAACTAGTTAAAGAACATGATCATCATTCACTGGATTCCCTTTTGCCCGATAGCACATTTATTCCACCCCCAAACTTATTGCAAAACTCTCCTCACCATATTTCAGGATATTTGGAAATCTATTTTTTTTTGGCTCCCCTCACCATATTTCAGGGTATCTGGGGAGAGTTTTGATTTTTAAAGTGTTATTAATGTTATTTTCATTTCGCTTTTTTACGCGAACCTTGACGTTTGTTGATGTGAAGTCCTTATTACTCAGCTTTGGTCAATCGCCCCCTTTTATTGTTCTGATAACTTGGTAGGGATACTAAACATGCAAGAAGAATTTTTGTGAAGTATTACAAAATCACTATGAAATTCAGTTCTTATCATTCATTTAACTCAGTTCTTATCGTTTCGGTCTAAAAATTAACATATAATTGAATTAGAACAATGTACTATGAAATTCTTTTGATTCTTTCACATGTCACTTGCAACTTGCTTTTACACATAGTCCTTAATCTGAATAGCCAATTTTTCATGAATTCAATTTCAAGTCAAATTTTTTCTCAACCTTGCACATTTTCATCAAAATGGATTGAAACAAGACAATTTTCATTAGCAGAAGTTGACATAACATGCAAACAATCATGAAAAACGAGAATTATACACCCCCCAAACTTGAGAGATACATTGTCCTCAATGTATGATACTAAAAATGACCTAATAAAGAAATACAATGTAAAAAAATAAAATAAAATAGAAAAAAATAGAAAGGACCGAACTCCCTCATGAATCAGACTCGGTCGCGTCATCGTCCTCGCTCTCGCCACTATGCTGCTGGGAGGACTGCCCAAAGCATGCTCGGAACTCAGGAGGCGTCGATGGGAATAGTGGTAGAGTCGTCACATCAATGTGGAGCTCCCCCATCAACCGGCGAAAGTGGGCCTCCATCGCTCTGTTAGACTGTCGCAAAAACCTAGCTTGAGCCGCCGTCAGGTTCTCCAGGTTGGTCAGTCTCTCACTAGTTGTTGACGGTTGAGAGGATGGTACCGCTAATGGTGCTGCCGTGGGTCGAGTCGTGGTGGTGCGAACTCGAGGATGAGTGCGGTAGGACAGATTGTCGATGATTGCTTGACAATTCAGGACTTCCTCAGTTGCCTCCCATCTGACTCCCGCCCTCTTGCAGAGCCCTGTGTTCAGGGACGGGAACCAGTAACTACCACGAGGAGCTGTCGTGTTGGCACAAATTTGATGATAAATCAGCCTCCCCATGTCAATCGTCATCCCACTATAGATGGCATGCAAAAGGAGCGCCCTGTCCATCGTAACCTCGCTTACATGGGTCGACGACATCAGTCTGGCAGAGATAAAGTGGAAGAACATCCTCCCCTTATACATCATGTCGCTGCGCTTGAAGGATGTGAGTTGCCTTCCCGTCGACTTCCACATTAGTGGCCTTTCACAGACATGCCTTGTGATGGTGTTGACGTCTCTGTCCTCTCCCTCCAAAAAGGCCTCGTACTGATCTTGGCGATCAAAAGCGGGCGTCCATAAAAAGAGTTGTTCGCCTCGGGGTGAAATGAGACGATCTTGCCTCAAATCTTGACCCGTCCCTACTCGTGTTCCACTGCGTTGGCGTAAAATTCCTTTACCACCGGTACAATCGCGGGCTGTGGCTGCGCCAAGAACTTCTGCTAACCCTAGGCATTCAAGGCATTAATGAAGTTGTCAGAGAATGACTCAATCTTTATTCCCCTTTCTAGAATTAGGTGGCGCTTTTGCAGCGAGTCCGTGTACCACTTGAAAGCATGAGCAGACACGAAGCGGTTGGCATCAAACTCTATAGGATCTTGAGTTTTCTTCCGTTTGGCAGAGGATGAGGAGGCCATGCCTCCAATATGTATCAATAATCACCAAAACAACACTCCACAGCCAATATCAACCAAGCCGCCCCCAAAAATTGCACAATGAACTCAAATCCTCCGTCCAACCACACAAAATCCAATCCAAATTTCAATCTTGCAGTAAACTAACACCAAACAACTTGCAAAACACTTAGATCACACCAAAGAACAAGAAATTTTACCTTGGGAGCTTTGCAACTTAGAATTCTGGAACTTCAAATTTTCTACACTGGCGCCGAGGCGCGGTATTGCGGTGCTTAGGCGCACATTTGCTGTCGTCAAAACCGGCGCCGGCCGGAAGAAAATGATGAAATGGGGTTTGAAATGGATCCCAAAAGGAGGGGAAATAGATAGGAAATGTAGGTTAGGGATGGGGCTTAGGATTTGGTGAGGAAAAACTTGATTTTTAGGTGGATTTGAGTAGGATCTAAGAAAGGGGAAAAGTTAGAAATGGAATAGAAAATGGAGAGGATGGAATGAGGAGGAGATTGATGATGAAATGGATTGGAATGGGGTTGAAATGGATTGGAATCAAGTTGGCAAGAGTTGGAGATGAAGAGGGGAGCAAGGGGCGGCGCCAGGGCTCGGAGTTAGGGTTCAGAACCCTAACCCGAGCCTTATAAGGTCGTCCGGGTCGCCCTGTCCACGACCCAACATCGGAGTGCCATCCTGTGGTGCCTAGGCGCTAGATGCGCGCTTTGTGTTCTTCGGGATCATCCTCACAGCGCTGGGGCGCCATGTTGCGGCACCTAGGCCCCGATGTGCTTTAGTGATTTTTTGAAATTTTTGCTCCTAGCTGCTTCCTAGCATGATCTTTATGAAATTGAGCTCCAAGTCATTCTCCTAAAAAAATAAAAATAATAAAAAAATAAATAAAAAAGAGTAATGGGTTGCCTTCCATTCAGTGCGAAGCTTAACGTCCTCAGCTCGACGTTCCCGCTATTTAGGTATCTTCCAATTCCACCACCTCCTTGCAACGCTGTAAATCGTCTCCCATATAATGCTTTAGACACTGCCCATTCACAACGAAACAGTTACGAGATGCCTCATTCAGTACTTCCACTGCTCCGTGCTCAGTCGCCTTTAGCACAATAAACAGTCCCGACCATCTGGATTTGAACTTTCTTGAAAACAGTTTTAATCTTGAATTGAAAAGCAGGGCTCTTAGACCTAGCTCGAACTTTTGTGGTAGAATCTTCTTGTCATGCCATTTCTTTAATTTTTCTTTATAGATTTTTGCATTTTCATATTCCTGCATTCGGAATTCGTCCAACTCATTAAGTTGCAGCAATCGATGTTCCCGTGCTTATTGCATGTCCAGGTTTAGTTTCTTTATCACCCAATAAGCATTATGTTCTAACTCCAGCGGCAGATGGCAAGCCTTCCCATAAACCAGTTGGTAAGGAGACATTCCAAACTGGGTTTTGTAGGCAGTTCGATACGCCCATAGCGCGCCATCCAGCTTGATAGACCAGTCCTTGCGAGATGACCCAATCGTTTTCTCCAGAATCTGCTTCAATTCTTTGTTGGCCAACTCGACTTGTCCATTTGCTTGTGGATGATAAGTTGTCGTCACCCTGTGGCATACTCCGTATCTGTGCAAAATTGCCATGAACTGCCGGTTGCAAAAATGAGAGCCTCCATCACTAATAATCACCCGGGGCATGCCGAAACGCGTAAAAATATTCTTCTTGATGAATTTGAGAACCGTTTTGGCATTGCCCGCTTGAGTAGGAATCACTTCAACCTATTTGGAAACATAATCCACATCCACTAGAATATATTGGTTTCCAAAGGAAGGAAGGAATGGACCCATGAAGTCGATACCCCATACATCGAATATTTCCACTTCGATGACATTAGTGAGAGACATTTCATGTCTTTTGGAGATGTTACCTGTCCATTGGCATTGATCGCATCTTTTGACATAGAAATGGGCGTCCTTGAACAGAGATGGCCAGTAAAATCCAGATTGGAGTACTTTAACTACAGTTTTGTCTCCTTGGAAGTGACCCCATACAGTGATGAATTTGCAATATTGATTCCCTTTCACATTCTGGAATACATCTCCGATATAATTGGTCTGGGCATTGCTTGAACAAAAATGGATCATCCCAACAATAAAATTTCACGTCATTGAGAAACTTCTTCCTTTGATGTGAATTCATCTCCGGAGGAAACAGTCCACTGACGATGTAGTTTACGAAGTCTGCGTACCATGGTGTACTGCCTAGAGAGATCGAAAATAGTTGCTCATCTGGGAACACCTCTCGAATCTGCTCTATGTCTTGGACTGGATAGTTTCTTTCGAGACTGGATAAATGATCAGCGACCTAGTTTCAACTCCTTTTCGGTCTTTAATTTCAAGGTCAAACTCCTGTAGCAATAAGACCCACTGGATCAAGCGTGGCTTTGCTTCTTGTTTCTCGATCAAATACTTAATGGCCGAATGGTCCGTGTACACGATCGCTTTGGTCCCCACCAGATAGGCTATGAATTTGTCGAATGCAAAGACCACCGCTAGAATTTTCTTTTTTGTTGTGGTATAATTCATTTGTGCCTCGTTCAGGATTTTATTGGCGTAGTAGATGGAGTAAAAAACTTTATTCTTTCACTGGCCCAATACTGCTCCCACTGCGTAGTCGCTCACATCACACATTAATTCGAATGGGAGGTTCCATTCTGGAGAAATAGTGATTGGTGCAGATACCAATCTCTTTTTCAGCTCCTGGAATGCCTCCATGCATTCGTCGTTGAATTCAAAAGGCGCGTCCTTCTCGAGTAGCGAACATAGCGGCTTGGCTATTTTAGAAAAATCCTTGATGAAACGCCTATAGAACCCCACATGTCCCAAAAAACTGCGAATGCACTTGACTGATGTGGGTGGAGGCAATTTCTCGATTGTCTCGATCTTTGCTTTGTCCACTTCGATTCCCTGTTTGGAGACCCGGTGCCCAAGTACGATGCCCTCCTGCACCATAAAGTGACACTTTTCCCAGTTGAGAACCAGGTTCGTGTCCTGACAACGCTGGAGCATCTTTGACAAATTGGCAAGGCACTTTGAGCACTCTGAGCAATTTTTCTTCCTACACGAGATCCAATGCAGAAGAAATAATCACCGAGAGTGAGGATTTCGCTCCCAAGTAGGCATATCGTAGATGCTTTGGCAGAGGTTTCAGCTTCAGAATAGGCGGATCTTCGATTGACGACTTCAAGTGTTTAAGAGACTCTGGTTTGAGCTCCAGCGATTCAAACTTCTATGGGTATCTTGAAAAAGTCAGAGATTGTTGCAAGTAGCGTATCATCCTTGTCGATTCATCGTCAGATTCAATGATTTCTCCAACCAGCGATGCTTACAAAATGTCCTTGTAAATTGTGACTTGGAATTCAGATTGAACTGCTGAATCCACCATATCGATTATTAGGCATTCATCTGGATCATTCGGCAGTTGCATCGCTTTGAACACGCTAAAGGTAACATGTTCGTTCTCTACCCGCATAGTCAGCTCTCCAGCTTGTACGTCAATGGTAGCCTTGCCTGTTGCAAGGAAAGGTCGACCCAAAATGATTGGTACATCCCGGTCTTCTTCATAATCCAGGATAATAAAATCTGCGGGAAAAATGAACTTGTCCACCTTGATAAGAACATATTCAATGATGCCCTCCGGATATGTGATGGACCGGTCCGCCAGCTGCAACATGATTGTCGTAGGTCGAGCTTCCCCAATACCCAGTTTTCTAAAAATTGACTTGGGCGTGAGATTGATACTGGCTCCTAAGTCACATAAAGCTCTCCTGAAGTATTGATTTTCGATCATGCACGAGATAGTAAAGCTCCCTGAATCCTTGAGCTTGGGCAGCAGCTTTCTCTGCACCATAACACTGGTTTCCTCTGTTAATGCCACCATTTCGAATTCTGTCAACCGCCTTTTCTTTGACAGAATATCTTTCATAAATTTGGCATAGCTTGGCATCTGTTCCAAGGCTTTGACGAGAGGTATGTTGATATGTAGCTGTTTTAGTACCTCTAAGAACTTCTTGAACTGACCCTCCTTTTTGTTCTTTACGAATCTCTCAAGTAGCTACTTTTCACTATGCAATGTGACTGCTTGCACCTGCTCTTTGCCTTTTCCTTTTGGATTTTGTTCTGTATTGCTCGGCAGTGCACCTTGAGGCCGGTTGTTTAGGCCTGAGGCCAGTTGGTCGATCTGTGCTTCCAAGTTTCTATTTGTCGTGATCTGGGATTGCATGAATTGCATGAAAAGATTTTCCATATCCGATTTCTTTTCTTCTTGTGGTAGTGGATGATAACTCGTAAAAATACGAGTTATCATTGCCCATTTCAGGCTTTATTTGCTCGTTAGTTCGAGAGATTAGTCTTAGTTTGCATTCATTTAGCTTAATTTTCACTCGCTTTGCATTTTAGGAGCATTATTTAGTTTTTAGGCATTTTTGGCATTATTTAGGCATTTTTAGTGCATTTACTTAGTTTTTCCATCTTTTGCAGGAAGGACGGGATATATGAAGGCATGCGGGCGAGGGAAATGCAGATCAAGACAAGACACGAGGCAGGTGGATGGCGCCTAGGCGCCACCCTACGTGCCTTTTCCAGGACTCCAAAAAAATTCAAAAAATATGTGGCTTCCAGAGACCAAGAGGCACCCAGGCGCCACTTCATCTACATGCAGGGAAAGTTCAGACGTTTTTGAAGCCACAAGTCATACTGCTTCCAGGGGCCAGAGGCGCCAGTGCATGAATTCCTAGGGTTTGCAGAGAAGTTCCAAGTTGCCCAACACACAGAGACTTGGTGCCTAGGCGCCAATACGCATCCGTACGCACACAGGTTTCTACACATGCGCTGCGCAAGCTACCCATTATAAATAGAAACCTAGGGATGCGTGCAAAGGAGTTCGGGAGACAAAACTAGGGAGCAGAGGCGTGGAGAGAGCCGCATAGAGAAGGAAAAAGATCCGTTTTCCATCGCAAACGAAAGAGGAGATCCGATCTCGCTAGTGGAAGCTTCCGGGGTTTAGTTCTTCTCTTTCTCATTCTCTTTCCTTTCTCTTTCCTTTTCTCTGTGTTCTTAGAGATGATTGTAACTTGATTTTAATGGGAATTGAAGTCACGTTAATGGGCTAAACCTTCTTATGGTGGGAGATATGTAGGATTTGAATTCATAGCTTATGATATTTGGTTTTCTTATGCTTGAATTGATAATACTATTGTGCTGTGACTTGTGTTACTTGAGATTACCCATATATATCATGCTTAATGCGTTTACAAGTCTTGCAATCTTGTGGATTGATCTAATATTCAGATTCATGCTTGGAAAAGTGGAATTTGAATAAGATCCATATATAAGGCATAGGTATTCTAGCTCATGTTGTGTTAGATGTTAATATGGATAGGAATATACCTATTAACCCTGTGTAATCATGATTAAGTTATATGATTATCTACCTGGTTTTACTTGTATGCATGGGAACATAGCATATAACTAAAACTTAGTTAGGTTTGTATGTGTTGGAAGACATAATGAATATGAATGAACCTAGATTAGTAATCTTTGCACAACAAACTTAATTGGAACTAAATAACATAGCTATGATTCAATAAATTCATATTCCCACCTATCTTTATCATCTCAAGGAAATCTCAGCAACATTCCATCCCACTCTGGTCATTTACTGCTTTGTTTAGTTTAGTTTTATCCTTTAAAAGAAAACTCTCATTTATTCTACTAATTCATTTAGAAAATTGAGATTCAAGGTGCTATTCCGTTTAACACAATCCTCGTAGGAACGATACGCTACTCACTCTTTATTACTTGACATGGCACGTATACTTGCGTAAATAGCGAGCATGTTAATTGACATATCGCAGCTCGTCAAGTTTTTGGCGCCGTTGCCGGAGATTGATTTAAACTTAGTACTTGACAATTTCAGTTGTCTTCTGTGAATGTGTATATATTATACATAGTTTTTCTTTTCTTTCTTTTCTTTTGATCAAATTCTATTTTAGGAGTCTTTGTTTTGTAATTTTCAATGGCTTCAAATCCTTACCAATTGCTAAATGCAGAATTTTCAACACCAAGCACTTACCGTTTCCATGGGTTTAATGACGCACTGGCACCCTTAGATCAATTCGCAGGTTTTGATTATCAAATGCAGGGAATGGATAAGTCTTATTCAAGCTATTGTGATTTATGTGGAGGCGAAGGACATCTGTCAATCCAATGTGTGTATTACTCAGCGTCTGTGGGCTATTATGAGCATTCGAATGATACACAGGGCTACCATGGAAATTTGCAAGCGAGGAATATGATGCCTTTCAATTGTCAAACACAGGAGTTTGAGGAGCCATCACTACCTGAAAGCAAGTTATCTTTGGAGGACATGTTCATGAAATTCATGAAGAGCCAGATGCAATTTAATGAGAACATGCAGAAACAAGTGGAGCAATTGGCATCCGCAATCTAATGTCGGCATCAAGAACTGTCTTCCAGTCATATTGAAGAAATTGCAGAAGAAGACAAGTTGGGACAGGGTTGCGAAGTCACTCCAAGCATTAATGAATATATATCAATCGATGTGATAGAGCAACCTGAACCTCGGTTCATTCTAGAAAAATTGACCGAGCTAATGAAAAGCCAGGAAGTAGAAGAGAAAATTGTTAAAGAAATAGAGGTTGATATATTGGAGAAAGTTGAAAATTGGCATATCAACATACCTCTAATTGGTCTTCCTGAAATTCAGGTGCAGCGATACTTAAATGATCAATGCATAGTCTTGGAAAGCAGCATCTTGAAGCCATCATTAATTCAAGACCCTGAACAAGCCTTCTATAGTCTCTATGAAATTCAAGAAAAGAGGCTAACTAATCCATTTGAAGAGGCTAAGAAGAGATCTGAACTTCCAGTGCACAATTCACATGGAAGGAAGTTCGATAGATCGGGAATTGACTAATCATAATGGGATGTCGGGCTGAAGATGATAAATTTAGCGCTGAATGGGAGGCAACCCATTACACTTTTTGATTTTTGTTTCAAGAATAAAGTAGTCATCTCCCAAGGCAAGGAAGGACAGGATTATCATGCTCAAATATGGACTTTCAATCCACTGTCAAGTTGACAAATGATGGAATCAAGGAGTTTCATGTTTATATTCATCATTCAAGACAAGACAATGCAGTTGCAGTGAAGTCCTGGCCTAAATTTTTGGTGCCCGGCGCCAAGTTTCGCAAAAGAACATGTTCTATCAAGTTGGGATCAGAGAAATGGCGCCGCAGGGCCATATTCCACCGCCCCGGCACCATATTTTTGATGGAAATAACATGTTGTAACTTTTGAGTCAGCAAGTCGGCGCCTAGGCCCCAATTTTTGGTGCCCCGGTGCCACCCCCTGCCAGCATAAAAAAATAGTAGTTTTCAGCGTGCCAACTTCAACTGGCCATAACTTTTGATCCCGGAGGAGTTACGGGAGCTACCACATATCAACGGAAAGCATTTTTCGAGCCTGTTGACAAGAAAACCATGGTTTGCTTAGTTGATATTATTTTCAATATCAAAATCCTCCATTTTTGCATATTTTGGACCATTGAAGTTCTACGCAATTTGTTTTACTGCTTTTAGTGAATCACTTATTTTATTACTTTAAGTAAAAGATGTGAAAGTAGGTGGTTTACATTTCTCATATATTTGCGGGCATGAGGATGTGTTGCTTGTGGGTAAAATTTTGATTTAAGCTGTTCCATTTTTTTTTTCTGTGGCTAAGAGTTTAAAGTGGTGGGGGAGGAGTTTATGGACTGCACTTGTAGTATCAATCATATGACTTGAAATTCGAGTTGGAGTGTCTTAGAAGAGCTTCTATGGAATATATTTGGGGTGTAGAGTCCTTGACATTTGAGCTTGCATTGCCCCTTTCAATATTGTGCTGCTCGATTTCTTCCTTCTTCCTATTTGTGACGTCATTCTCAACTGCTCCCAACCAATGTGAGGCTGACCAACTTGGAGATCTAACGGCAGCCCAAGCTCGGTTTCTACAGCTGTCTAATCGGGCTATGGAGGCGCACTTTCAAAGACTCATGGAGGACCGACAGATTGTTATGAAGGCTTTACCACCATTCCCATCGACACCTCCCGAGTTTCGAGTCTATTTTGGTTAATCTTCACATCAGCCTGGGCGACAACGACGACTCCTCCGCATCAGACGCATAGGGGAGTACCTGTCCTTTCCATTTTATATTCCTTTTGTATTTATTTCTTAGTCTATGATCATGTAGGTTTTGTTGGTCCCGAGTTAGTGGCAAAACCCAAGAGGGGAGGGGTGAATTGGGTTCTTTAAAAAATCTTTGGTAAATAAAGACTTAACCCCTTGAGTAATTAATCCCCTTTTGAAAAGAGCTAGAGAGCAATAAAGATAAAGCAGTAAAAAGAAATATAACACAAGATTTATAGTGGTTCGGGCAAACCTTCCCTACTCCACTCTTCCAAGCTCACACACTGTTGTGACTTGGGTTCCACTATGTATTCCACGAATACACTTAGAGTCACCGCTCTCTTCTAGATTCCAGCTCTAGGGGGCATATACAACTAGAGCCACTTGCTCTCCTCTAGATTCTAGCTCTAGGGGGCATAAACAACTAGAGCCATTTGCTCTCTTCTAGATTCTAGCTCTAGGGGGCATAAACAACTAGAGCCACTTGCTCTCTTCTAGATTCTAGCTCTAGGGGGCATAAACAACTCACATGCAACAGTAGGTGATGAGTCTCACTCCAATCACACCCTACTTTGCATATACTTGATCTTAGCTACCCAAGCTAAATCAAGATTTATACAACAAGACAATGAAATAAATGAAACTACACTTTACAGATTTGTGTAGGCAGATTTAGCTCGAGGAAGAAGTTGTGGAAGCAGCTGTGGATGAATATTGTTGAAGGCGCTAGCAACTTGAAGCTTTCTTCTTCCTTAGAATTTACACGGACCACTCAATAATGGAGAAAAGCAAATAGGAAATCTTTCTTGTACTTCTTTTCTCTCTTTGAACTTTAACGTAGTGTCTTGTGTTCTCTTGTTGTGTTTTCACGTTCATTTGAGGGTCCTTTTATAGAGGGAAGAAAATATGAACGTTGTGGAGGTGGTTGGTGCGCAATAAATGAACTCCAACGTTCGAAAATATGACCGTTATACCTAAGTCGAAGATGAAGTCGACTTGGCCTGCGACTTGGCTTCCAAGTCGTACATGGAGTCGACTTGGCCTGCGACTTGGGTTCTTCAGAAACTCAAGTCTGAGACTTGGGTCGACTTGGCTTTCAGACTTCAACTCAAGTCGATCCTGAAGTCGACTTGGGTTGCGACTTGGCTTGGTCTATTGCAAAAACGCCTTGATCTTCTTGAAATGTCTTGAATCTTGCAAACCATTTGAAAGCTTTGAGTCCTTGCACAATATATGTATGTTCCTTGCTTTGCTTTGGACTCACTTGGTCTTTATGACTTGGGTATTACTCCATTTGGAAGCTAGCTTGAAGATTTGCTTTGAGCTTGATAGACTTGATTTGAATGTAGAACATGATTCTTAACTTTGAAATTGACTCATTTGTTTTTCATCTTGATTCCTTGGACTTGAGTCATAAATCCTCTTGAATATCTTGAAAACTGCATCTTTGAAAGTCTGAACATCTCAAGTCGTGGATGGAGTCGACCTGGCCTGCGACTTCACCCAAGTCGCACCTGGAGTCGACTTCGTATGCGACTTCGTTATGTTCGTTTCCACTTTTCAGCTCTGGATACTCCAAGTCGATGCTGGAGTCGACTTCGTCTGCGACTTGACTTCCCAAGTCGCAAGTGGAGTCGACTTGACCTGCGACTTCACCTGTTGCCTTTTGGGATTCATTCTCAAGTCGATATTTGAGTCGACTTTGGGATCGACTTCACCCAAGTCGAAGTCCAAGTCGACTTGGAGATCGACTTGACCTCTTTGCTTTCCTTAAACATTTAGCAAACATATTAGTACCTTTTATATACTCAAAATTAGTTCTTGTTAATCATCAAAACTCAAGATTTGGTCAATTTTTATTGTTTTAAACATTATTTCCAACAGGTTTGATATAGTTGCATGCATTGAGGACAATGCATCTCTCAAGTTTGGGGGAGTGCATAATTTTTGGTCATAGGTTTGTTTTCCATGTTTTGTTTAGATTGCATATCATGTCAAATTTTGCTTGTGAAAATTATCTTGTTTCAATCCATTTTGATGAAATATGTGCAAGGTTGAGAAAAATTTTAACTTGAAATCGATTTCACGAAAAATTGGAAATTCAGGCTAAGGATTATGTGTTAAGGAAATTTGCAAGTAACATGTGAATGAGTTGGACTAAATCTCATAGTACATTGTTATAATTCAATTCCATGCTAATCTTTTCAACTGAAATGATAAGAATTGAGTTAAACAAATGTGAACCACATTTTTTAAGGGAATTAATGGTCTCGAAAATGATCATACTTCACAAAAATTTTCTAGCATGTTCAGTATCCCTACTAAGTTATCAGAACAATAAAAGGGGGTGATTGACCTAAGCTAAGTAACTGGGACTTGGCATTAGCAAATGTCAAGGTTTGCATAAAAAAACAAAGGAAAATCACTGTAAGAACGCTTTAAAAAGAAAACTTTCTCCAGATACCCTGAAATATGGTGAGGGGACCCCAATAAAAAAATAATAACAATAAGATCTCCAGATATACTGTGGCGCCCCGAACAGAGACGTCACATTTGACCTTACTCCGGGATCTTGTCGATTGGTAAACGTGAATTAGGATTGTTGCCCTGATCACGCGGCGAGTTCTTAATTGGATCTCGTCTAATTTTTTTTTTATTTTTTTTCTTTTTTTTCATCACATAAACATATACTCATCATCATTCATAATGGACTTATCCATAATATCATAAATCATCAACTTCTCATATTATTCATAACTTCGTAATTTTATTCAACCTATGTCTTTTTTTTTCATTATATCCCATTAGGGAATTCATTCATACTTCAATATACAAAGGATTACATACTTTTGTAACTATGCTTCATTCACTCATTAACCATATCACTTATAGGCATATCCACTTGATCTTTTTCATCACTTGGCTTTCCTTGCACCTGTCTGAGGTTGGAAAAACAAAACATGAGTCGAAACTCAATAAGCAAGCATTTTTCATTTTAAATGCATTCCTCTCCATTCGATAGAAGACACTTATCAAGTGATCAACTACCAACGGAATAGAAACTTTTTCGTAAACCATTTTTGGAAACCTTTCATAAATCATTCTTAAAAACCTTTCATGTAAACCATTTGTAAATGCATTTCTCTCCATTTGATAGGAGACACATAGCAAGTGATCAACTATCAATGGAATAGAAACCTTTTCATAAACATTGGATGTGCAAATACTTCCTTTCCACTCCTGACATAAACCTTCGTGTGCGGGTACGCTAGCCCAGGGAACATCTCACATAACATGGTCCAATACGCCGGCTGTCTCCGACTTTGCCTCATCAAGAGGAACCTCTCTTCCTCTTGACACCTACATGGTTCCTACATGCATGACTTTTGATTTTCCTGGCATTATATACCTCTTATACCAGGTGGCTTGTCATTCTCATGTAGAGAATTATTTACATCATCCCTTAAAAATATCTTTTCAAATCCATGTGTGCAAATACCTTCTTTCCATTCCTGACATAAACCTTTGTGCGTGGGTACGCTAGCCAGGGAACATCTCACATAGCATGGTCCAATACGCCGGCTGTCTCCGACTTGGCCTCATCAAGGGGAACCTCTCTTCCTCTTGACGCCTACATGGTTCCTACATGTATGACTTTTGATTTCCCGGCATTATATACCTCTTACACTAGGTGACTTGTCATTCTCATGTAGAGAATTATTTGCACCATCCCTTAAAAATATCTTTTCAAATCCGTGTGTGCAAATACTTTCTTTCCATTCCTGACATAAACCTTCGTGTGCGGGTGCGCTAGCCCAGGGAACATCTCACATAACATGGTCCAATACGCCGGCTGTCTCCGACTTGGCCTCATCAAGAGGAACCTCTCTTCCTCTTGACGCCTACATGGTTCCTACATGCATGACTTTTGATTTCCCCAGCGTTATATACCTCTTACACCAGGTTACTTGTGATTCTCATGTAGAGAATTATTTGCACCATCCCTTAAAAACATGATTTCAAATCCATGCTTTCCTTTTCAATCCATGTATGAAAATGCAATGCATTCATTCAAACATAATATTCCTTTGCCTCCACCTCTGGGGAGGACGCCGTCGGCACACAACCCATACGACTCGACAATAATGAAGGGGGACTCTCTGATCCGCTTTCTACCTTCACCAAAGCCTCTTCCTTATACATCATACAAGTGCACATGTCCATGAACATCACATGATATCAATACACCGACATGAATTTTCATAAAAATTCATAAACATTCATCATTTTAAAACATTATAGGAATGGCCACCCTTAAAGACATTTCATAAATACTTGAGAATAAAATATATTTTCAAAGTTGTGCTTGCTTACAATGAAGCAATAAAATCACATTTTAAAAAAGTTTGCTTGCTTACAAATCATCATTTTCAAAAGGATTGCTTGCTTACAATGAAACAATAAAATCACATTTTAAAAAGCTTGCTTGCTTACAAATCATCATTTTCAAAAGGATTGCTTGCTTACAATGAAACAATAAAATCACATTTTAAAAAGCTTGCTTGCTTACCTTTGCTTTGCTTCAACCTGACTCCTTTATCCTTTCCTTTCATTTTCCTATACAAGGAAATTTGATATTTTATCCATCTATTCTATGTCTTAGCTTGCTTCCTATGCATGCTTTACGATCACATATTATCTAATTTTTATAGAGGTTTTTCTTTTATAAATACGTGGTCATTACTCATTTATATGATTTTTTATGCATAAATCCTTTAAAAATTCCATCCATATATCCTCATAAATATACAAAAATAAATCTCAATTTTTTCCCAAAATACGCTGTTCACTGTTCATAATTACTGTTCATGTCACTGTAGCATATTACTGTTCATAATCACTGTTCACGTTACTGTTCACCCCTGAGGTTACTGTTCATAGCACCGTGGGTTACTGTTCATGGGTTCCAAAAATTGACATTTTTCCCAAAAATAAAAAATACCATGACATAGCTTATGCTTCGTATATCATAGAAAATTTCATACATTTTGAATTTATCATCATTTAGTTGGTTAAATAAATCATTTTCTCCATGTACTAAAAATCATCATAAATTCACTTAAGCATAATCCTTAATTCCAAAAATCATAAAATTAATATATCATCATTCCAACATCATATTTATCATAACCATACATCCCAAATCATCATTTATCAAATTTGGAGCATTATTTCCATATATCATATGCTATCTTCCCGAATGTTCCATCTTTGCTCCAAATTTTCGATGTTTCGGCATTATTCCAATTAAGCATTATAAATTTACTTATTTTCTCATGATTAGGAATTATCTAAGCATGGTTTTACCTTAATTAACACCCAAAAGAAATTTGGGAAGAATCCCCTTACCTGAAATAGAAAATCTCTCCTCCAACTTGCCCTTTCTCTCTCTAACTTTCTCTCCTTTTCTCTCTAAGGCCAAAAACGAATTTTGGGGGTTGGAAATGCTCAATGGAGCTGGAATGGGTGTGCCTTGGTCGTTCACCATGCTCCCCTAATTATAGTGTTGCATTTTTCACATATTTGCAATTTACCCCCTTGCTCAAGGTATTTAATTCTAAATATTTTTCCCCAAATCCCATGCAATATTTTGAGCCTTGTGCAGCCACCCTAATCAGCAGCTCCTGACCCCTAGCTAGCCCCTATTTATTTATGATTTTTTTATTTATTAAAATTAATTATTTTAAAGCTAATTCATCTCAACCGTTGATTTTTGATAAGATTGATTTTGTGCCATTGGATTTGGTCCCAAAAGTCCAAGCTCCAGCAGCCATAGCATATTTTAATTAATTATTTAACCATTTAATTAATTAAAATTAATCCAAAGTCAAATGCTAATTAATGAAAAAGTAAGGCTACTTTTTTATCTTCAAATGACGTTTAATCTTGACCCTTAATTCATAATTTTTTATCAATCTTGGACCACTCATCATGTTCATCATCATATTTTGGCCATCCATAAAAATTTTCATCTCAATCCGATGTCCGGATTGCAAGATATGAATTTTTCTTTATTTTCTCTCAAAAATCCACTAAAATCCGAAAATACTAAATAAATCAAAAAGTTGTTATTTTGTCCTTTTGTGGGATGCTTCCTTTTTCGTCTTTTATGATTAAGTTAATCCAAAGTGATTAACTTAACATATTCCTTAATCCCACATTTACTATTCACGTTTCACTATTCACGTGCACTATTCATCCGAATTTCATAATTAATTATCTTAACATCTACTCCCTCATAATTTCATATTTTATGAATATATATATTTCATTAATACATTACCTAGGGTTTACAACCCTAGGGTTTTATACGTGTCTAAGATTGGGGTTTCACATATACTGAAATATGGTGAGGAGAGTTTTGCAATAAGTTTGGGGGGAAAAGAATGTGCAGTTGGACAAAATTGAATCCAGTGAATGATTATCATGTTCTTTGACTAGTTAATTCAGCTCAAACCTTGGTTCACCTGTTTGGATTAATTTTCTAACCAGTTTCTTTTGATCAAGAGAAAGATTACCAGGATTGAATAATGACCGTGGACTAATAATACCGTCATTTACATGTAACTCGATGAAAACGCATATCCTATGTTGAGAAATAGACGATTTTTTATGCAATGTTACAAGTTAGGGTCGTTCTTGATCTTATCGAGTAGAGAAATTCTGATTGATTGAAGCATAATGGGAAGTAGGTTGAGTTGACTGGATCCACATTCATTCATTCATTCATTCATTCATTGTGTTTGCATGTGTTGCTCGACGACTAGAAACATTTAAGTTTGGGGGTGTGATAACTCGTAAAAATACGAGTTATCATGGCCCATTTCAAGCTTTATTTGTGCATAACTTCGAGAGATTAAGCTTAGTTTGCATTCATTTAGCTTAATTTTCACTCGCTTTGCATTTTAGGAGCATTATTTAGCTTTTAGGCATTTTTGGCATTATTTAGGCATTTTTAGTGCATTTACTTAGTTTTTCCATCTTTTGCAGGAAGGACGGGATATATGAAGACATGCGGGCGAGGAAAATGCAAATCAAGGCAAGACACGAGGTAGGTGGATGGCGCCTAGGCGCCACCCTACATGCCTTTGCCAGGACTATAGAAAAATTCAGAAAATATGTGGCTTCCAGAGAGTTGGCGCCTAGACGCCACTTCATCTACATGCAGGCAAAGTTCAGACATTTTTGAAGCCACAAGTCATACTACTTCCAAGGAGTTGGCGCCTAGGCACCAGTGCATGAATTCCTAGGGTTTCCAGAGAAGTTCCAAGTTGCCCAACACACAGAGGGTTGGCGCCTAGGCGCCAATACGCATCCGTACGCGCACAGGTTTCTGCACATGCGCTGCGCAAGCTACCCATTATAAATAGAAACCTAGGGCTGCGTGCAAAGGAGTTCGGGAGACAAAAGTAGGGAGCAAAGGCGTGGAGAGAGCCGCTAGAGCAGCCTTATAGAGAAGGAAAAAGATCTGTTTTCCATCTCAAACGAAAGAGGAGATCCGATCTCGCTGGTGGAAGCTTCCGGGGTTTAGTTCTTCTCTTTCTCATTCTCTTTCCTTTCTCTGTGTTCTTAGAGATGATTGTAACTTGATTTTAATGGGAATTGAAGTCATGTTAATGGGCTAAACCTTCTTATGGTGGGAGATATGTAGGATTTGAACTCATAGCTTATGATATTTGATTTTCTTATGATTGAATTGATAATACTGTTGTGCTGTGACTTGTGTTACTTGAGATTACCCTTATATATCATGCTTAATACGTTTACAAGCCTTGCAACATTGTGGATTGATCTAATATTCAGATTCATGCTTGGAAAAGTGGAATTTGAATAAGATCCATATATAAGGCACAGGTATTCTAGCTCATGTTGTGTTAGATGTTAATATGGATAGGAATATACCTATTAACCCTGTGTAATCATGATTAGGTTATATGGTTATCAACCTGGTTTTACTTGTATGCATGGGAACATAGCATATAACTAAAACTTGGTTAGGTTTGTATGTGTTGGAAGACATATGTGAATATTAATGAACCTAGATTAGTAATCTCTGCACAACTAACTTAATTGGAACCAAATAACATAGCTATGATTCAATGAATTTATATTCCCACCTATCTTTATCATCTCAAGGCAATCTCAGCAACACAACATTCCATCCCACTCTGGTCATTTACTGCTTTGTTTAGTTTAGTTTTATTCTTCAAAAGAAAACTCTCATTTATTCTACCAATTCAGTTAGACAATTGAGATTCAAGATGCTATTCCGTTTAACACAATCCACATGGGAACGATACTCTACTCACTCTTTATTACTTGACACGGCACGTATACTTGCGTAAATAGCGAGCATTTTAATTGACATATATGCAGCTCGTCAGTGGATTGAGTTGAACCGGTCTTGCTGGTTGTTGCTATGAGGGCTGTTGTGAGAATTCGGGTGGCTGATTCGGCCTTGTTTGGGTATTCCATAAGAAATTTAGATGATTCCTCCAGCCTGGATTGTAGTTGTTTGCATATGGGTTCGCTAGATTTCTATGGAAATTTCCCATGTAATTAATGGACTCCGGATTGGAGGCACATTGATCACTGGGATGGCAAAATTCTCTGCACCACGTGCAATATTTTGTTGCTGCCGGCTGCTATGGTGTAGACGCCCCTACTACATTGACGTTGGCAGGCCTGGATAGGTTCTGAATCTGCCTTGATAGAGCGTTGATGTGGGCCTTTATCGATGAGATCGCGTCCAATTGGAGTAGACCCCCACTTCGGCTCTTGTCAGATGGCAGTTGATAAGTGTTAGTTGCCATATTCTCTAACAGGGCGTATGATTCTTTGTAGCTTTTCCTTAGCAGGGAACCGTTTGACAATGAATCCACCATATGACAGGTGGAATCCTGGAGACCATTATACAAAATTTGGATTTGAACCCATGGCTGAATTCCATGATGTGGGCACTTCCGAAGCAAGTCTTTGAACTGATCTCACGCCTCCGATAGAGTCTCTTCTCCATGTTATTTGAATGAGACTATTATCATTCTGAGTTTGGCTAACTTGGAGGGCGGAAAATATTTCTCCAAGAACTTCTGAGCCAAGTCATTCCACGTATTCACAGAGTTTGATGGCAAAGAATCCAGCCACTCTGAATCTCTATCCCTCAATGAAAACGGAAAAGTCCGTAGCCTCATTGCTCTATCGGAGACTCCATTCTTCATGAATGTGTTCATAATCTGCAGAAAATTTCGCAGATGACGGTGTGGATCTTCAGATGGCATTCCTCCAAACTGCCCAATTGACTGGAGCATTGGAATACCACCGGTTTAATCTTGAAGTTGTTGGTGTTGACAGGAGGAAGTGAATGCTAGTCTGAACTGCATGTTGTCCCAGCGCAATGAGATCCCAAATAGGTTGGTCCAAATCATCTTGTGGTGGATGAATTGGAACCTTAGCACTTTGGTTTCCATGTTGGTCTGCGTGAATGTTCTCGTCCTAATTCCCAATGCGCTCCATGGTATGCTGTTGACTTCTGGCTTCCCTGCTCTTACGACGCCTTCTCGGATAAGTTCTCTCTGGCTCCGAATCAAACGGAATAACGATCTCCTTTTCGGCCCTGCCTCGGCACATGCAAAAATAATTAATCCTGCAAAAACCAATTCAATTGAACCTAGTTGGAAATTTCTAAACTAAAGAAATTATAAAAATGAATTATAATTACAGAATTATACAAGAAAACAATTAAACTAACAATAATTAGTTATACCAAATCCCCAGCAACGATGCCAAAAACTTGACGAGCTGCGTATAGGTCTAATTAAAATGCTCGTTTTAACGCAAGTATACGTGTCGATCAAGTAATAAAGAGTGAGTTGAGTATCGTTTCCATGATAAAATGATCTAACTAGGATTATTAATCAGTTTAGTTGCTTTCGGTGAGTAGAGAATTAGGATTTCAAACATAAAACTAAAAGTATCAAATGCAATAAGGAAATAAAAAAGAGTTCACGGAACGACTGGAATAGTAGAAAGGAGTTATCGATTGGGGATGGCAGATGGATAGTACGAAATCCTTGAATCTAAACTATATTCCCATGCCATTAAATAAATTGAAATTGATAGATTCATAACTTGTTCATGACCACATAGGGTTTAACGGTATATTCCTATCCATTAAACAACTCCCCTTAACCAAGAGGAAACCTATGCCCAACACATGGATCTAGTAGAGATTTTTCTTTTCTAAGGATTAATCATGCAATTGAATCATCTTATAAGGTAGCTAATCTTGTAAAAGGCATTAAACATCATATGCAAGGGTAAATCCACATCACACAATCATATTGAAGTCAAATATTCATTCCTGAATCTTAAAAAAGCAAGACAATATAGTTAGATATCAATTCATCTTAACTATCCATCTAATGGAAGTTTAGCTCAAAGACATGGCATAAAAATCCTTTACATCCATATTGTAAGTATCCAAAAAAATAGAAAAATGAAAATAGAAAGATTAAGAGAAAACTGGATCTCCATAAGTTTCCACCAACGGGGTTGAATCTCCTCTTCAATCCGCGCTTCAAACGGTTTCTTTTCCTTCTCTGGGTGTCTATTCCATCAGCTCTCTCTCTGCCGCGCATGATTCCCTAGGTTTCTATTTAAACTGGTTATCCTACACAGCACACGTGTAGAAACCTGCGCGTACGGATGCGTAGTGGCGCCTAGACACCAACTATGTGCGTGCTGTGCAACTTGAAAATTTTTCTGAATGCCCTAGAAACTCATGCCTTTGCACCTGGGCGTCGACTCTCTAGAAGTTTTGTGACTTGGAAACTCTTCTGGAATTCGTCTGTATGCTAGTGAAGTGGCGCCTAGGCGCCAACTCACTGGAAGTTTTCTGTCGTTTGAGGTGTTGGGTATTCTGGCTAAGGCATGCAAGGTGGCGTCTGGGCACCAGCCTACTTGCCTTTTTACTTGCTTTGTTCTGCATTTGGTTCGCTTGCATACCTGTAATTGTCCGTCCTTCCTGCAAAAAATAAATGAACTAAAAATGCCTAATTTATACTAAAAATCGATAAAAACTATATAATGCTCCTAAAATGCAAAGCGAGTGAAAATTCAGCTAAATGGATGCAAACTAAACCTAATCTTTTGGACTAACATGCAAAAAATGGTCTGCAATGGGCCATGATAACTGGCATTTTCACGAATTGTCAATAATTCATAAAATCATGATTCATAATCTAATCATGATAATAATTCAAAACAGCAACATATCATATGAGTTTTAGAAAATTCTAGGTAGGTTATCAACCCATATTCATCTCTAACATCCATCTCAACCTCTTTAAACCCTTAAATTCATTCATACCATTCAATCCTCATTCAATACCCTAATAAAGGGCATCATGAATCATCTTTTAAGGGTTCATTATGAATCAAATTCATGATCCATAACTTGAGAGAAGAAACTTAGGTTTCAAGAACTCAAAACTCAATCCATACTTACTTGATTCTAGGAAACTTTGAATCCAGGCTTCCTTAAAATTGGTTTCTCTTCTTTCCTTCCTTCTTTTCCTCTTTCTTTTTTCTTCTTTTTCTTCCTTTTCCTCCCCCTTAGTCGTGCTCAAGGTTGCTGCCCCTTTGGAGATTTTTCTCCCTTTAAGAATTCTCTCTCAAAATGGACGTTCATATGATGCTCCCCCCTTTTTATACTTGCTAATTTTTTTTCCATCTTGTGGGGCCCATTTTGACACATCATAGATAGGGTATTTTAATGTAATCTTATCCCTTGATGACTTGGCTAATTTATATCCAAGTGAAATACCTATTTTCCATTTATCAAAAACATCAAAATCAAGCTCATTTAAGAGCAACCTTGTTGTCCACTATTTGCAACATCCATGAAGCTTCCTCTTTAACGATTTTTTCCATGAAATTCCACATATATAATTGCCCATTTACTTCACCTAGGTGTTAGGCAATTTAGATATGCATTTTAGGATTTTGAAAAATCCAATTTTCATGCCCAACTCGCCCTTGGACGTCCCCTTGGTTGCCACATAATCTATGCCTCATTTGAGCTACATATTAGGTATTAAAACCAAGCATTTAAGCCTTCAAATTTTCTATGGATTTGACCCTTAAAAAAATTCATAAAATCCAGCTCCATTCACCTCCATTTGACACCTTGCATAGCATTAAATCAAGTCATTTAACTCACTTGCTTTAACATAAATGCTATGGTACTCTAAGGTGCACAAAGTCAATGCTAGGTATCTTTTTCCAATTAATAAATTTTCCATGGTAATTATATTAATCTAATCCACTCATACCATAGATTTCATAATTTTATTCAATCGTTTCAAATTTCATCTCAAACCGACATTTCTACATCATGTTATGAGCCTTTGAAAATAACCTTAGAGTGTGAGATTAAAATCAAATAATTATCACTTTAATCTCATCACTTTTGCCTTAATCCAATTCACTCATAAGGTTGAGCCCAAATTCATGAGCTTACCTTTCAAATTTCATCTCATTCCGCCTTATAGGCGTCAAGTTATGAATTTTCTATATTTTCCAACATAATTCCATAATTATCATTTTAATTTTCATAAATTAAATTATGAAAATTAAAATAAATATTCACGCCATATTAGCATATTCTAATCCTCATTAAGCCCCTTTGGTCATATTGACTCATATTGGGCTATGGCAATTAATCTTAATCACCATTCTTAATCACAACCCTAATTGCAAAATATCATTAAATCATAAAATCATCCAAATCCTACATAATTCATGTTTATATGCCAAATGCATATATATGAGCCCTACTTAGGCCTAGGTATCACAAGCACTTACTGAAATATCATTCAAAAATCTCTTCTTAATTGACTAATATTGTACACACTGTCACCTATTCTACTTTCAATCATTAGGAGTTGAAAAACTCATGCAATAAACTCCTAAGTATTAGATCTCCTCCTCTTTTTCTAGATTTTCAATACACACATTTGACAATTCAATTAATAGTAGTAACGTAGAACAATAGCAGTGAAATTATCTCATATACATCTCCTCTAATTCTTGCATCTGAATTTCCTTTGCCAACTCAATTAACCAATTCATAGGATGAAAAAGACTTAGTGTTACAACGATTAAGTTCAATACAAGAAATAAAGTTTCAAAATTTTCAAAAATTATATCGCCTCCAAATTGATTTGAGCATCTTTTTGCAATAAGAAATAATGTCACCTCACAAACTGAATGCTTTTAATATATATTTTTTTAGCTTGCTCTTACCCTTGGTTTAACACACTTTTTTTGGGAACTAATGTGGCGCCCCGAACTGGGGTGCCTAGAAACCTTACTCCGGGATCTTGTCGATTGGTAAACGTGACTCAGGATTGTTGCCCTGATCACGCGGCGGGTTCTTAATTGGAATTCGTCCAATTTTTTCTTTCTTTTTATTTTCTTTCATCACATAAACATATACTCATCATCATTCATAATGGACTCATCCATATCATCATAAATCATCAATTTCTTATATTATTCATAACTTCATAATTTCATACAACCTATCATTCCATGCTGAGGCAATCAACTCCTACTACGGGTTGTGTTCTTTTGATCACCCGGACCAAAACGAGGCATTTTTGGCAGGAGAAGACCAAGATGTCAACTCCATCACCAGGCATCTCTGCAAACAGCCTCCGACATGGAAGTCTACGGGAGGACAACTCACGTCCTTCAAGCACAGTGAGATGATGTACGATGGGCGGATGTTCTTTCATTTCGTCTCGGCCCGGATATGCCATCGACGCACGTTAGCGAGGTAACAATGGACAGGGCGCTGCTACTTCATGCCATATACAGTGGCATGTCGATCGATGTGGGCAGGCTGATCTACCATCAGATCTGCGCCAGTGTGACCGCACCCCGGGGTAGCTACTACTTCCCATCGCTCATCACCGGGCTCTGTAAGCCGGCCAGAGTCAGATGGGAGCAGACGGAGGAGGTCCTGAACTGCCAGGCGATCATTGACGACCTCTCCTATCGCACCCAGCCTCGAGTCCGCACCGCCACAACACGCTCACCACCAGCGGGTCCCTCCTCGTAGCCACTATCCATGAGCGAGCGACTGACCAACCTGGAGAACTTGGTTGCGGCCCAAACTAGGTACATGCGTCAGCACGATAGGGCGATGGAGGCCTACCTACGGTGGATTGCTGAGGACCGCCAGATCGACATCTCGACTCTCCCGCCCTTCTCATCGATGCCTCTGGAGTTCCGCGCCAGCTTCGGGCAACCATCCCAGCCACAGCCCAGCGACAGTGAGGACGAGGATGCCACCGAGTCCAATTCTTGAGGGAATCTCGGTCCCTTACATTTCTTTTATTTATTTATTTTCGCTTTATATTTCTTTATTAGGTCACCTTAGGTCATCATGCATTGAGGACAATGCATCTCTCAAGTTTGGGGGTGTATAATTCTCGACCATAGGTTTATTTTGCATGTTTTGTTTACATTACATATTATGTCAACTCCAACTAATGAAAGTTATATTTGTTCAATCCATCTTATTGAAAATGTGCAAGGTTGTGAGTAATGTTGACTTGAAATTCAATTAATGAAAAACGGTCAATTCAAATTAAGGACCAGGTATAAAAGCAAGTTGCAATTGACATGTGAAAGAATTAAAAGGATTTCATAGTAAATTGTGCTAATTCAATTATATGTCAATCTTCCAGACTAAGATGATGAAAATTGAATTACATAAATGCTAACCAAGTACTTTAAGGGAATTAATGGGTTCAAAAATGGTAATATTTCACAAAAAACACAGGCATGTTCAGTACCCCGAACAAGACACAATAAAAGGGAGTGATTGACCTAAGCTGAGTAACTGGGACTTGGCATCAACAAATGGCAAGTTTCATGTAAAAATGCAAAGGAAACTCACAATAATAACGCTTTAAAACCAAAATTCTCCTCAGATATCCTGAAATATGGTGAGGGGAGCCAAACAAAACATAGATCTCCACATATCCTGAAATATGGTGAGGAGAATTTTGCAATAAGTTTGGGGGGAAAGAATGTGCAGTTTTTTTGGGAAAAAAATGGGCAAAAAAAAATTTGAAGCCAGTAAATGATTACCATTTTCCCTTGACCAGTGAGTTCAACTTAAACATTGGTTTACCTGCTTTCATTGATTTTCTAACCAGTTTTTTGATCAAGTGGATGATTAACATGTTGAATTACGATCATGTACTAGGAAATTTATCACCCACATGTAACTTGGTTTAAGAATGAAAATGCATGCCCTGTTTTGTATAATGGATGATTTTTCAAGTTTAGATTATTTTTGAGCTTGTTGAAGAGATAAATGGATTGATCAAAGCATAACGGGAAGCGAACGGAGTTGACAGGGTCCGCATTCATTCATTCATTTATTCATTCATCGTGTTTGCATGTGTTGCTCGAGGACTAGCAACATTTAAGTTTGGGGGTGTGATAACTCGTAAAAATGTGAGTTATCATGGTCGATTTCAGACTGTATTTGCGCGTTGGTCCAAGAGATTAGGCATAGTTCGCATCCATTTAGCTTAATTTTCACTCGCTTTGCATTTTAGGAGCATTATTTAGTTTTTAGGCATTTTAGCATAAATTAGGCATTTTTAGTTCATTTATTTATTTTATTCATTTTTTGCAGGAAGGATGGGCAATATAAAGGCATGTGGGCAAGTGGAAAGCAGGTCGAGACCAAGTCGCAAGGCATGAGGATGGCGCCCAGGCGCCACCCTACGTGCCCTTGCCAGGACTCCAGCACAATCCAGCAAACAAATAGCTTCCAGTGAGTTGGCGCCTAGGCACCAGCTAGGGGCGCCTTGGCACCACTACACCAATATGCAGACAAGTCTATAACGGTTTTTAGGTCACAAGTCACAATAGCTTCCAGGGAGTTGGCGCCTAGGCGCCAACTTGGGGCGCCCAAGCACCAATACATGATCATAGGTGTTCCAGGAGAGTTCCCAAGTCATAAAGCATCCACGGAGTTGGCGCTTAGGTGCCAAGGCAGGAATTTCTAGGGTTTCCATACAGGTTTCTAAGTTACCAAGCACATAGAGAGTTGGCGCCTGCCACTATGCAATAGTAAATGCAGATATCCGTACGTTTGTTGTGCAAATCGTTTATATAAATAGATCCTAGGGGTTTGCGCCCGAGAGACGACCAAAAGAGAGAGCCCAGAACCAGAATTAACAGCCAGAGAAGGACGAAAACTCGAACGAAATGCGGATTCAAGAGAAGATTCAACCCCGTTGGTGGAAACAGCTAGAAAACTAGTTTTCTCTTTATCTTTCTATTTTTCTTTCTCTGATTCTCTGGATACTTCTATAATGGATGTAAAGGATTTTATGATCATATCTTTGTACTAAACTTCCTTTAGATGGATAGTTAGGATGAATTGATATCTAATTATATTGTATTGGTTCTTTAAAATTCAGGAATAAATATTTAATTTTTGTATATGATTGTGTATGATTTACCTTTACACATGTGGTTTAATATTTTTTACAAGATTGGCTACCTGGTAAGATGATTTAATTGCTTGATTTATCCTTGAAAAAGAAAAACCTCTGTTAGATCTGCGTGTAGGGCATAGGTTTCCTCTTTGTTAATGGGAGTTGTTTAACGGATAGAAATATACCGTTAAACCCTATGTAGTCAATAAACAGGTTATGAACTTATCAATTTCATTTTATTTAATGGCATGGGAATGTAGCAATTGAATAGGGTGTAATTAACTTTATATAGTGTTGGAAGACATATATAAAGATTATTGAACTTGGGTTAGTAAATCCATGCACAATCCAATGAAAAAGAACCAATGCAATATAATTTAGATTCAAAGATTTTGAGCTATCCATCTGCCATCCCTAATTGTTAACCCGTTTCTAGTATTCCAGCGATTCCGTGGACTCCATTTTGATTTCTTATTGCATTTGTTAGATTAATTTAAATTTAAAAACTTAGAATTTTCTACCCACCGAAAGCAGTTAAACTAATTAATAATTCCGGTTAAACAATTCCTCGTGAGAACGATACTCTACTCACTCTTTATTACTTGATTCGACACGTATACTTGCGTTAAAAGCAAGCATTTTAAATTACATATACGCAGCTCGTCAGCTGGCCCTTGGCCTCTTTAGCGACTTGGTCACACAAAAGGGGGACAATCGGTCTGCTTACACCTTTAAGGTGGACCTAATGCTTTGTGCACATGAACCATTCATCTTTGACATGCTAGCATGATTTTTCATTTATGAATTCATACGACAGTATTTTTCATAAACATTTAATAAAGTAGTTATGCAAATCAGTTAGCAAATAAAAGGATTATTTTAACACCTATTGAACTAAGGAATGGTCATCCTTAAATACCTTAGAAATAAATTCAAATATCATTTGCTAAACCAATTGAAGCAGTTAGAACATCATTTGCATAATTGTAGAATAAGTTGAAAAACAAAAATCATTTAGAAATCTGCTTGCTTACCTTGATCACGTTAGCTTTCCTGGTTGACCTTTTCTTTGACTTCGCCTATACATGTAAGAATGACATAACATTCATATATTTTCTATTTGCTTGCATTCAAATTAGTTTTCTAACCCATTTTCATTAACATTCACAACCCACTTGAATTCCAAGTCGGGTGTATACACATAATACAACTTATACATCATACCATTCATTACACCACATGTTCAATACCCATATATATAGGGTAACATTCATATATATCATAACACATTTATTAATCATCATACGCAGGTTTATTACTCCCACTTATCATTGTTCACATATTTTTCATAATTAACACATTGTACTCATTCTTAAGCACTTAGTTGATGTCCTAAATCTCATATATTAATCCCAAAATTTGAGATTATCATTATTTACCAAAATAGAAACATAATTTATGTATTTCATCATATTTTCATGTATTTTTACATTTTAACAACTCACATAAACTATTTATCGTTTACTCATGCCTATCTCTCCATACATGTCCATTTCACAACACAGAGATCATGTGTTTCTTAAAATTTTTCGAATCAGAAACTTGCTTTCTAATTCAGCATAATTAAACTTCTTAATTAAAACTTCACTTAGAGTATTTTTATAAAATTTTAATCCACTATTCATAGGGTTCCAAAATAGCAACTTTGGGACCTGTTTTTCATGCTTTCAACGTCTCTTTTAACACTTAATTCTTAACAGATTTTTAATCTCTTAATTCCAGCAACTAATCATACTTTTCTTAACCCAAATTTTGGGTATTAGCACATGTTTAAAGTCCATATATTGGTTGCTTCCAAAACAGCAACTTCACATGCATGTAGGGTACCCTTCTTGCACTCACTTTTGACGTCCCTATGTATGCCCCTAAAAATCAGATTTAGGGCAATCTTTCCCAAACCATTTTGAACATCCAAAGTACCTTAGGTTTAGATTATTTTACCCTCTTAATCATCCATACATCATTTAGACTAATTTATGCATCATACATATCATAAAAAGGGTGAAAATCGGTTAAGTTGTAAATCCTAAGTTCCATCCTTTCTAGGGTTCATATCTTATAACCAAATCAACATATATAATTTATTTAATCATGAATCATCACATAATCATGATAATAAATCAAAATAGCAACATTATATGTGAGTTTAAGAAAATTTCAGCTAGGTTTATCAACCCATATTCAACCCTAATCTCCATTTTCTTCTTCTTGAACCCTTGATTTCATTCTTGTCATTCAATCCTCATTCAATACTCTAATCAAGGGCATCATTAATCGTCCTATAAGGGTTCATTATGAATCATATTCATGACTCATAAATTGAAGTAGAAAACTAGGTTTAAATGATTCAAAACTTAAGATAAACTTACTTGAATTGAATCAAACTTGAACTCAACTTTCCTAACTTAAATTCCTTGCTTCTTTTCCCTTTTCTCTCTTTTTGTGGCGCCCCAAACCCAAATGTCACATCCTGAGCCTTACCTCGGGATCGTATTGATTGGTAAACGTGATCAGGATTGTTGCCCTGTCACACGGCGGGTTTTATTAGATATTTATCCTACTAATCATGACCATATAGAAGTCCACATAACCTGTTAAGTTCTCATAATTTCAATCTCAGATATATCTAAGTCATTTCAATCCATCCATCACATACAAACATGTTGTTCAAGTGACATTTCAACAAGTGCCTAAATGAGATGTCACAGCATATATACAACATAGTCATCAAACACCACATAAAATTTCAGTTTACATCCATTCCACATAAGTTCCATAACATGAGACTTCTAAAGTTTTTCCATAAATTCCTTAAGCTAGCACTTGCTCCTTTGCCATGACCCGTCCTTCACCTGTCTTTGGGTTTGGAAAATAAATTTGTGAGTCGAAACTCAATAAGCAAGCTATTTGCATTTTTTAGGCAAATCATTTCAGGCAACATTTTGCATTCAAAATCATATTGAAAAGCAATCTATTCCTTATCTAAAGGTATGTCTTAAAAGCATGAAATCATGTACCCATCATGGGTCCCATATGCATAATGTCATATGAAAACATGAACACATATACCATTTCTCCCTTAGGATTGAAGCTAGCCAGGCGACCATCCATCACGTTAACTCACATTTCAGAGAGGGCGCTGCCGGCCTTAGGCCTGTTTCAAGTGACTTGGCCACACCAAGGGGGGACAATCGGTCCGCTTATACCTTTCAAGTGGACCTAGTAACTTGAATTCCTTAGCTTTCCATCACAACTTTTTCTTTGCCTTTGCCTACATGAGAATAATATGATTTTTCATATATTTCTTTTTCTCATATTTCATTTAGTTTTCCAACCCATTCCATATACACACATCATTTATTTGACTTCATAAGTCATCATACACATATACAGCTCATTTTGCACATATTAACACATTTTATACACATTTCTTCGGTTACCATATAACATAACATGTATAACCCCATACATAGGGTATTATTTTCAATTTCACAATATTCATTCAATAACCATCATACATAGATTCATTAAGCCCACTTTTCCATTTATCCATTTTTTCCAAAATACACACATGGGTGTTTCTTCTACGTACATATCATTGCCTTAGCTTCATAAATCAAGTCCAAAATTTTGGAATTAATATCATAAAATATCAAACAGATATATAAACATGGAATTCATCTCATTTTCATGCATTTTTGCACAAAATCATTTTTCATAAGTCATTCATCACCCATTTACCTTTATCCCTTCACAGAAGTCCATTTAGCACATATACATTATGCATTTCATAAAATTTGCTAACTCAGAAATTTAATCCATTTGTAAGGGGTTTAATTACCCTTAATTACCACTGCATTCAAGTTATTTTTATGAGATTTAAATCCAATTAACCTAGGTTTCCAAAATAGCAAGTTTGGAACCCGTTTTTCACCCGTTTAACGTGTCTTTTGACACATAACCCTATGCAGTCATATAATTCCAAAATTCCAGAAAATAAATCTAATTTTCCTAATCCATATTTAGGTATTAAACACATATATAACATCCATGCAATATCATTTCTCAAAATAGCAAGTTACTCACACGTTTTGAGTCCCGTTTCACGTCGGTTTGACGTTCTTTCATAAAATCTATAAAAATCAGTTATAGTGTTTATTTTTCCCAAATATTTTGGGCATCCATAATAATTTAAACCTAGGGTATTTTACCATACATAACATGCATAAAACATACAAACCCATTTACATAGCATTTTTGGTGTATAAACATAGAAATTAGGTCAAAATCATCACTTTGCATTCCATAACTTCAAAAATTCATCATTTAAGCATAAACTCACATATGTTTTGGATAAATACATGATTCATAACCTAATCACATCATCAAACCAAAACAGCAACTTTTCTTGGAGATTTAGGGTTTATCAACTTGGATTTTCCACTTAATACATATGCACAACTTCATTTTCATCCACTTAAACTTAAAAATTCATACATAGAACTTAATATCAATTACATATTCATTCAAAAGCATGTGAAATCACCATTTTACAGATCCTTTAAGCATCCTTTTCATTTTCAAGTTTTGAGTTTAAAACTCAAGTTAAACAACTTAAAACCAAACACATACGTACTTGGTTTTATGCTAAATCAAACCCTAATTCTTTGAGATGCTTTTCTTCTCAATTTCTCCTCCTTTTCTCCTTGATTTTCTTCCATATTTTTCTGGAAAATATGGACGTGAGCTGCTGCTGTTGTCTTGGACGTTTTCAGCACTTAGGCAATTTCCAAAATCCCTTCTCAATTCAACGTGCATGGGTTTTATAGTTGCTGAAATTTTTTCCAGCTGTGGGCCCCACTATTTGGTGCATTTCCACACACTTAAATGATCCCTTATCTACCTTATGTGTTGGCACAATTACAGCCAAGTAAAATGAAGTTTTACCATTTTACAAAAATCAAATAATCTGCTCCAAAATCCAAGCCGTCCAAGTGTTCAGCATTGCACGTCCATTGCTGCCCATTTTTGCATCCATTTTTTCATTTTTTCAACCCTAATTTAAGGGTAAATTGTACACTTAATTACCCATTAATTTATATATTAATTTGGTGTAAATAAATTTAATAAAAATTGCAGCAACTTAGCATATAAAATCACATTTTCCATCCCCATAAGCTGTCCACGTTTCAGCTGTATGTACCTGCCCTTTTCAATTTTTTTATTGCTTCAAATATTCATTATTGCATGCACATATCATGTACTTGCATCTCAACAACATATATGCTTATTTTAAAAATTAAAAATTAAAAAATATGCAGCAACACAGCCCCTTGGACGTCCCATGTTGCCACCTTAGCTATGCATAGGTTTTGCCTTTTGTAGCTATATCATTATATGCATTCAATGGATGGATAATTCACAAATTTTTTCATTTCAAATAATTGCACAAAATACCCTAGAAATGTCCTGCAATTTCCACCTCAAATTTCATTCACATCATGCATTTATGTTTGGTACTCTAGCATTAAATGCATTGTACTCATGTGGAGCATTAGTCAACCATGCTCACCTTTTTCATTGCAATTATTTTTCTCATATTTCATATTTTTCATATTTCATATTTTTCTCAATCCGAGTTTCTTAGCTCCCGTTATAGATGTTTAAAGTTAACAGTTGAAATTGATATATGATCAATAAATCATAACTCTCATTTCATCAAGAATTTTCATAACTCATTTATTTCATAATTCCAAGCACAAAATTAATGATTTTCATTTCAAATTTCACTTGAATCCGCCTTACAGGCGTTGAGTTATGAATTTTCCAATATTTTCCATTAAACTTGTCAATTACCATAATAATTCCCATAATTCATTTTAAATAATGGAAAATGATTTTCCATGATATATTTGCACATTTAAATCACAAATGATTTATTCTAAACCCATTGTCTTATTTTAGCTCAAAATGATTAATCACATCGTTATTGCTATTTCAAAACCCTAATTGCAATAATTAGCAAAAATCATAAAATACCTTCATAATTCCATAATTCACAAATGAACATCATATACATGATTGATGCATACACATGGGTCCTACATGGGTTAGGGTTTCACAATCCTCCCCCCCTTATAACAGGTTTCGTCCCGAAACCGTCTATTCTTTAAATAGATGGGGGTACTTTCGTTCCACTTCTTCCTTTAGCTCCTAAGTGGCTTCATTTTCGGAATATCGGTTCCACTGCACCTTTACGTACTCGCTTTTCCAATTCCAAAGCTTTTGTACCTTGTGATCTAAGATCCTCACTGGTCTTTCTTCATAGTTTAGATAATCTTGAATCGGCAAATTTTCAGCCACTAATATGTGTGTTGGGTTTGGAACATATTTCCTAAGCATCGATATATGAAACACATTATGAATTAAAGCTAGCGCTGGGGGTAAGGCTACCCGATATGCTAGTTTCCCAACCTTTTCTAAAACTTCAAACGGTCCAATATACCTGGGATTCAGCTTTCCTGTTTTTCCAAACGTTGTAACCCCTTTGAATGGCGTGACCTTTATAAACACGTGTTCGCCAACTTGGATATTCAGATCCCTTCTTTTACAATTTGTGTAACTCTTTTGCCGACTCTGGGCTGTGAGTATACACTGGCGAATAGTTTTCACCTTGTTTTCCATTCGTTGAGATAAGTCTGGGGCTAATCGTTTCTCTCCAACTTCATCCCAGTTCAACGGCGTTTGACATCGTCGACCATACAACGCCTCAAATGGAGCCATTTGGATGCTAGCTTGGTAACTATTGTTATATGCGAATTCCGCAATTGAGATATACTCATCCCATGATCCTCCAAACTCTAAAGTACACATACGGAGCATATTTTCAATGACTTGGTTCACCCGCTCCGTTTGTCCATCCGTTTGAGGATGAAAAGCTGTACTGAACTTGAGTTGGGTGTCTACGGTTTCGTGCAAGCTTTTTCAAAATCTTGATGTAAACGTCGCATCTCAATCCGAGATAATCGACTTTGGCACTCCATGTAAACGGACAACCTCTTTATAGTAAACCTTAGCTAGCTTTTCCGTTGTATAAGTCCTTCTAATAGGTAGAAAGTGCACAACTTTTGATAACCTATCCACGATTACCCATTATAGAATCATGTCCTACTTGGGTTCTAGGTAATCCTTCAATAAAGTCCATTGTGATATCGTCCCACTTCCATTTAGGAATTTCTAAGGACTGTAGCTTACCAAGTATTTTCTGGTGATCCGCCTTCACCCGTTGGCAAGTTAAACACTTAGCTACATATTCAGCTATCTCTCTTTTCATATTATTCCACCAATATGCTTTCTTGAGATCTTGATACATCTTAGTACTCCCTGGGTGAATAGAAAATGGCAAAAAATGTGCTTCCTTAAGAATCTGTTCCTTCAATTCAACAATGTTAGGTACGAAAAGGCGACCCTTGTAGCTGTACACACCTTGTTCATCAATATCAAATTCTATCAACCCCTTTCTCTTCATTTTCTCAACATGTGTATGTAAGTTTGTATCCTTTTGTTGCGCAACCTTGATCTGTTCAAAAAGTGATGATTGTATGTGTAGTTGTGACAGTCGGACTTAGACTCCTGGTGGACATACAATCAATTCCATTTGCTCTATTTCCTTAAGCAGTCCTTTCTCCTTTGTCATAAGATGTGCTAAGCTGATATTTCGGCTCAATGCATCAGCTACCACATTTGCCTTACCTGGATGGTATAAAATTTCCAAATCATAATCCTTCATCAACTCAAGCCATCTCCTTTGTCTCATGTTCAACTCCTTCTGAGTGAAAATATATTTAAGGCTCTTATGATCAGTGTAAATCTCACATCTTGCACCATACAGGTAATGTCTCCGTATTTTTAAGGCAAATACCACCGCTGCTAACTCTAAATCATGCGTGGGGTAGCTTACCTTATTGGGCTTTAACTGTCGTGACGCATAAGCTATCACCTTACCCCTTTGCATTAAAACGCGACCCAATCCTTTTCTTGACGCATCACTATAAACTACAAACCCTTCATTTTCTTCGGGTAGGGTTAGGATGGGTGCTTTCACTAACCGTTGTTTCAATTCCTGAAAGTTGCGCTCGCATTCCTCAGACCATACATACCTGACTCCCTTACAAGTCAACTTGGTTAATGGGGCTGACAATTGTGAAAACCCTTCGACAAACCTTCTGTAATAGCCGGCCAACCCTAGGAAACTTCGAATTTTCGTAATAGTCATAGGCTTTGGCCATTTCAATACCACCTCAATCTTTTGAGGATCAACTTGAATACCCTTTTCAGATATTATGTGTCCGAGAAATCCTATTTGTTTCAGTCAAAACTCACATTTCTTCAGTTTGGCATACAATTTCTCTTTCCTTAACCTTTCTAATACCTTTCGTAGATGATATTCATGTTTTTTCTCCATTTTAGAGTAGATCAGGATATCATCGATAAAAAAAATCACAAATTGATCCAGATAGTCCCGAAAAACTCTATTCATCATGTCCATGAATACAGTAGGGGCGTTAGTAAGTCTGAAAGGCATTACCAGAAATTCATAATGTCCATACTTGGTTCGAAATGTTGTTTAATGAGTATCGGCCGGACTTATTCTTAACTGATGGTACCCTAACTGTAAGTCAATCTTGGAGAAAGTCGTGGCTCCTTGCAATTGATCAAACAGATCATCGATCCTGGGCAATGGATATTTTTTCTTTATGGTAACCTTATTCAGCTCTCGGTAGTCAATACATAACCTCAAGCTTCCGTCCTTTTTCCTCACAAACAGTACCGGAGCTCCCCAAGGGGACACACTTGGTCTAATAAAACCTTTGTCCAATAGCTCCTGTATTTGCGCCCTTAGTTCATTCATCTTAGCTAGCGCCATTCTATATGGAGTTTTAGAAATCAGAGTTGTTCCCAACATTACATCAATTGTCATGTCCATTTCCCGTTATGGAGGCAACGTGGTTAATTCCTTTGGAAATACATCGAGAAATTCTTTAACCACGGGTATTTGATTAATTTTCACCTTCATTCCTTTGTCTACATTCACTGACACCAGATAGGCTTGACACTTTTGTCGAATCATTCTGACAGCTTTCATAGATGATATCAGTATACTTGAACTGTCAGGTTGCCGTAGTTTTCCAATGGCAATCTCCTTTCCTAGAGTTGCTTCAAATTGCACTTTCTTATTCTCACAGTCTATGGTCGCTCCCCATTGGCTTAGCCAATCCATACCCAATATCATGTCGAATTCAGTCATAGGCAATAGGATCAAATTAGCTTCTAGAATCAATGATCCTATCCTAATTGGGCAGGCTTTGCATACTTGGCTAGTACTTGCTAACCTATAGATTGGAGATTCTACATGTATAACCTGATTGGTCTCCTCTACCAGCATTGCATGGGTGGTCATGTATTGGCATGCTATGAATGAATGGGTGGCACCAGAATCAAACAAAGCTACTGCCATATTCCTTAGAATATAAACCGTACTTGTGACCACCTTTTCTTCTTGTTCTTAAGATTCTGTCCGGGTCAGGGCATGCACATGCACCGGGTTCGTAGAAGTTTCCTGCTTGCTTGTCGCTCCAGGTATCCTAAGTTGAGCAGGTCTTCCATGTCCTTGAGATGACTGCACCTTAGTTGGGCAGTTCGTGGCTATGTGACCCACTTGATCACATATGTAACACTTAACCACCTTTGCTTCTCCCGGCCTGCACTCCTTGGCGATGTGACTCGTCTGTCCACATTTGTAACATCGATTCGAGCCTTTTAAACACTCGCCTGTATGTCACCTTTGACATTTCTTACACAATGGCGAGCTTTTCTTCTTTTGAATTCCTTTTCCCTTTCTTACAATGCCTTTTCTAGCTTTCTCTTTTCCAGTTTCCGATTCCTTAGGACCCATACTGAACACTCTCGAACCCAATCTTAGTTCTTGAGTTCTCAAGGCCTCAATTTCTAAAGCCCTTGCTCTCTCAAGGCTTGAAGCGTAATCCTTAATTAGTAAAGGTGCAAGGCTTTCCCGCAGATATGGCCTCAACCCTTGTTGAAATCTCTGTGCCTTATTTTGCGGCACATTTACGATCCAAGGGACATATCTGACCAGAGCATTAAACTTTGTAGCGTACTCAGTGACCGTCATCCTCCCTTGATATAGCTTTTCAAATTCTACCACCTTCTGACTCTGCAATCCCACCGGGAGGTATTCTTTATTAAATTCTTCCACAAATGTTTGCCAAGACACTTCTTCAGGTCGTGGCATTGTGATTAACATGGTCTCCCACCATTCATGTGCGTCCTTTGCTAACAAATGGGTGGCAAATAGTACTTTCTGACGGTCGTTGCACAGAGATATCTTGAACAATTTCTTAATCTCCGTCAACCATTGCTCTGCTTGAACCGGGTCGGGTTCTCCAAAAAATTTCGAGGGTCGCTGTGCTAGAAAGGCATTTATGGCTCTTCTATCAGCTTCCATTAGCTGATTTTCATCTCTTAACGGTGCCGGTGTGGCAACAGGGTCTGCCATAGGAGCAGGTCCTTCTCTCTCTACACTTCCCAACTGAGCTTGTTGGGTTTTTTCCCATAATCCTTGTATAATGTCGGCAGTCTGCGCTGCCCAATCCCTAGTGGATCGTTGTATTGCTTTTTCCACCGCTACAGCCACTCTCTCCTCCATGAGTCTATTCTACCTTGACTCAGTTTCCTCTTCCACATTCCGTTCATGGCTTTCATCATTCTGCCTTTGTTGGTTCCTTTGATTCTGTGTCATTGGCCTTCCCCTTTTAGGTCTGCTAGATTCGCCAACTTCGTGTTGGCTTGGAACCTCTGTCTCTGCCTCTTTCCCTTCATTTTTCCTCAATCCTACTCTCATTTCCACCATCATTTTAATCTGTATATATAACAGACACTATTCATTTTCAATTAGCATTGAATCATTATATACAAATTTCAGTTTCATTCAATATTAAATCATTGCATATGCATCTCATCATCACATGGTCACAATCATTTTATTCGTTTATAATATATCACACCATTCAGCTCATGCTCATTTATTCATACACATCTGAAACATCAAGAGTTCAGTATATCAGCATATTCATTCACATACACCATATTCACAGTTAATACATACAAAAGTAAGTCACACTTATGTACATGTTCAGCATAGCATACCCATTTCACACTTACATACATGTCAGTTCACCATAGCAACCATAGTGTCATCCAACCATAATTATGCATACACCACATGATTATCAACCACACTTATATATACACAACAGCTTAAAGAAAAGTAAAAAAAGTAAGTTCATCGTCCTCCTGGACCTCTCCCTCGATGTCTACGTCTACGTGGAACTTGTGAGGGTGCCTTTGTGATAGTGCTAGTGTCGGACCATGCCTGAATCTCATCATCACTATCATCATCATCCTCATCCTCATCATCCTCTGCAAACTCCACTATTTCTTCCTTTACTTCCTCCTCTACTTCATCCTCTTCCTCCTCCTCTTCCTCAAAAGGTTCGAGGAATTCCATCGGGTCGTCATCATCATTGATTTCGGTTAAAGGAACAATTTCACTTGTGTTCTCCATTATATATAACATAACCTCGTCAGGTTTAGGAGGTGCAGGCATATCAATGGCTCCCTCGGCACGACGCCTATTTATATAAAGGGCCATGTCTACTTCCTGCTGATGGAGTCTGTCCCAAGAAGCTCCATAACGAAACCGGACACATCCGTCAACGACCTATACCATGGGCCTGAGTCAGGGGGTTTTAGGTGCTTGAGTCCTCATCCAAAAGTCCTGGAGGTCTTGTGGGTCTACTCTGTTAGTGGGAACACGTGGATTCCGAGGGATGCCAAGGTAGGTGCCTGGTAACACTCGTGCCCTAGGTTTATAACTGGAGGGCTCTCCTAGATCTTGCGCATGTTGACTTGAGGAGTCATAGTAGCTTCCCTTAGCGTGATCATGTGTGCGTATTAGTGAAAATTCTGGATAATGGAAACGGTGTATTGTTGGGCTGTGATTCCCACCATCTATTAATATTTTCTTCTGTTTGTTGTCTCCTATCCTCTTCCTCTCTTTCTCTTCGTAACTCCTCCGCACTCATCATCCTCTTTCCTCTATCTGCCATCTGTGTAGACATAGCAATCAAATTGCATTGCAACAACAATTCATTATCATATGGCATGCATTTCATCATGTTAGAAGCATACCAAATCATCATCTAGCATGTATTTTGTTCGCAATCTCACCGCAAGTGCGCTGGTCACCATTTCAGGACCTTTTGTTTACAAAAGTTATGCAATTATGCTATCCCCTTGCCCATGGCCTAAAAATTTAATAATTGTCCACATATCAATCATTTTTACATAAAGGACAATTGCACAGTCTTTTGCATTCCATTAAGCAACCTGAAATCAAACCATTTTATGAAATCAATCATAGGAGGTCGGAAATCCCTTTTTAACACATCCGTATAAACATTTTTAACATAGAGGAAATCAAAACTTTTCGAACATCATTTCAATACATATGGACTATGTCCAAAACATCATTTATTGTTTAATTATCTTGACCTAGCAAAACAAATCTTTTTCATCATTGTTTATCACGAGTTATTGTAGAAATAACTCAAAACTCATTTACAAACAATATTTTGTGAAAAAGGGTAAAATTCTCTTTTTCTTATAAAATGTTGTTGAACAATATCATATAGAACTTGTTTGCTTAAAAGTAAATCCTTAAAACCATCGGTATCAAACATAAAATCCTTAAAAAAAATATTAGCATGGAGTACTTGCTTACTCATAAGCAAAATTTCTCAATTCCATTAACTTGAAGCATTCCCATCCTTGAAAACACTTAGGATAAATTATTTATCTTAAGAAGTGTCGCTTGCTTCCCATGAAGCAAACCTTAAGACTTTTCATTAAAGTCATCATTTTTCAAAACTTATGGCTTTGCATTAAAGCCGTCATATTCAAAACTTGTGCTTGCCCATTCAATAAAACATAAACATAAACATTTCAAACACAAACATAAACATTTCAATCATATCAATCTCATAGAAAGAAAATGACATTTTAGAAAGTTCGCTTGCTTACCTGAGATCGCCATAATCTCTTTCCTTCCATTCTTTTCCTTGCCTACATGAGAATAATATGATTTTTCATATATTTATTTTCCTTGCATTCCATTTAGTTTTCCAACCTATTTTATTCATATATATCATTTATTTGACTTCTCAAGTCACTACGCATACATTTAGCATATACGTGCACATTTTTACACATTCCATCGGCTAATCACATAACATATATAACCACATAATTAGGGTATCCATTCAACCATAAAAAATCCATCCATTAACTATCATACATAGGTTCATTAACCTTCATTTACCATTTTTCACTCCTTTTACAAACTTCACACATCGGTGCCCGTTTTAAGCACACGTTATCGCCTTAAGCTTCATTACATAGTCCCAATATTGAGAATTAACATCATATAATTCAAAAAAGTTATGTAATCATGAAATTCATCATATTTTCATGAATTTTTACACAAAACCATATTCTATATGTCATTCATCACTCATGCAAGTCTATTGCTTCATGTATGCCCATTTAGCAACATATACATAAGATGTTTCATAAAATTTTCTAAGGCAGATGTTTAATCCATATTGTTGGAAACAATGTTTAAAACAATAAAAATTGACCAAATCTTGAGTTTCGATGATTAACAAGAACTAATTTGAGTATATAAAAGGTACTAATGTGTTTGATAAATGTTTAAGGAAAGCAAAGAGGTCAAGTCGATCTTCAAGTCGACTTGGACTTCGACTTGGGTGAAGTCGATCCCAAAGTCGACTCAAATATCGACTTGAGAATGAATCCCAAAAGCGCAACAGGTGAAGTCGCAGGTCAAGTCGACTCCACTTGCGACTTGGGAAGTCAAGTCGCAGACGAAGTCGACTCCAGCATCGACTTCAAACAAAAGAAAATGTCCAGCGTTGATTTTGGGGGCACGAAGCTGCCCAAGTCGCAAACGAAGTCGACTCCAGGTGCGACTTGGGTCAAGTCGCAGACAAGGTCGACTCCAACTTCGACTTGAGGATTTTAGACTTGAAGATTGAAGTTTCAAGTTTATTCCAAGGATCATATTGAACTTGTTCAAACCCAAATGAGATGAAAAGTTCATTCACAAGGAAACAAATTAAGATTCTTGAAGATCAAAGCTAAGATTCATATTCAATGTTCAAATCAAGTCTATCAAGCCAAGGCAAATGTTCAAGCTTATTCAAATAAGGCAACACCCAAGTTATGGAGACCAAGTGAGTCCAAGACTAAGCGAGGAACAAGCATATATCATGCAAGGACTCTAACAGCTCAAAAGCTTTGCAAGGATCAAGTCGAATCTTGAAGAACAAAGCATCTTCAGCAAAACCCGAGCCAAGTCGCAGGCTAAGTCGACTTCAGATTCGACTTGAGTCGAAGTCTGAAACCAAGTCGACTAAAACTCAGACTTGGGAAATTGGAGGAACTGGAGTCGCAGACGAAGTCGACTCCATATGCGACTTGGGTTGCCAAGTCGTAAGCCAAGTCGACTCCATCTTCGACTTGAGTATAACGGTCAAATTTTTGACCGTTGGAGTTTACTTATTGCACGCCAACTACTTCTACAACGTTCATATTTTCCTCAATCTATAAAAGGACATTCAAATGAACATGAGAAGAACAAGAGACACTACTCTAAAGATCAAAGAAAGAAAAGAAGTGCAAGAAAGACTTTCAAATATCTTTTCTCCATATTTGAGTGTTTCAAAGGAAGAAAGAGCTTCAAACTGCAAGTTGCTTCAACAATCATCATTCAAGCTATTTCTGATTTCTTCCTCGAGCTCAAAACTGCCTACACAAATCTGTAAAGTGTATTTTTTATTCATTTCTTTATTTGGTTGTATAAATCTTGATTTAGCTTGAGTAGCTAAGATCAAGTGTATGCAAAGTAGGGTGTGATTGGAGTGAGACTCATCACCTACTTGTGCAAGTGATTGTATATGCCCCCTAGAGCTTTGAATCTAGAAGAGAGCAAGTGGCTCTAGTTGTATATGCCCCCTAGAGCTTTGAATCTAGAAGAGAGCGGTGACTCTAAGTGTATTCGTGGAATACATAGTGGAACCCAAGTCACAACGGAGTGTGAGCTTGGAAGAGTGGAGTAGGGAAGGTTTGCCCGAACCACTATAAATCTTGTGTTCTACTGCTTTATCTTATTTTCTCTCCATTTGCTTAAAAAGGGGATTAACTTTTTCAAGGGGTTAAGATATTTGAAATTATCAAAGAAATTTTAAAGAACCCAATTCACCCCTCCCCTCTTGGGTTTAGCCATCAACTCGGGACCAACAAGTGGTATCAGAGCAGGTCTTTGAGTTTATCAAAGAGATCTTATTGAAATAGCATCCCAATCTACTTCCGTTCCCGCATTTGCTGAAGGCCAATCCTTTACAAGGCCACCGTTGTTTGATGGGAACAATTTTGGATATTGGAAGCTTCGTATGAAGCAACTCATCATGGCTACCGATATGGACTCTTGGATTGCTATCCAAGATGGAGTAATACTGCCTACCGATGAACGAGCTTCCAAATGGACCGATGAGGAAGTAAGAATAGTGAAGAGCAATGCCAAAGCTATGAACTCCTTATTTTGTGCTCTCACTGCTTCCGAGTATGATAGAGTATCCTCTTGCTTAACCGCCAAAGAGATATGGGATACACTAATCTCTATCTACGAAGGAACTTCTCAAGTCCAAGGGACAAGAAGGAATATTTTGATTGGAGAACTAGAGAACTTTAGAATGCTAGAAACAGAAAATATTTCTGAAATGTTTGCTAGATTCTCTAAGATTACTAATGCTTTAAAAGGTCTTGGAAAAGCAATATCTGAATCTGAGCAGGTCATGAAGATTTTAAGAGCTCTACCCGAATCATGGACTCCAAAGATCACTGCAATTGAAGAAGCCAAAGACCTCAACACGCTGAAGCTTGAAAACTTAATTAGCTCACTTATGTCACATGAGCTAATTAAGAAAAGGAATGAAGATCAACACAGGGGCAAAAGAGCAATTGCCTTAAAAGCCGCACAAGACACCAATGACACATCTTCTTCTCAAAATGACGACGAGATTGCTCTACTCACAAAACGATTCAGAAAATTTGTGAGGAAAGGCAAAAATTTCAGAAGCTTCAAAGAAAGAACTCCCCAAGAGAAGAAGAAAGAATCAACCAAGTGCTACCGATGCGGCGGTTCGGGACATATGCAGGCTCAATGTCCAACTCCCGAAGAAAACAAGGGAAAAGAACAAAGAAAGGATCGAGGGAACAATAGAAGATTCCAGAAATACAAAGGAAGAGGCATGTACGTAAATGATGAAGAATCTACGACGAGTAGCTTCTCAACCGATGACAAAGAGGCGGAAGAATGTGCAAGAATTTGCTGCATGGCACAAATCGAGCAAGGAGAACAAATTACCTCAACAAAAGACACAAGCAATGAAGAGGTAAGTTCCAAACTCTCCCTTTCTAATTCAAGTTATTCTTCCTCTCATGAATGCCTCAAATGTACTGAATTAGATGAACTACAAACTGCATATGATTCATTATATGAAGAAATGAAGAAATTAGGAAGCAAGTTTACAATTAAGAAGAGACAATGTGATGCAACAATAATTGTAAATGGTAAACTTGCAGAAAGATTAGTCAAATTGAAAGATGAAACTGAATTGCTGAAAATGGAGAACAAATCATTAAATGAATCATTAGCTAAGTTCTCTAATCCAGGAGAAAGTGTTAAAATGTTTCTGAATATGACCTCCCAAACACATAAGAGAGGTCTTGGGTATCATACATTTGAGCAAGGATAAAGTAGCAAATCAAATGAACAAACACTTGAGAAAAATCAAACTAAAAATGCATCTATATACAAGCCACAAAAGAAAAATTTTAAGTGGACTAGAAGACCAATGATTGAACCTTTGCATGCTTGGAGACCTACTCCAAGATTACCTTTGGCTTGTAATTTCTGCAATAAGATGGGTCATAAAACTTACAAATGTAATTTTAAGAAACTATATGACCATGGTGTTAAATTAGTTTGGGTTCCAAGAAACACAAGATTTGGGCTTTCAAAGTTAGATCAACTTAGATTAGATTCTATTACTAAACCAAATGGACCCATAAAATGGGTACCAAAAAGATAAGATTTATTTCCTTATTTTTCAGACATGTTTTAAGGCAAAGGCAAACAATGAATGGTTCATGGATAGCGGTTGTTCAAGGCATATGACCGGTGAAAGAAGTTTGTTTCATAAACTTAAGCCTTGCAACGATGGAATGGTTGCCTTTGGAAACAATGAAAAAGCTAAAATTAAAGGTAAAGGAAATATACTTAGTACCTCAAATGCATGCATGGAAGATGTTTTGTTTGTTGAAGGACTCAAACACAATTTAATGAGTATTAGCCAATTATGTGATAAAGGATATAAAGTTGTGTTTGAATCATCTATATGTAATGTATTTGATGGAGAACATATCATGTTTAGTGGTAAACGACATGGAAATGTTTATTTGGTTTCACTTGATGAATTGAATGGTCAATGTCTTATGGCCATTGATAATGATCCATGGGTTTGGCATAAAAGGCTTGGACATGTAAACATGGGAAATATAAAGACCCTTTGGAAAAAGAATTTGGTAGAAGGATTACCAAAGTTGAAATATGACAAAGACAAAATTTGCAAGGCATGTCAATTATCAAAACAACCCAAGATGCCTTTCTCTACCAAAAAGGAAATTTCCACCACAAAGCCACTTGAATTACTACATATGGATCTATACGGGCCATCCGACATTCTAACCATTGGTGGAAAGAAATATGTATTTGTCATAGTTGATGATTTTTCAAGATTCACTTGGATAATTCTCTTAGCTAGTAAAGATGAAGCCTTCTCTATGTTTGCAACTTTTGTGAATTTGGTGCAAAATGAAAAACAGAGTACTATTGTAACCATAAGAAGCGATCATGGTGGCGAATTTGAAAACAAACGATTCATGGAATTTTGTAATGAAAAAGGAATTCACCACACATTTTCTGCACCAAGAACTCCACAACAAAATGGAGTAGTTGAAAGGAAAAATAGAACTATACAAGAGATGGCTAGAACTATGCTAAATGAGAGCAATCTATCCAAGAAATTTTGGGGTGAAGCTGTGAGTACAGCTTGTCATGTTTTGAATCGTGTTACCATTCGAGCAATCTTGAAAAAGACTCCATATGAACTTTGGAAAGGAAGGAAACCAAATATATCTTATTTTCATGTTTTTGGATGTACATGTTATGTTTTAAACAATGGAAAAGTCAACTTGGGAAAATTAGATGCCAAAAGTGATGAGGCTATATTCCTTGGTTATTCATCAAATAGCAAAGCATATAGAGTATTCAATAAACGAAATCAAGTTGTAGAAGAATCCATACATGTTGTATTTGATGAATTTAACCAAACTCCGAGAAAGGAGGATGAACTAAGTGATGCAGATGAGACGAAAGGCAAAGAACAACCAAAGGAACTCGAGCTCAAGCCAGAAAATCCAGAGGAGGAAGAGGTAAGTGAAGGTAATGACTCTTACAAACCTCCAACTGATTTAAAATTTAAAAATGCCCATCCAATTGAACAAGTTATTGGAAACATATATGAAGGAGTAAAAACTAGAAGATCAAAACAAAACGTTTATGGCCAATATGCGTTTGTATCGAAAATTGAACCAAATACCATTGAACAAGCTCTTAATGATGAAAATTGGGTTATTTCAATGCAAGAAGAGCTAAATCAATTCGAAAGAAACAATGTATGGCATTTAGTTCCTAGACCAAACAATCATACAGTCATTGGTACAAAATGGGTATTTAGGAACAAATTAGACGAAAGCGGTCTTGTAATTAGAAACAAGGCAAGATTAGTAGCCAAAGGGTATTCCCAAGAAGAAGGAATTGATTTTGAAGAATCATATGCACCCGTGGCTAGATTAGAAGCCATACGCATCCTACTAGCATTTGCTTCTCATATGAACTTCAAATTGTTTCAAATGGATGTAAAAAGCGCATTTTTGAATGGTTATTTGAATGAAGAAGTATATGTTGAACAACCCCCTGGTTTTGAAGAAAAGGATCAATCAAAGTATGTTTATAAATTAACCAAAGCGTTATATGGACTAAAACAAGCACCAAGAGCTTGGTACGAAAGGTTAAATAGTTTCTTGATTGATCATGAGTTTCAAAGAGGGAAAGTAGACACTACTTTGTTCATTAAGTACAAAAATAAAAATATTTTGATTGTACAAATTTATGTGGATGACATAATATTTGGTGCTACTGACGAAAAACTTTGTCAAGAGTTTTCTAAGATAATGCAGAGCGAATTCGAAATGAGCATGATAGGAGAATTAAATTTCTTCCTTGGACTGCAAATCAAGCAACAAAATGAAGGAATTTTTTTGAACCAGTCCAAGTATGTCAAAGAAATGCTCAAGAAATTCGGAATGCAGAATAGCAAAGGGGCAAACACTCCAATGAGCTCTACAATCAAGATCGACACGGACGAAAACGGTAAAAGTATCGATCAAAAGCTCTATAGAAGCATGATTGTATCCTTGTTATATTTAACTGCTTCTAGACCCGATATCTTGTTCAGTGTTTGTATGTGTTCTAGATTTCAAGCATGTCCTAAAGAATCACATCTACTTGCTGTAAAAAGAATTTTTAAGTATTTGATAAAAACTGCCAATCTTGGACTATGGTATCCAAAGGGTACAACCTTTGATCTAATCGGCTATTCGGATGCAGATTTTGCCGGCTATAAAGTAGATAGAAAGAGTACTAGTGGAACTTGTCAGTTTCTTGGACATATGTTGGTTTCGTGGTATTCAAGAAAATAAACAAGTGTTGCCCTATCTACTGCAGAAGCCGAATATATAGCCGCCGGTAGTTGTTGTGCCCAATTACTTTGGATGAAACAACAGTTGAAAGATTATGGTATTGATTATGTTGATATTCCTATTAGATGTGATAATACAAGTGCAATTTGTTTAACTAAGAATCCTGTACTGCATTCAAGAACCAAGCATATTGAAGTGAGACATCACTTTATTCGAGAGCATGTTGAGAATCATGATGTATGCTTAGAATATGTGAAAACAGAAGACCAAATTGCTGATATCTTTACCAAACCATTAGCCAAAGAATCATTTTATAAAATTAGGAATGATATGGGGATGATAGAGCTAAATTAGGAAAAATAAAACAAGAAACCAAAATTTGAAAAGGCAAAACTGATGGGTCAAGTCGACTCCATAGGAGCCAAGTCGACTCCGCCAAGTCGACTTGGGAAAGTGAAGTCGACTCCGCTTCAGGAGCGAAGTCGACTCCACAGAAGCGAAGTCGACTCCGCTTCAATAACGAAGTCGACTCCGAGGGACCGAAGTCGACTTCGCCTAGGGCAAAGTCGACTCCGCGCGCGACCGTCCGACTTCCGCGAACTTCTCCCTTTTCTTCTCTTTCTTCTTCCTTTCCTCCCATTTTTCCTCCGAATCCTCTGTTTTTTTTTTTTTCTCTCTCTCTCTCTCGGCGACAGTTTTTCCCCCCTCCGGCGATCCGCTGTCACTCCCGGCAAAGCCGCTGTCTCTCCATCTTCCACGATTTCACACCCTTGGCTCTCACTCTCTCTCTTTAAGCTCTCCCTCTCACAGCTCTAAAGCATTCTCTATTTCATATTCTTCAGTCACTAAAATTCCAATTTCAATGGCTCCAAAAGCTAAAACTCCTAAACTAGCAGTCAAAAAGCCAAGCCAACGGCCAGTGCCTAGGCCATCCCAATCCTCCACAGAGGAAGATATTCCTAGAAGAGCAAGGACTCCATCCAAACGAGTTAGAGAGGAACCATCAACCTCGACGGGTAGACGGGTTCGATTCCAGACAACAACCCAGTCAACTGATAGAGCCCCACAATCAGAAAGCCAACCTGAAAGCTCGTATTCTTCAAGGATTCCTATCAAGAAGGGGCAAGTTCTAAAAATGCCCACTACTTATTTCAGGACAGAGCTACAGCATAGTCGCTTCTACAGAAACTTCTATGAACGAAAGGTATTCATTCCTAAGATCATAGATTTCAAGTTCCTCAACGACTATGAGTTCGACATAGAAGAGTTGTTAGATTTCCAAGGATGGATACAACTATTCAAATCCGATGAACGGATCTATCCTGATCTCACAAGACAGTTTTATTATTTATGGGACAACACCAAGTTTTGCACTTATGTCAAAGGCACTGAAATAAATTTTGGGAGTAGCAACTATCCAGATCAAGATGAAGCTTTGAGAAGAATTGGAAATATTCTTCAAGTACCTTTTGATGAAGAGAGGCTTCCCAAGGATCTGACTATGGACAAGATCTACAATAAGTTAACCAAAAGCAACAAGTACCATGCAGGCACCAAATTCCTACATTACATGGATCTTTCTCCCAGACTCAGGGTTATCCGTCTATTGATCGCCCACTGTATTTTGCCAAAAGGAGGCGGAAGGAATCAATTGAATCCACAAGAAGCAATGATCTTGTGGAAATTAGTGAACAAAGTCAAGATCAGTCTTCCCAGACTATTCCTAGAAGCCTTAGCATCCAGGAAAGACAATCCGAGAGGCGTGTTACCTTATGGATCTTGGATCACCACGATTTTTGAGCGGGTTGAGCTCGACATTGACGGGGAACCATTTGAAGTCCCCAAGACGACCAACGCTATCAACAAGGCTTTGCTCCAACGCATGAAAATCAATTTGGAGCAGTTTAGGGATGATCGCATCCGAGAGAAGCTTGGCGAACCAGTCCGAGAACAAGAGGACAATGCACAAGCTGAGGGGGAGCAAGCTCCCGAGGCATCGCCTGAACGACCTGCATCTCCTCTGTCACACGGATCACATTCTCCTCAAGGATCCGTTGCACCCGAACGCGTGCCGCCTACTTCAGATCAAATGGCTACACTTCAAAGCCTCAAAAACGAGATCTTGGAAGCTATGGGTCATCAAGAAGATAGGATGACTAGCCTAGTGACCGGTGTGCTGAATGCTATCACTGATATGCATTCCCGACAAGATCACATGGATCGGGAACTGCGTACCATCAAATATCACCTCGCCTCCGGACGTCACAAGAAGAGGCCTATGCCCGAACTCGATCCATACGAATCGGGTTCAGTTCATAAAGCAGCATATCCCGATCATGATATCTCCATCTACTCATCTGCCCAAAATCGTCCCATCAAACCAATCTTATATCCGATCTCTCAATTTCAATTCACAAAATCATTAAAAGTTGATCGAATTTTGATAGTTTGACAAAAAGGGGGAGATAGAATAGGTGAGTTGAGTAAAATTTTCTTTTGGGTTGGGTAGTTTTGTATCTAGGTTTCATTTTTGTTGCATGAAACTTGATACATATATATGCTATTGATGAATGTTATGTTTGCTTAATATGTTATAAAGTATTCAACATGATTTGCTTGAAAATGATTAATGCTTGAAAGGTATCAACTCAAATGAAGTTTTGTCAATCATCAAAAAGGGGGAGATTGTTGGAAACAATGTTTAAAACAATAAAAATTGACCAAATCTTGAGTTTCGATGATTAACAAGAACTAATTTGAGTATATAAAAGGTACTAATGTGTTTGATAAATGTTTAAGGAAAGCAAAGAGGTCAAGTCGATCTTCAAGTCGACTTGGACTTCGACTTGGGTGAAGTCGATCCCAAAGTCGACTCAAATATCGACTTGAGAATGAATCCCAAAAGCGCAACAGGTGAAGTCGCAGGTCAAGTCGACTCCACTTGCGACTTGGGAAGTCAAGTCGCAGACGAAGTCGACTCCAGCATCGACTTCAAACAAAAGAAAATGTCCAGCGTTGATTTTGGGGGCACGAAGCTGCCCAAGTCGCAAACGAAGTCGACTCCAGGTGCGACTTGGGTCAAGTCGCAGACAAGGTCGACTCCAACTTCGACTTGAGGATTTTAGACTTGAAGATTGAAGTTTCAAGTTTATTCCAAGGATCATATTGAACTTGTTCAAACCCAAATGAGATGAAAAGTTCATTCACAAGGAAACAAATTAAGATTCTTGAAGATCAAAGCTAAGATTCGTATTCAATGTTCAAATCAAGTCTATCAAGCCAAGGCAAATGTTCAAGCTTATTCAAATAAGGCAACACCCAAGTTATGGAGACCAAGTGAGTCCAAGACTAAGCGAGGAACAAGCATATATCATGCAAGGACTCTAACAGCTCAAAAGCTTTGCAAGGATCAAGTCGAATCTTGAAGAACAAAGCAGCTTCAGCAAAACCCGAGCCAAGTCGCAGGCTAAGTCGACTTCAGATTCGACTTGAGTCGAAGTCTGAAACCAAGTCGACTAAAACTCAGACTTGGGAAATTGGAGGAACTGGAGTCGCAGACGAAGTCGACTCCATATGCGACTTGGGTTGCCAAGTCGTAAGCCAAGTCGACTCCATCTTCGACTTGAGTATAACGGTCAAATTTTTGACCGTTGGAGTTTACTTATTGCACGCCAACTACTTCTACAACGTTCATATTTTCCTCAATCTATAAAAGGACATTCAAATGAACGTGAGAAGAACAAGAGACACTACTCTAAAGATCAAAGAAAGAAAAGAAGTGCAAGAAAGACTTTCAAATATCTTTTCTCCATATTTGAGTGTTTCAAAGGAAGAAAGAGCTTCAAACTGCAAGTTGCTTCAACAATCATCATTCAAGCTATTTCTGATTTCTTCCTCGAGCTCAAAACTGCCTACACAAATCTGTAAAGTGTATTTTTTATTCATTTCTTTATTTGGTTGTATAAATCTTGATTTAGCTTGAGTAGCTAAGATCAAGTGTATGCAAAGTAGGGTGTGATTGGAGTGAGACTCATCACCTACTTGTGCAAGTGATTGTATATGCCCCCTAGAGCTTTGAATCTAGAAGAGAGCAAGTGGCTCTAGTTGTATATGCCCCCTAGAGCTTTGAATCTAGAAGAGAGCGGTGACTCTAAGTGTATTCGTGGAATACATAGTGGAACCCAAGTCACAACGGAGTGTGAGCTTGGAAGAGTGGAGTAGGGAAGGTTTGCCCGAACCACTATAAATCTTGTGTTCTACTGCTTTATCTTATTTTCTCTCCATTTGCTTAAAAAGGGGATTAACTTTTTCAAGGGGTTAAGATATTTGAAATTATCAAAGAAATTTTAAAGAACCCAATTCACCCCTCCCCTCTTGGGTTTAGCCATCAACTCGGGACCAACACATATTTCAGCAGGTTAATTACCCTTAATTACCACTGAATTTAGTGTATTTTTATTGGGTTTAAATCCACTTGCCATAGGTTTCCAAAACAGCAAGTTTGGAACCCATTTTTACTTGTTTAATGTGTCTTTTGACACATAACCTTAAGCAGTTATATTATTCCTAAATTTCAGCATATAATCCCACTTTTATTAATCCATATTTAAGTATTTAACACATATATAAATTTGGATTATTGCTACATAGGTTTCATATTTCTTTTTGATTTTTTCCTCAAACTATCCACTATGCTAAAATCAGGCGTACTGAAATATCAAAATCTTGCATTAATATCAAATCAAGTATTTTTTATCTTAAATATCTACCATACCTTAATAAAGACATTAATTAACCGAAATAAATATTTTCAGCATAAAACATTAAGCATTTATATTTATTTTGGCATTTTTACCTTGCTGGACAGAAGAATCCATTTTCAGTCAGCCTTAATCACGTAAATTATTCGGTATAGTTATACCCAAGAAAACCTAATTTTTAGTTTTTTTCATCTAATAATAAATATGTATTATATATCCTGTAAAATTTTTAGCCCAAAATTCCTTGTATAAAAATTATTAAAAATCATTTTCTACAGCTGATCCTGTCACCTGTTTTACCCTGTTTGTGTTAATCTTCTCTAATTTTTAATTTGCAAATTACTTATCCTTTTTAGCAGAAAATTTTTTATTTCCTTAATAACCACATAATTATTCTTCAAAAAAACTTTTATGCTAAAATTCATCCATTTACGGTTCCGTTCATATTTTAGTTTACAACAACATATAATTTCCAAATTTGAAGCATAAAATCAAAATAATCATATACTTACTGGATGAAATGGGTGATCTCTTCTTTTCGCCTTTATTTTCCTTCTCTTTTCTTCCTCCTTGGTTGCCTAGGGCTGGGACGTGAGCGCTACCTTGGGGAGATGGGATTTCAGCACTTAGAATAATTTCCAAAAATCAATCCATGTGAACGTGCATTCTCCTGTAGTGCTGGATTTTCCAGCTGTGAGCCCCACTTGTTGCTGCCCATTTTCTACAACATTGAATGCATGCTTATCTCCCCTTATGTGCTGGTGAACTCACAGCCAAGTAAAATGCATATTATCATTTTTTTAAAATCCACAAATCTGCATCAATCTAGGACCTACATCTGTCCACCAAATCACGTCCACCATTGCTGCCTGTTTTCATATTTTTTTCTAATTTTTAAAAATACAAAAATGTGGGTAATTTATACACCTAATTATCCCTTAATTCATATATTAATTTGGTGTAAATAATTTTAACAAAAACTGCAGCAACTTAGCATATCATTGCACGTCATTTGCATAAGACCAAGCTGTCCATTTTTGCACCTTCAATGGCAGCTACTGTTCACGAATTTTCTTGAATTTTTTTCACATAATTAAATGCTTATTTATACATCCCAACATGGCAGCTATATATATACATATTTTATAAAATAAAAAATTTAAAAAATATGCATCAACCAGCCCATGAACATGCTTGCCTTGGACACTTCACCTATGCTCACTTGAGCACTCATAGCTTCATCAATTATGGACATTCATTGCTGGGATTTTATTTGGATATTTGCATTTTATATTAATGCATAAAATACCTTAGAAATGTGCTGCATTTGACACCTCATCTCCCATTAAAACCAAGCCATTATGCATTGTACTCTAGCATTAATGGAAAGGTACTTTTGAGGTGCATTAGTCAACCATGCTCGCCTTTTTCATTGCAGGTATTTTCCCAACATTTCAAGCTTAATCCAAGCCATCCAAAATAAACATCTCATAATTTCATTCAATCGTTTCAAATTTCACCTCAATCCGACTTTCCTAGCTCCCGTTATAGCCGTTTAAAGTTAACGGTTAGATTTGGGCTATGTTCAATAAATCATCACCTCAATTTCATTAATGATTTTCATAACCCAATAATTCTATAATACCAATCCCAACATCATCAACTACCATTTCAAATTTCACTTGAATCCGCCTTACAGGCGTTGAGTCATGAATTTTCTAGTGTTTTCCAACATAATTCCACAATTTCCATTTTAATCTCCATTAATTAAATCATGGAAATTAACTAAACATTCATGCCAAATTAGCATGTTTTAATCCTCATTATTCTCCTTTAGTCACCTTGACTCATAATGGGCTCCGACGATTAAATTTTTAATCATCATTCTTAGTGGAACCCTAATTGCAAAATATCATAAAATCCTAAAATCTTCCCAAAAGTTCCATTTAATCATATATAAGTCACATGTACATATTCAATGCATACATAGAATCTTATTTAGGTTTGGGTTTCACACCCTTATAGCAGATTTCGTCCCAAAATCGTTCACTTTTCAAATAGCTGGAGGTACTTCTTTTAAAACTTTTTCTTTAATTTCTAAGTAACCTCGCTTTCAGAATATCGGTTCCATTGAATCTTAAAGTATTTAATTTCTCTATTCCGAAGCTTCTGTACTTTTTGATCTATGATCCTTATCCTAATCGGTCATGTCCTCCACAGTTAGTTAATCCTAATGTGCCGCCCTAAACTCGAGCGTCACATCCTGAGCCTTACTTTGGGATCGTATTGATTGGTAAATGTGATCAGGATTGTTGCACCGTCACACTGTGAGTTTTAATGGATGTTTATCCAATTTAATATTTCCTCATAAGAGTTTGATTTCTCATATTTTCATCTCAAACATAACTAGGTCATTTCCAACCCCTTATCATATACAAAGCATGCTGATCAAAACATTTCATCAAATACATAAATCAGATGTCGCTGTATGTATTATTCATAGTCATCAATATAAAACATTTGAATAATTACAATCATTCGACATGAATTATTTCATAACATAGATAAGCTAAAGTTTTCTCCATGGCTTTCTCAAGCTGGAACTTGCTCCTCCGCCATTACCTGTCTTTCACCTATCTTTGGGTTTGGAAAACAAAATCATGAGTCGAAACTCAATAAGCAAGCTATTTTCATTTTACAGGCAAATTATTTCGGGCAACTTTTTTTTTGCATTTAAAATCATCTTGGAAAGCAACTTATAGCTTATCAAAAGGTATATCTTAAAAACATAAATCTTGTACCCATCACGAGTACCATATGCATATTGCCACATGAAAACATGAACATAATCATCATAATTCCCTTAGGATGGAAGTTAGCTAGGCGACCATCTGTCCACGTTATCTCCCATTTCAGAGAGGACATCGCCGGTTTTGGGCCTATTTTAGCGACTTGGCCACACTAAGGGGGGACAATCTGTCCGCTTATACCCTTTAAGTGGACCTAGTATCTTATGCACATTAACTTTTCATAAATTCATCTTTAACATGCTAGCATGATTTTTCAATCAGAAACATAGAATCACATCATTTTTCCATAGCATTTATCAAAGAAAATTTCATAATATCATAGTTGTAGTAAAATATCATTTCAGCACCATTTAACTAAGGAATGGTCATCCTTAAATATCTCTAAAACATTTTCAATGTTTACATCAAATAGTTAGTACGAAAATCACATTTATTTAAAGCATTTGAGAAAAGCAAAAATCATTTAGAAAATCTGCTTGCTTACCTGTGTCCCTTAGCTTTCCGATTCCGCTTTTTCTTTGCCTTTGCCTACATGAGAATAATATACTTTTTCATATATTTCTTTTCCTCATATCTCACTTATTTTTCCAACCCATTGCATTCACATATATCATTTATTTGACTTCTCAAGTCATTAGACACATATATAGCTCATATTTGCACCTTTCATCGGCTAACACATAACATGTATAACCCCATAAATAGGGTATCCATTTCAATCACATAAAATTCATTCAATAACTATCATTTATAGGTTTATTAACCTCAATTTTCCATTTATCAATCCTTTTACAAATTACACGCATCGGTGCTCCTTTTATGTACACATCATCACTTCATACTTCATAAATAAATTCCAAAATTTGAAATTAATCATTATATACTCTAAACAGAAGTATAATCATGGAATATATCATATTTTCATGAATATGTGCACAAAATTACATTTCACAAGTCATTCCTCACCTTTGCATATCTATTACTTCACATATGCCCATTTGGCAACATATACAGAAGGTATTCCATGAAATTTTCTAAGGAAGAAATTTAATACATATTTCAGCGTGTTAATTACCCTTAATCATTACTGCATTTAGGGTATTTTTATGGGATTTAAATCCACTTACCATAGGTTTCCAAAACCGCAAGTTTGGAACCCCTTTTTCACCCGTTTAACGTATCTTTTGACACATAACCTTAAGCAGTTTAATAAATCCGAATTTTCAGAAATAATTCTATTTTTTCTGATCCAAATTTATGGCATTAACACATGTTTAACCTTCATAAATTAAAACTTCTCAAAACAGCAAGTTACTTACCCGTTTCGGGTCCCATTTTCACTCCATATATACATCGTTTCATAGATTCATAAAAATCAGATTTTGAGCTTATTTTCCCAAATCCTTTTGGGCATCAATAATACATTAACCCTAGGATATTTTACCCTAAAAAGCATTCACAAATCATGTGAACCCATTTCCATAGCATTTTTAGCAAAGAAACGAAGAAATCAGGTCATATACATCGCTTTTCATTCCATATTTTCTAAAATTCATTCCTTAAGCTCAAATCAACATATGATCGACATCAATAAATGTTTCATAAACTAATTTTATCATTCATTCAAAAAACAACTTGATATGGGGATTTAGGGTTTATCAACTTGAGTTTTCAACGCATATATCATTCAAAACTTCATTTTCACCATTTAAATTATGAAAATTCATGCATATAATCTAATACCAATTCCATATTCAATCAAAAGCATGTTAAATAATTATTTTATGGATTCTTTAAGAATCCCTTTCATATTCCCATTTTTGAGTTTAAACCTCAAAATAACCAACTCAAACAACACATATACTTACTTGGTTTAGTGCTAACTCAAACCCTAACACTTGGAGATGATTTCCTCCACAAATTCCCTTCTTTTCTCCTTACTTTTTCTTCCTTCTTTTACTGGCCAAAATGGATGTGAGTTGTTGCGGTTGCTTGGAGTGAAAATTCCAGCACTTAGCAATTTTTCCAAATCTCCTTACATGTGAATGTGCATGGCCTTTATAGGGCTGTATCCAATCCAGCTATGGACCCCACATTTTTTTGCATTTTCCACATAATTAAATGCTCCATTATCCCCCTCATGTGTTGGCTATTTTACAGCCAAGTAAAATGGGTTTTGACCATTTTGAAAAATTCTAAAAATTTGTTTTTTCCACAACCGTCCAGCTGTCCCTCCAATCACGTCCAGCTGCTACCCAATTTTCAGCAATTTTTTCATTTTTTAATAATTCCCATTTAAGGGTAAATCATACACTTAATTACCCTCTAAATTATGTATTAATTTGGTGTTAAAAAAATTAAGAAAATGGCAGCAAACTAGCAGATTTCTGCACGTCACTTGCCCATTATGCTGTCCACGTTTTCTCTCTCCCATTTAGCTGCAATTTAATATTTTTTATTGTTGGAAATCTTCATAATTGAAGGCATATATCTATGTCCCTACATGTGAGCTGCATGTATATAAAAAAAATCAAAATATGCAGCAATATAGCCCCTTGGACGTCCCCATAGTGCCACATTACTTATGCTTAGGTTGTTCACTTTGTAGTTTCATCATGATAAACCTTTATTGCTGGGATTTTATTTGGATTTTAGTATTTCATAATAATACATAAAATATCCTAGAAATGGGCTGCATTTGACACCTCAACTCCCATTAAAATCATGTAATTATTTCAAGTACTCTAGCATTAAATTAAGAGTACTTTTGAGGTGTTAAAGTCAAGCATACTAACCTTTTTCAATGCAGTTATCTTTCCAACATTTCAACCTTAATCTAATCCATCCAAAATGTGCATCTCATAATTTCATTCAACCGTTTCAAATTTCATCTCAATTCAATTTTCCTAGCTCCCGTTATAGCCGTTTAAAGTTAACGGTTGAAATTGAGATATGATCAATAAATTATTATACTCATTTCATCAAGAATTTTCATAACCCAATAATTCCATAATACCGAGCCCAATATCATCAATTACCATTTCAAATTTCACTTGAATCCGCCTTACAGGCGTTGAGTTATGAATTTTCTAGTATTTTTCCATTAAACTTGTCAATTATCATATAAATTCTCATAATTCATATTAAATAATGGAAAATGATTATCCATGATGTATTTGCATATTTAAATCAACAATAATTTACTCTAATCTAGGGGTGGGAATTGGGGCGGGTCGACCCGTGATCTGGCTTTGACCCGACCCATTTTTGGCCCGGGTAAAACCAACATATTTTTGACCTGGTATAGGGATGGGTCAGAAATTTTGACCCGAATTCAATAATAGGGTCGACGTGGGTCGATTATGTACTGACCCGAAGAGTCCGACCCGCCCCGCATATACTAATTTATTAAAAATTATAAGTCAATATTTAAATATTATTATTTCTTTCAAATTTCTCACTTTTTTGTAATCAACTCTATCAACAATAGAAAAATTAATTTATTCAAAAAGCAATTTAAGAATCAATAAAAAATTTTGTACATATATAACCCTTATGTAATTGTATATTAACCTATTTTAATAAATGTATACTATATTTTCAAATGTTTTGTTTTCTTAATTATGTGTTTTTTAATAATTAGTGAAATATTTAAATATATAATATTTAAATTTAGTATAGATGTATACTTATGTTTGATAGGGATATAAATTCTGAAAATTATCTTTTTTGACCCGTATTTTTGACCCGACCCGCTATCCCAAAATAGGTCCGATACCGACCTGAATTTTGTCCCGAGACCTAGTAGAAAAAAGTAAGGGTCAAACCAACCTTGTCCCAACCTGGTATAAAAATAAGGGTCAAACAAGATTTTTGAAACATAGGGTCAGGGTTGGGCAAACCCTGACTTGTCCCGACCCGCCCCGATTCCCACCCCTACTCTAATCTCATTGTCTCATTTTAGCTCAAAATGATCAATCACATCATTATTGCTAATCCTTAACCCTAATTGTAAAAATTAACAAAATCACATAAATCACTCGTAATTCATTAATTCACATTTAAATATCATATACATGATCAATGTATACATATGGATTCCACATGGGTTAGGTTTCACAGTCCTCCCTCCCTTATAACAGGTTTCATCCCGAAACCGTCTATTCTTTAAATTGCTGGGGGTATTTCCATTCCACCTCTTCTTTTAATTCCCAAGTGGATTCATTTTTGGAATACCGGTTCCATTGCACCTTTACATACTTAATTTCTCGATTCTAAAGTTTTTGTATCTTCTGATCTAAGATTTTAACTGGTCTTTCTTCATAATTCAAATAATCTTGAATCGGTAAATTTTCAGCCACTAATATATGCGTTGGGTCCGGAATATACTTCCTAAGCATCAATATATGAAATACATTGTGAACTAGGGCTAACGCTGGGGGTAACACTACTCGATATGCCAACTTCCCAACCTTTTCCAAAACTTCAAATGGTCCAATATACCTGGGATTCAACTTTCCTCTTTTTTCAAACCTTGTAACTCCCTTGAATGGCGTGACCTTTATAAATACATGTTCGCCAACTTGGATATTCAAGTCCCTTCTCTTGTAATTTGTGTAACTCTTTTGCCGACTTTGGGCAGTGAGTATACACTGGTGAATTGTGCTCACCTTGTCTGCCATTCGTTGAGATAAGTCTAGGGCTAACTTTTTCTCTCCAACTTCATCCCAGTTCAACGGCGTTCGACATCGTCGACGATACAACGCCTCAAATGGAGCCATTTGGATGCTAGCTTGGTGTAACGCCCCATTCATAAAAATACTCAATAACTAACAACGGCGCTACACAATCATAGAAAAATTCGGCAGCATCTACCCATAACATACAAGGGGTAATATGAAATACATGACCTGATATTCATTACATTTCCATCTGTAACATTCAATCCTATTTATATACTTGCATCTTCATATAATAAGAACATTCATATAGAAGGAAATCATTACATATTTTCCTTACACAACAAACAGATATAATAGTCAAGCATATGTGCATCAACAAGGATTATAATCCAATCTGAAATACCAAATACATTATAGTTGTCAAAACGAATCCGCCTAAGTCATTGTCTACATATATGATTATCAAAAGAGCACAAGTCTAAAAGAACTGGAATCAACATATTGTGCTGGGGTCTCTCATGTTTGATCTTCAACTTGTCCCATCCTTAAGTTCTCCTTCTGACCTGCGATCTAAAACCACAATAACAATGATATGAGTCTAAATAGACCCAGTAAGTAGATAGTGGTTAGCACAAAGTGCAAATAAGCATAATGATGGATACTCATACAGTGATGAAGCTAATACACATGGGTCCAATACCCACTCCCAAGATCGTATACATATAACCATACACACAAATTGACCAACAGAACCAATCATCTACTCATGTCCATCAAGGGCCATGAACAACCCTCTCCTCATGTCAATCAGGGGCCATGAACAACCCTTAAACCAACTATTTGAGATAACGCATCATACATAACAGACAATGAAACACATCGCAAACCACGCATACAACATCAACACAATTCAGATACAACACATAGATCTGTCACACAAGCATTTTATCAAACACATGATAGGTGCGAAATGAAAGAACCTTCAATTCATACTCTCGATTGGGGCAAATCAATTCACGTCACATTTCAACAATATAACAACTGCTAAGAAGTCTTTTACATCATAGAAATCACGCATTCAAAGTAAATTCACCATGAACCCTAACTGTTACGAACTCTACGCCTAATATCATGGAGTCGTTAGAAGCTATACATTCCCTCTAGCCTCGTATCGCGTTTAACGTAAAATTTCATCACTAAATCGAGAAGGGGCGACATCTACTTACCTTGACCGTGATCCCTCCCAAGACAGCGACCCTAGATGTGGACTGCAGAAATTCGGAGCCTTGGAGCTTCCTGAACTCGGATCTATGACCTTCAAGGTAGTTGGTATAGTTCCCCTCAAGCGATCACGGGTGGTTAGAACTGAGTGGAAGAGAAAGTAGAAGAGGAACGAAGAACCAGAAGAGAAGGAGAAGAGAACGCGGTCGGGCGCGAAATGGGAATGAAACCCTAGAGCGCGGGCCGCTTATGTTAATAGAATCCATTGAGTCGGGTCGGGGCTCGGGTCGGGTCCAGTCGAACCCCGTACCTACTCTGCGAGGGAAACAATAGTCATAGTGCCCATCAATGGAACGCTAATCATACATGCACATATGCACTATACATCTCCTAAATGTCGTGTCCATGTATGTTATGTATACATTAATATCGTAAAATTCTTACTAGCATGTTCATAAGTTACCTCATAAATAGAGAAAAGTTATAATAAAAATAGAATAAAAATATCTGGTCCTCACACTTGGTAACTATTGTTGTATGCAAATTCTGCAATCGATATATACTCATCCCATGATCCTCCAAACTCTAAGGTACACATACGGAGCATGTCTTCAATGATTTGATTCACTCGCTCCATTTGTCCATCAGTTTGAGGATGAAAGGTTGTACTGAACTTAAGTTGGGTGCCTAGGGTTTCATGCAAACTTTTCCAAAATCTTAACGTGAATGTCGCATCTCGATCCGAGATAATCAACTTTGGCACTTTATGGAGTCTTACGACATCCTTGTAATAAACTTTAGCTAGCCTTTCTGCTGTATAAGTCCTTCTTATAAGTAGGAAGTGCGCGACTTTCGACAGCCTATCAACGATTACCCATATAGAATCATTTCCCGCTTAGGTCTTAGGTAATCCTTCAATGAAGTCCATTGTGATGTCATCCCACTTCCATTCAGGAATTTCTAAGGACTGTAGCTTACCAGGCACTCTTTGGTGGTCCGCCTTCACCCGTTGGCAAGTTAAACACTTAGCCACGTATTCAGCGATCTCTCTTTTCATATTATTCCACCAATATATTTTCTTGAGATCCTGATACATCTTAGTACTCCCTGAGTGAATAGAAAACGGCGAAAAATGTGCCTCCTTAAGGATCTGTTTCTTTAACTCAGCTATATTAGGTATGCAAAGGCGTCCCTTATACCTATACTGCTCATCAATAGAAAATTCTACGAACCCCTTTTTCTTCATTTTCTCAACATGTGTATGTAGGTCTGTATCCTTTTGTTGCGCAGTTTTAATCTGTTCAAAAAGTGATGATTGTATGTGTAATTGTGATAGTCTGGTCTGGACTCCTTGTAAGGACCAGGTATTTTATTTTATTTTCATTATAACCCTTCTCTATTTATGAGATAACTTATGAACATGCCACTAAGAGTTTATAATGTTAATGGATGCATAACATATATGAATATGGTATCTAGGGAACATATAGTGCATATATGCATGTATTATGATCTTAGCACACAGAGTATAAATTTAAATGTGTATGATTAGTGTGTCATTGTTAAGCACTATAACTATTTTTCCCTTCGCAGAGTAGGAGCGGAGAATTAAATTACTAATTGCGACTGGACCCGAGCCCCGACCCGACTCAATGGATTCTATTAACATAAGCGGCCCGCGCTCTAGGGCTTCATTCCCATTTCGCGCTCGACCGCGTTCTCTTCTCCTCCTCTTCTGGTTCTTCGCTCCTCTTCTACTTTCTCTTCCACTCAGTTCGAACCACCCGTGATCGCTTGAGGGAAACTATACCAACTACCTTGAAGGTCATAGATCCGAGTTCAGGAAGCTCCAAGGCTCCGAATTTCTGCAGTCCACAGCTAGGGTCGCTGTCTTGGGAGGGATCACGGTCAAGGTAAGTAGATGTCGCCCCTTTCTCGATTTAGTGATGAAATTTAATGTTAAACACGAGGTGAGGCTAGAGGGAATGTATAGCTTCTAACGACTCCATGGTATTAGGCGTAGAGTTCGTAACAGTTAGGGTTCATGGGAAATTTACTTTGAATGCGGATTTCTGTGATGTAAAAGACTTCTTAGCAGATTTTATATTGTTGGAATGTGACGTGAATTGAATTGCCCAATCGAGAGTATGAATTTAAGGTTCTTTCATTTCGCACCTATTATGTGTTTGATAAAATGCTTGTGTGACAGATTTATGTGTTGAATCTGAATTGTGTTTATGTTGTAGGCGTGGTTTGCGACGTGTTTCATTATCTGTTATGTATGATGTGTTATCTCAAATAGTTGGTTGTAAGGGTTGTTCATGGCCCCTGATTTACATGAGAAGAGGGTTGTTCATGGCCCTTGATGGACATGAGTAGATGATTGGTTGTGTTGGTCAATTTGTGTGTATGGTTATATGTATACGATCTTGGGAGTGGGTATTGGACCCATGTATGTTAGCTTCATCACTGTATGAGTATCCATCATTATGCTTATTTGCACTTTGTGCTAACCACTATCTACTTACTGGGTCTATTTAGACTCATATCATTGTTATTGTGCTTTTAGATCGCAGGTCAGAAGGAGAACTTAAGGATGGGACAAGTTGAAGATCAAACATGAGAGACCCTAGCACAATATGTTGATTTCAGTTCTTTTAGATTTGTGCTCTTTTTGATAATCATATATGTAGACAATTATTTAGGCGGATTCGCTTTGGCAACTATAATGTATTTGGTATTTCAGATTGGATTGTAATCCTTGTTGATGCACATATGCATGACTATTATATCTGTTTGATGTGTAAGGAAAATATTTAATGATTTCCTTCTATATGAATGTTCTTATTATATGAAGATGCAAGTATATAAAATGGATTGAATGTTACAGATGGAAATGTTATGAATATCAGGTCATGTATTCCATATTACCCCTTGTATGTTATGGGGAGATGCTGCCGAATTTTTCTTAGATTATGTAGTACCCCTTGACTAGTTCTTGAGTAATTCTTGGAATGGGGTGTTACACTCCTGGTGGACATACAATCAATTCCATTTGCCTTATCTCCTTAAGAAGTCCTTCCTCCTTAGTGATAAGGTGCGCTAAGCTGACATTTCTGCTCAATGCATCAACTACCACATTTGCCTTACCTAGATGGTATAGAATTTCCAAATCACAGTCCTTCAATAACTCGAGTCATCTCCTTTGTCTCATGTTCAACTCCTTCTGAGTGAAAATGTATTTGAGGCTCTTGTAATCAGTGTAAATCTCACACCTTGCACCATACCAATAATGTCTCCAGATTTTCAAGGCAAATACCACAACTGCTAACTCTAAATCATGTGTGGGGTAGCTTACCTCATCGGGCTTTAACTGTCGCGATGCATAGGCTATCACTTTACCCCTTTGCATCAAAACACATACCAATCCTTTTCTTGACGCATCGCTATAAACCACAAACCCTTCATTTCCTTGGGGTAGGGTTAGGATGGATGCTTCTACTAACCGTTGTTTCAATTCTTGGAAACTGCGCTCGCATTCCTCAGACCATACATACCTGACTCCTTCACGAGTCAACTTGGTTAACGGGGCTGACAATTGTGAAAATCCTTCAACAAACCTTCTATAATAGCCGGCCAACCCTAGAAAACTTCAAATTTCTGTAATGGCCGTTGGCCTTGGCCATTTCAACACTGCCCCAATCTTTTGAGGATCAACTTGAATACCCTTTTCAAATATTATATGCCCAAGAAATCCTATTTGTTTCAACCAAAATTCACATTTCTTCAACTTGGCATATAATTTCTCTTTCCTCAATCTTTCTAAAACCCTTCGCAAATGGTTTTCATGTTCTTTCTCCGTTTTAGAATAGATCAGGACATCATTGATAAATACAACTACAAATTGATCAAGATAGTCCCGAAAAACCCTATTCATCATATCCATAAATACAACAGGGGCATTAGTAAGTCCGAAAGGCATTACCAGAAACTCATAATGTCCATACCTGGTTCGGAATGCGGTTTTATGAGTATCGGCCGGACTTATCCTCAGTTGATGATACCCTAATTGTAAATCAATCTTGGAGAAAGTCGTGGCTCTTTGCAATTGATCAAACAGATCATCGATCCTGGGCAATGGATACTTATTCTTTATTGTAACCTTATTTAGCTCCCGGTAATCAATACGTAATCTTAAACTTCCATCCTTTTTCCTCACAAACAATACCGGAGCTCCCCAAGGGGATACACTTGGTCGGATGAAACCCTTATCTAACAACTCCTGTATTTGCGCCCTTAATTCATTCATCTCAGTTGGCGCCATTCTATAAGGAGTTTTAGAAATCGGAGTTGTACTCATCATTACATCAATAATCATATCCATTTCTCGTTGTGGAGGCAATGTGGTTAGCTCCTTTGGAAATACATCGGAAGATTCTCTAACCACAGGTATTTGATTAATTTCTACCTTCATGCCTTTCTCTACATTCACAGACACCAAGTAGGCTTGACACTTTTGTCTAATCATTCTGACAGCTTTCATAGATGATATAAATATACTTGAACTGTCAGGTTGCCTCAGTTTTCCAATGGCAATCTCCTTCCCTGGAGTTGCTTAAAATTGCACTGTCTTATGCTTACTATCTATGGCCGCTCCCCATTGGCTTAGCCAATCCATACACAATATTATGTCGAACTCAGTCATTGGCAATAGGATCAACTCAGCTTCTAGAATCAATGATCCTATCCTAATTGGGCAGACTTTGCATACTTGGCTAGTACTTGCTAACCTATAGACTAGAGATTCTATATGTATAATCTGGTTAGTCTCTTCTACCGGTAGTGCATGGGTGGTCACGTATTGGCATGCTATGAATGAATGGATGGCACCAAAATCAAACGAAGCTACTGCCAAATTTCCTAGAATATAAACCGTACCTGTGACCACCTTTTCCTCTTGTTCTTGAGATTCTGTCCGGGTCAGGGCATGCACGTGCACTGGGTTCATAGAAGTTCCCTGCTTACTTGTTGCTCCAGGTATCCTAAGCTGAGAAGGTCTTCCACATCCTCGAGATGATTGCACCTTGTTTGGGCAGTTCAGGGCTATATGACCCACTTGATCACATATATAACATTTAACCACCTTCACTTCCCCCGTCCTGCACTCCTTGGCGATATGACCCGTTTGGCCACATATATAGCACTTGTTCGAGCCTTTTAGATACTTGCCTGTATGTCGCTTTTGACATTTCTAACACAACGGCGAGCTTTTCCTTTTTGGGATTCCTTTTCCCTTTCTTATGTTACCTTTTCTCCTTCCCGGTTTCCGGTTCCTTGGGACCCGTATTGAACGCCCTTGAACCCAATCTTAGTTCCTGAGTTCTCAAGGCTTCAATTTCGAAAGCCCTTGCTCTATAAAGGCTTGAAGCATAATCTTTAATCACCAAAGGGGCAAGACTTTCCCGCAGATATGGCCTTAGTCCTTGTTGTTGGAAATATGTGGAAAACTAGCTAAATCTATGTTTTGATGATTAACAAATCAATTTGAGTAAGTCTTGGCTACTAAGACGTTTGTGGAAATGTTTAAGGCATATACATTTGAAGAAAATAAAGCATGGAAGGCCAAGTCGTTCTCCAAGTCGACCCCAAGATCGACTTCAAGAAGCCAAATCTATCCAGAGTTGAAAATGGGAGAAGAACAAGTGAAGTCGCAGGCCAAGTCGACTCCACTTGCGACTTGGGAAGCCAAGTCGCAAACGAAGTCGACTCCAGCATCTACTTCAGTTGGGAAAATCACTCCAGAGCTGAATTTGGGATGGAAGAATGCCGAAGTCGCAAACGAAGTCAACTCCAGTTGCGACTTGGGCGAAGTCGCGGACGAAGTCGACCCCAAGTGCGACTTGAGTTTTTCTACGATCAAAGATGCAGTTTCAAGAATCAACTTGAGTGTTTTCAATACCTAATCAAAGGTGCAAGATCAAATTAAATCTCTCAAGTTCAAGGCAAAGCTCCAAGCTTATCTCAAGATGAAGAAAGTCATGATATGACAACCAATCCAAGTTCAAGATACCAAGAAGATTCAAATCTCATGGATTCAAGGATTGCAAAACTCGGAGCAAATGAAAGCAAGAAGACTCAATGATCCAAGATATGAAAAATGCAAAGGAATTGAAGGAATGGAGAAGCCTAAGCAAAACAAAGCAATCTCCAAAGTCTTCAAGTTCATCAAAGCCAACTGACAAGGTGAAGTCACACCCGAAGTCGACTTCACCTGCGACTTGGGTCAAGTCGATACCCAAGTCGACCCGACCTGGAACTTGAGGTTGCGACGGAGAGGCGAAATCGCACCCGAAGTCGACTCCATCTACGACTTGGGCAAAGTCGCACCCAAAGTCGACTCCATCTCCGACTTGGGCGAAGTCGCATCCGAAGTCGACTCCGCATGCGACTTGGGTCGCAACGGTCGGAATTTATTCGAACGTTGGAGCATTAAATGCGCGCCACCTACCTTCTAACGTTCGGATTCCCTCCAAAATTATAAAAGGCATTCATTGTGGACGAGGGAAGTAGCTGAGAATCATTAAGTGTGCTTAACTCCTATATTCAAGAGCTCTAAAGAGATCAAGCCATTCAAAGAGAAAGAACTTCACTTCAAATTGCAAGAGCTATATTTCTGAATCTTCAAAGCCTACATTACGAGTTCTTCTCTACGCCAAATTGCTTCTACACATCTGTAAAGTGTAGACTTCTTTTGTTATTTCATTTTGATTGTATTGAACTTGATCTAGTTTGAGGAGCTAGGATCAAGTGTAAGCAAAGTAGTGTGTGATTGCAGTGGAACTCATCACCTACTTGTGCTGTGTTGTGTTGAAGCCCCCTAGAGCTGGAATCTAGAAGAGAGCAGTGGCTCTAATTGTATTTGAAGAATACAATAGTGGAACCCAAGTCACAAGGAGTGTGAGCTTGGAAGATTGGAGTAGGGAGGTTGCCCGAACCACTATAAAAATCTTGTGTGTTTGATTTATATTTCTGCTCTCTACATTATAATTGCTTTCAACTTCATTTCTTCTATCAAGGGGACTAAACTTTCAAGGGGTTAAGTTTTTAAGTTACCAAAGAAATTTTTAAGAACCCAATTCACCCCTCCCCTCTTGGGTTTTTGCCATTAACTCGGGACCAACAAGTGGTATCAGAGCAGGTCTTTGAGTTAAACCAAAGAGATCCAATCACATGACATCCCAATCTACTTCCGTTCCCGCTTTTGCTGAGGGCCAATCATTTACTAGGCCACCATTGTTTGATGGGAACAATTTCGGTTATTGGATGCTTCGTATGAAGCAACTCATTGTGGCTACCGATATGGACTCTTGGATTGCGATCCAAGATGGTGTAACCTTGTCAATTGATGAAAGAGCTTCCAAATGGACCGAAGAGGAAGTAAGAACCGTCAAGAGCAATGCTAAGGCTATGAACTCTTTATTTTGTGCTCTTACGGCTTCTGAATATGATAGAGTATCCTCTTGCCTAACCGCTAAAGAAATATGGGATACTTTAACATCAATTTATGAAGGAACTTCTCAAGTCCAAGGGACTAGGAAAAATATTTTGATTGGAGAGTTGGAAAGCTTTAGAATGCTAGATACAGAAAATATTTCTGAAATATTTGCTAGATTCTCTATGATTACTAATGCTTTGAAAGGTCTTGGAAAAGCAATTTCTGAATCGTAGCAGGTCATGAAGATTCTAAGGGCGCTACCCGAATCATGGACTCCGAAAATTACTGCAATAGAAGAAGCAAAGGACTTGAACACATTGAAGCTAGAAGACCTTATTAGCTCACTAATGTCACATGAGCTAATCAAGAAAAGAAATGAAAACCACCACAAAGGAAAAAGAGCAATTGCACTAAAAGTCACCCATAACTCGGATGAATCCACCTCATCATCTCACAATGACAATGAAGACATTGCTCTACTCACATGCAGATTTCGAAAGTTTGTAAGAAATGAAAAGAACTACAAAGACTTCAAAGAGAGATCACGAAAAGAGAAGAAGAAGGAGGCTACAAAGTGCTATAGATGCGGCGGTACGGGACATATGCAAGCTCAATGTCTCACACCGGAAGAGAGATCAAAGGATCAACAAGAAAGAAAGGAAAGATATGAAAGCCGAAAATTTCAAAGACCAAAGGGAAGAGGAATGTACGTAAATGAAGAAACTTCATCAACAAGTAGCTCCTCAACTGATGATTTTGAAGCGGCAAATTGTGCTAGAATATGCTGCATGGCACGGATCGAACAAGAAGAAGACGTGTTATGTTTGAACACAACTGAAGTTTTGGAAGAACAAACCATCTCAACAAAATGCACAAGCAATGAAGAGGTAACTTCCAAACCTTGCTATTCTCAATCAAGTTATTCTTCTTTTCAAGAATGCCTCAAATGTGCTGAGTTAGAAGAACTACAAATTGCTTATGATTCATTATATGAGGAAATCAAAAAGCTAGGAAACAAGTTAACATTGAAGAGACAACAATGTAACTTCGTTATTATTGAAAACGGAAAACTAGCTGAAAAATCAACAGAACTGAAAGAAGAAAATGAATCATTGTTGAAAGAGATAGAAAAATTGAAAAAGGAGAACGAATCATTAAATGAGTCATTAGCAAAGTTCTCTAATCCCGGAGAAAATGTGAAGATGTTTTTGAATATGACTGCTCAAACAAATAAAAGAGGCCTTGGATATTATACTTTTGAGCAAAAAGAAAGTGGCAAATCAAATGTACCGACACTTGGGAAATATCAAACCAAAACTGCACCTATATACAAGTCACAAAGGAAAAATATTATGTGGACTAGAAGGCGAACATTTGAACCAAAATATACTTGGAGGCCAACTCCTAGATTACCAATGGCTTGCAATTTCTGCAACAAAATGGGTCATAAAGCCTATAAATGTAATTTTAAGAAACTACATGACCATGGTGAAAAATTAGTTTGGGTTCCAAGGGACACAAGATTTGGGCTTTCTAAGTTAGAGCAACAAAAATTGAATCATATTACTAACCCAAATGGACCCATAAAATGGGTACCAAAGAGATGAGATTTATTCCTTTATTTTTCAGATTTGTTTCAAGGCAAAGGCAAACAATGTATGGTTCATGGACAGCGGTTGTTCAAGTCATATGACCGGAGAAAGAAGTTTATTTCATAAACTTAAGCCTTGCAACGATGGAACGGTTGCCTTTGGCAATAATGAGAAAGGTAAAATTAAAGGTAAAGGAAATATTTATAGTATTTCAAATGCATGCATGGAAGATGTTTTGTTTGTTGAAGGACTCAAGCATAACCTAATAAGCATTAGTCAATTATGTGACAAAGGATACAAGGTTGTGTTTGAATCATCTATATGTAATGTATTTGATGGAGAACATATCATGTTTAGTGGAAAAAGACATGGAAATGTATATTTGGTTTCACTTGATGAATTAGATGGTCAATGTCTAATGGCCATTGATAATGATCCATGGGTTTGGCATAAAAGGCTTGGACATATAAACATGAGAAATATAAAGACTCTATGGAAGAAGAGTTTGGTAGAAGGCTTGCCAAAGTTGAAATATGACAAAGACAAAATTTGCAAGGCATGTCAATTATCTAAACAACCTAAGATGCCTTTCTCTACCAAAAAGGAAATATCCACCACTAGGCCACTTGAATTGCTACACATGGATCTATATGGGTCATCCGATATTTTAACCATTAGTGGAAAGAAATATGTATTTGTTATTGTTGATGATTTTTCAAGATTCACATGGATAATTCTCTTAGCTAGCAAAGATGAAGCCTTCTCTATGTTTTCAACTTTTGTAAATTTGGTGCAAAATGAAAAATAAAGTACTATTACGACTATAAGAAGTGATCATAGTGGTGAATTTGAAAACAAACGATTCATAGAATTTTGTAATGAAAAAGGAATTCATCACACATTTTCTGCACCAAGAACTCCACAACAAAATTGAGTAGTTGAAAGGAAAAACAGAACTATACAAGAGATGGCTAGAACAATGCTAAATGAGAGCAAATTATCCAAGAAATTTTGGAGTGAAGCTGTAAGTACAGCTTGTCATGTTTTGAATCGAGTTACCATTAGAGCAATCTTGAAAAAGACCCCATATGAGCTATGGAAAGGAAGAAAACCAAATATCTCTTAATTTCATGCTTTTGGATGCACATGCTATGTTTTGAACAATGGAAAAACCAACTTGGGAAAACTAGATGCTAAAAGTGATGAGACAATATTCCTTGGGTACTCATCAAATAGCAAAGCATATAGAGTATTCAATAAATGAAACCAAGTGGTAGAAAAATCCATACATGTTGTTTTTGATGAAACTAACCCATGCTTCAAAAGAAAAGATGATTTAAGTGATGCAGATGATATAGCAAGCAATCTTGAAAAATTGCATATGGAAAAGCAAGAAGATTTCATGGAGGAAAGGGTAAGTGAAGGTAATAATTCCTACAAACCTCCAACTGATTTAAAATTCAAACATGCCCATCCAATTGAACAAGTTATAGGGAATGTATATGAAGGTGTAAAAACTAGAAGGTCAAAGCAAAATGTTTGTGGACAATATACCTTTGTATCCAAGATTGAACCATCCAATATTGATCAAGCTCTTAATGATGAAAACTGGATTATAGCAATGCAAGAAGAGCTAAATCAATTTGAAAGAAACCAAGTTTGGCACCTTGTTCCTAGACCAAACGATTGTATTGTTATTGGCACCAAGTGGGTCTTTAGGAACAAATTAGATGAAAGTGGACTTGTAGTGAGAAACAAAGCTAGACTTGTGGCAAAAGGATACTCACAAGAAGAAGGAATAGACTTTGAGGAATCCTATGCCCCGGTTGCTAGATTGGAAGCAATTCGCATCTTACTAGCTCTTGCATCTCACATGAACTTTAAATTGTTTCAAATGGATGTTAAAAGTGCATTTCTGAATGGTTATATAAATGAAGAGATGTATGTAGAACAACCACCTGGATTTGAAGAAAAAGATCAATCTAAATTTGTGTACAAGTTAACCAAAGCATTATATGGATTAAAACAAGCTCCAAGGGCTTGGTATGATAGACTAAGCAAATTTCTTATTGATCATGATTTTCAAAAAGGAAAGGTAGACACCACTTTGTTTATCAAGTATAAAGAAAAAGACATTTTGATCATTCAAATTTATGTTGATGATATCATTTTCGGTGCTACTAATGAGACTCTTTGTCAAGAATTTTCTGAGCTTGTGTAGAAAGAATTTGAGATGAGCATGATGGGAGAGCTAAATTTCTTCCTTGGACTGCAAATCAAGCAATTAAATGAAGGAATCTTCATTAACCAGTCCAAGTATATCAAAGAAATGCTGAAGAAGTTTGGCATGGAAAATAGCAAAGGAGCAAACACGCCAATGAGCTCAACAATCAAAATCGAGAAAGATGAAAAAGGAAAAATAGTAGATTTGAAATTATATAGAAGCATGATAGGTTCTTTGTTGTATTTAACTGCTTCTAGGCCTGATATATTGTTTAGTGTGTGTATGTGCTCTAGATTTCAATCATGTCCAAAAGAATCACACTTGGTAGCTGTGAAAAGAATTTTCAGATACCTAGTTGACACTACCAATATAGGACTTTGGTATCCAAAGGGCTCTAACTTTGATCTAATCGGCTACTCGGATGCGGATTTTGCCGGTTACAAAGTAGATAGAAAAAGCACTAGTGGAACATGTCAATTTCTTGGGAACATGTTGGTTTCATGGTTTTCAAGAAAACAAACTAGTGTTGCTCTATCTACGGCGGAAGCCGAATACATTGCCGCTGGGAGCTGTTGTGCCCAATTACTTTGGATGAAACAGCAACTTAGGGACTATGGCATGAATTTTAAAGATATACCCATTAAATGTGATAATACTAGTGCCATATGTCTAACTAAAAATTCAGTCTTGCATTCTAGGACCAAACATATAGACCTTAGACATCATTTTATTAGAGAACATGTGGAGAATCATGATATATGTCTAGTATATGTAAGATCTGAGGATCAAATTGCAGATATATTTACAAAGCCCCTAGCAAAAGAAGCATTTTATAAGATTAGAAATGACATGGGAATGATTGAATTAACTTAGCATAAACTTAGGGGGAGCACCTGTTTAGGGGGAGCAAACCCACCTATCTCTTTACCCTCTAACTTTTTGATATATTGACAAAAAGGGGGAGACGAGTAGGATTTGAGGGGGAGAAGAGTAGGATATGTTTGGGGAGAAGAGTAGGATATGTTTGTTGAATATTTTTATTGAAAGTTTGCATGAGCATATGTATGATAACACTTCAAATACAAACTTATCATATTTTTAATTGAAAGGTATACACTCAAATCGGTTTTGTCAATCATCAAAAAGGGGGAGATTGTTGGAAATATGTGGAAAACTAGCTAAATCTATGTTTTGATGATTAACAAATCAATTTGAGTAAGTCTTGGCTACTAACACGTTTGTGGAAATGTTTAAGGCATATACATTTGAAGAAAATAAAGCATGGAAGGCCAAGTCGTTCTCCAAGTCGACCCCAAGATCGACTTCAAGAAGCCAAATCTGTCCAGAGTTGAAAATGGGAGAAGCACAACTGAAGTCGCAGGCCAAGTCGACTTCACTTGCGACTTGGGAAGCCAAGTCGCAAATGAATCGACTCCAGCATCGACTTCAGTTGGGAAAATCACTCCAGAGCTGAATTTGGGATGGAAGAATGCCGAAGTCGCAAACGAAGTCGACTCCAGTTGCGACTTGGGCGAAGTCGCGGACGAAGTCGACCCCAAGTGCGACTTGAGTTTTTCTAAGATCAAAGATGCAGTTTCAAGAATCAACTTGAGTGTTTTCAATACCTAATCAAAGGTGCAAGATCAAATTAAATCTCTCAAGTTCAAGGCAAAGCTCCAAGCTTATCTCAAGATGAAGAAAGTCATGATATGACAACCAATCGAAGTTCAAGATACCAAGAAGATTCAAATCTCATGGATTCAAGGATTGCAAAACTCGGAGCAAATGAAAGCAAGAAGACTCAATGATCCAAGATATGAAAAATGCAAAGGAATTGAAGGAATGGAGAAGCCTAAGCAAAACAAAGCAATCTCCAAAGTCTTCAAGTTCATCAAAGCCAACTGACAAGGTGAAGTCGCACCCGAAGTCGACTTCACCTGCGACTTGGGTCAAGTCGATACCCAAGTCGACCTGACCTGGAACTTGAGGTTGCGACGGAGAGGCGAAGTCGCACCCGAAGTCGACTCCATCTACGACTTGGGCGAAGTCGCATCCGAAGTCGACTCCGCATGCGACTTGGGTCGCAACGGTCGGAATTTATTCGAACGTTGGTGCATTAAATGCGCGCCACCTACCTTCTAACGTTCGGATTCCCTCCAAAATTATAAAAGGCATTCATTGTGGACGAGGGAAGTAGCTGAGAATCATTAAGTGTGCTTAACTCCTATATTCAAGAGCTCTAAAGAGATCAAGCCATTCAAAGAGGAAGAACTTCACTTCAAATTGCAAGAGCTATATTTCTGAATCTTCAAAGCCTACATTACGAGTTCTTCTCTACGCCAAATTGCTTCTACACATCTGTAAAGTGTAGACTTCTTTTGTTATTTCATTTTGATTGTATTGAACTTGATCTAGTTTGAGGAGCTAGGATCAAGTGTAAGCAAAGTAGTGTGTGATTGCAGTGGAACTCATCACCGACTTGTGCTGTGTTGTGTTGAAGCCCCCTAGAGCTGGAATCTAGAAGAGAGCAGTGGCTCTAATTGTATTTGAAGAATACAATAGTGGAACCCAAGTCACAAGGAGTGTGAGCTTGGAAGATTGGAGTAGGGAGGTTGCCCGAACCACTATAAAAATCTTGTGTGTTTGATTTATATTTCTGCTCTCTACATTATAATTGCTTTCAACTTCATTTCTTCTATCAAGGGGACTAAACTTTCAAGGGGTTAAGTTTTTAAGTTACCAAAGAAATTTTTAAGAACCCAATTCACCCCTCCCCTCTTGGGTTTTGCCATTAACTCGGGACCAACACTTGTTGGAATCTCTGTGCCTTGTTTCCTGGCACATTAGCGATCCATGGCACATATCTGACTAGAGCAGTAAACTTCGTAGCATTTTCAATGACCGTCATTCTCCCTTGAAACAACTTTTCAAATTCTATCACTTTTTGACTCTGCAATCCAACCGGGAGGTATTCTTTGTTAAATTCTTCCATAAAAGTTTGCCAAGACACTTCTTCGGGTCGTGCAATTGTGATTAACATCGTCTCCCACCATTCGTGTGCGTCCTTTGCTAACAGATGAGTAGCACACAATACCTTCTGATGGTCATTGCATGGAGATGTTCTAAACAATTTCTTAATCTCCGTCATCCACTGCTCTGCTTGGACCGGGTCGGGTTCTCCAGAAAACTTCAGGGGCCCTTGCGCTAGAAAAGCGTTAATGGCTCTTCTATCAGCTTCCATTAGCTGATTTTCATCCCTTAGCAGTGTCAGTGTGACAACAGGGTCCGCCATCGGAGCAGGTCCTTCTCTCTCTGTACTACCCAACTGAGGTTGTTCGGTTCTTTCCCATAATCCCTGTATAATGTCGACAGTCTGCGCTGCCAAATCCCTAGTGGCCTACTGCATTGCTTCCTTCACTGCTGCAACCACTCTTTCTTCTATGAGCCTAGTTTGCCTGGACTCAGTTTCCTCTTCCACATTTCTTTCAGGGCTTTCATTATTCCTTCTTTGTTGATTCCTTTGGTTCGATCCGTGTGTTACAGGCCTTCCTCTTTTAGGTCCGCTAGATTCACCAACCTCATGTTGGCTTGGAACCTTTGTCGCTGCCTCTTTTCCTTTATTTTTCTTTAATCCTGCTCTTGTTTCCACCATTGTATTAATCTGAGTATATAACAGCACACTTTTCATTTTCAATTAACATTAAATCATTACATACACATTTCATTTAAAATCAATGTGATGTCATTGCATACACATGTCATTATCACATAGTCATAACCAATTCATTCAATCACAATTATATCACATCATTCATGCTCATTCATTCATATATCTAAAACTCATAAATTTAGTTATATCAACATATTCACTCACATTCATCATATTCACATCATCACATCCATAGTTAATACAGATGAAAGTACATCACACCTATGTACACATATAGCATCGCACACACATTTCATACTTATATACATGTCAATCTATCTTAGCAACCATATTGTCATCAAACCACACTTAGATATACACAACTTTGTAAAAATAAACAAAAAAACATTCATTATCTTCCTGGCCCTCTCCTTAGACATCTACGTCTATGTGCGACTTGTGAGGGTGCCTCTATGATCGTGCTAGTATCGGACCACCCCTGGACCTCCTCCTCTTCACTATTATTATCATCATCCTCATCCTCCCCTACAAACTCCACTATGTTCTCTTCTACTTCTTCCTCTACTTCGTCCTCTTCCTCCTCCTCTTCCTCGACAGGCTCGAGGAATTCCATCGGATCGTCATCATCATTGACCTCGGCCAATCGAATAATTTCACCTGTGTTCTCCATTATGTATAACATGACCTCGTCGGGTTTAGGAGGTGCAGGTATTTCGATGACTCCCTCGGCACGACGCTTCTCAATATAGTGGGCCATGTCTATCTCACGCTGATGGAGTCGATCCCAGGGTGCTCCATAGGGAAATTGTACACAATCATCCATAAATCTATACCATGGGCCTGCGTTGGGGGTGTGGGTGTCTGAGTCTTTTCCCAAAAGTCCTGGAGGTCTTGTGGATCTACTCTGTCAGTTGGAACACGGGGAGACCGGGAATTCCGAGGTATGTTCCTAGTAGAACTCGTGCCCTAGGTTTATAACTAGAGGGCTCTCCTAGACCTTGTTCGTGTTGACCAGAGGAAACTACAGGGAACTGTGGTGTGTTGTGCTGGGATTCCCACCACCTGTGCATATTCTCTTCCCTTTGTTGTCTCCTCTCCTCCTTTTTCAACTCCTCCGCACTCATCATCCGCTTACCCCTATCTGTCATCTGTACAAACATAGCAATCAAATTGCATTGCAACATAATTTATCATCATATGACATGTATTCCATCATATTATAAGCATACCTAATCATCATATAATCATGTCTAATTTATTACATAATCACATATAGTCATGCATAATGATGCATATCTCATCATATTCTTTCAATGTTCTATACTTAGGAATTTCCCACGCCTATTTACCAATTCATGCTCTGATACCAAGCTCTGTGGTTCCCTAAACCCGAGCGTCACATCTTGAGCCTTACCTCGGGATCGTATTGATTGGTAAACGTGATCAGGATTGTTGCCCTATCATACGGCGGGTTTTAATGGATGTTTATCCAATTTAATATTTCCTCATAAGAGTTTGATTTCTCATATTTTCATCTCAAACATAACTAGGTCATTTCCAACCCCTTATCATATACAAAGCATGCTCATCAAAATATTTCATCAAATACATAAATCAGATGTCGCTGCATGTATTATTCATAGTCATCAACATAAAACATTTGAATAGTTACAATCATTCGACATGAATTATTTCATAACATAGATAAGCTAAAGTTTTCTCTATGGCTTTCTCAAGCTGGAACTTGCTCCTCCGCCATTACCTATCTTTCACCTGTCTTTGGGTTTGAAAAACAAAAACGTGAGTCGAAACTCAATAAGCAAGCTATTTTCATTTTACAGGAAAATCATTTCTTGTAATATTTTTTTTGCATTTAAAATCATCTTGGAAAGAAACTTATACCTTATTAAAAGGTATATCTTAAAAACATAGATCTTGTACCCATCACGAGTACCATATGCATAATGCCACATGAAAACATAAACATAATCATCATAATTCCCCTAGGATGGAAGCTAGCCAAGCGACCATCCGTCCACGTCATCTCCCATTTCAGAGAGGGCGCTACCGGCCTTGGGTCTATTTTAACGACTTGGCCACACTAAGGGGGGACAATCGGTCCGCTTATACCCTTTAAGTGGACCTAGTATCCTATGCACATGAACTTTTCATAAATCCATCTTTAACATGCTAGCATGATTTTTCAATCAGAAACATAGAATCACATCATTTTTCCATAGCATTTATCAAAGAAAATTTCATAATATCGCAGTTGTAGTAAAATATCATTTCAACACCATTTAACTAAGGAATGACCATTCTTAAATCTCCCTAAAAAATTTTCAATGTTTACATCAAATAGTTAGTACAAAAATCACATTTATTTAAAGCATTCGAGAAAAGCAAAAATCGTTTAGAAAATCTGCTTGCTTACCTGTGTCCCTTAGCTTTCCGACTCTGCTTTTTCTTTGCCTTTGCCTACATGAGAATAATATCCTTTTTCATATATTTCTTTTCCTCATATCTCACTTAGTTTTCCAACCCATTCCATTCACATATATCATTTATTTGACTTCTCAAGTCTATATAGCTCATATTTGCACCTTTCATCGGCTAACACATAACATATATAACCCCATAAATAGGGTATCCATTTCAATCACATAAAATTCATTCAATAATTATCATTTATAGGTTCATTAACCTCAATTTTCCATTTATCAATCCTTTTCCAAATTACACGCATCGGTGCTCCTTTTATGCACACATCGTCACTTCATACTTCATAAATAAATTCTAAAATTTAAAATTAATCATTATATACTTTAAACAGATGTATAATCATGGAATATATCATATTTTCATGCATATTTTCACAAAATTACATTTCACAAGTCATTCCTCACCTTTGCATATCTATTACTTCACATATGCCCATTTGGCAACATATACATAAGGTATTCCATGAAATTTTCTAAGGCAGAAATTTAATCCATAATTCAGTGTGTTAATTACCCTTAATCATTACTTCATTTAGGTTATTTTTATGGGATTTAAATCCACTTACTATAGGTTTCCAAAACAGCAAGTTCGGAACCTGTTTTTCACCCGTTTAACGTATCTTTGACACATAACCTTAAGCAGTTTAATAAATCCGAATTTTCAGCAATAATTCCATTTTTCCTAATCCAAATTTAGGTAATTAACAAATGTTTAACCTTCATAAATTAAAACTTCTCAAAACAGCAAGTTACTTACCTGTTTCGGGTCCCGTTTTCACTCCATATATACATCGTTTCATAGATTCATAAAAATCAGATTTTGAGCTTATTTTCTCAAATCCTTTTGGGAATAAATAATACATTAACCCTAGGGTATTTTACCCAAAAAATAATTCACAAATCATTCAAACCCATTTCCATAGCATTTTTAACATAGAAACGAAGAAATCGGGTCATATACATCACTTTTCATTCCGTATTTTCTAAAATTCATTCCTTAAACTCGAATCAACATATGATCTACATAAATACATGATTCATAACCTAATCTTATCATTCATTCAAAACAGAAACTTGACATGGGGATTTAGGGTTTATCAACTTGAGTTTTCTACCCGTATACCATTCAAAACTTCATTTTCACCATCTAAATTATGAAAATTCATGCATATAATCTAATACCATTTCCGTATTCAATCAAAGGCATGTTAAATCATCATTTTAAGGATTCTTTAAGCATCCCTTTCATATTCCCGTTTTGGAGTTTAAACCTCAAAATAACCAACTCAAACAACACATATACTTACTTGGTTTAGTGCTAACTCAGACCCTAACACTTGGAGATGATTTCCTTCACAAATTTCCTTCTGTTTTCCTTGCTTTTCTTCCTTCTTTTTCTGGCCAAAAGGGACGTGAGTTGCTGCTATTGCTTGGAGGGAAAATTCCAGCTCTTAGCAATTTTTCCAAATCTCCTTACATGTGAACGTGCATGGCCTTTATAGGGCTGGATCCAATCCACTTGTGGACCCCACATTTTTCTGCATTTTCCACATAGTTAAATGATCCTTATCCCCCTCATGTTTTGGCTATTTTACAGCCAAGTAAAATGGGTTTGACCATTTTTAAAATTTCCAAAAATCTATTTTTTCCACAACCATCCAGTTGTCCCTCCAATCACATCCAGCTGCTGCCCATTTTTCAGCAATTTTGTTCATTTTTTAATAATTCCCATTTAAGGGTAAATCATATACTTAGTTACCCTCTAATTTATGCATTAATTTGGTGTTAAAAAAATTAAGAAAATGGCAGCAAACAAGCAGATTTCTGCATGTCATTTGCCCATTATGTTGTCCATGTTTTCTCTCTCCCATTCAACTGTATTGTAATATTTTTTATTGCTGGAAATCTGCAAAATTGAAGGCATATCTCTATGTCCCTACATGTCAGCTGCATGTATACATATTTTAAAAATAAAAAAATCAAAATATGCACCAATATAGCCCCTTGGACGTCCCCATAGTGCCACATTACCTATGCTTAGGTTGCTCACTTTGTAGCTTCATCATGATAAACCTTTATTGCTGGGATTTTATTTGGATTTTAGCATTTCATAATAATATATAAAATATCCTAGAAATGGGATGCATTTGATACCTCAACTCCCATTAAAATCATGTAATTATTTCAAGTACTCTAGCATTAAATGAAGAGTACTTTTGAGGTGTTAAAGTCAAGCATGCTCACCTTTTTCAATGCAGTTATTTTCCCAACATTTCAAGCTTAATCTAAGTCATCCAAAATGTGTATCTCATAATTTCATTCAACCATTTCAAATTTCATCTCAATCCGATTTTCCTAGCTCCCGTTATAGCCTTTTAAAGTTAACGGTTGAAATTGAGATATGATCAATAAATTATTATACTCATTGTTGGAAACAATGTTCAAAATAAAACAAATTGACCAAGGATTGAGTTTTGATGATTAACAAGAACTAATTTGAGTATATATATATGACTAATATGTTTGCCAAGTGTTTAAGGAAAGCAGAGAAGTCAAGTCGATCTTCGAGTCGACTTGAACTTCGACTTGGAGTGAAGTCGATAGTGAAGTCGACTCCACTAACGACTTCAAACAAGCCAAAACTGGACAAAGTTGAAAATGGAATTCTGACGAGTGAAGTCGCAGGCCAAGTCGACTCCACATGCGACTTGGGTAGTCAAGTCGCATACGAAGTCGACTCCAGCATCGACTTCAAAGTGCACAAAAATGTCCAGCGTTGAAATCTGGCTCCCGAAGATGACGAAGTCGCAGACGAAGTCGACTCCAAGTGCGACTTGGGCGAAGTCGCAAACCAGGTCGACTCCAACTTCGACTTGAGAAGTTTTGAGGTCTAAGCTGAAGTTTCAAAGCATATTCAAGACATCCATTTGAAGTTTCTCACATACAAATGAGATGTAAAGACTACTCTTAAAGAGAAACTTAAGTTATTGAAGATCAAAGCAAGAATCTAAGTACAAATTCAAATCAAGTCTATCAAGCTCAAAGCAAATCTTCAAGCTGGCTTCCAAATGGAGTAATATCCAAGTCATGAAGACCAAGTGAGTCCAAAGCAAAGCAAGGAACATACATATATTGTGCAAGGACTCAAAGCTTTCAAATGGTTTGCAAGATTCAAGACATTTCAAGAAGATCAAGGCCAAGCTCTACATTGAATCATAAGAACTACAAACATAAGGGCCACTCAACACTTATGAAGACTAAAGGGAGAAAGCTAAAGCAAACCAAGTAAGGATCAAGGCGTTTTTGCAATAGACCAAGCCAAGTCGCAACCCAAGTCGACTTCAGGATCGACTTGAGTTAAAGTCTGAAAGCCAAGTCGACCCAAGTCTCAGACTTGAGTTTCTAAAAAACCCAAGTCGCAGGCCAAGTCGACTCCATGTGCGACTTGGAGTATAACAGTCAAATTTTTGAACGTTGGAGTTCATTTATTGCACGCCAACCACTCCTACAACGTTCCAATCTTCCTCATTCTATAAAAAGACATTCAAATGAACGTGAGAAAAAAATATACTCACTACTCTAAGGATCATAGAGAGAAAAGAAGTGCAAGAAAGACTTTCAAATCCCTTTTCTCCATATTTGAGTGTTTCAAAAGAAGAAAGAGCTTCAAACTGCAAGTTGCTTCAACGATCATCATCCCAGCTGTCTTTGATTTCTTTCTCGAGCTCGATCTGTCTACACAAATCTGTAAAGTGTAGTTCTTGCTTATTTTTATTGTTTTGTTGTACTAAACTTGATTTAGCTTGGATAGCTAAGATCAAGTGTATGCAAGTAGGGAGTGATTGGAGTGAGACTCATCACCTACTCGTGCATTGAGTTGTTACGCCCCCTAGAGCTAGAATCTAGAAGAGAGCAAGTGGCTCTAGTTGTATATGCCCCCTAGAGCTTTGAATCTAGAAGAGAGCGGTGACTCTAAGTGTATTCAAGGAATACATAGTGGAACCCAAGTCACAACGGAGTGTGAGCTTGGAAGAGTAGAGTAGGGAAGGTTTGCCCGAACCACTATAAATCTTGTGTTCTGTTTTCTATTACTGCGTTATTTTAATTTGCTCTCCATTAGCTTTCATAAGGGGATTAATTTTTGAAAGGGGTTAAGTTTTTGATTTACCAAAGATTTTTAAAAGAACCCAATTCACCCCTCCCCTCTTGGGTTTAGCCATCAACTCGGGACCAACACTCATTTCATCAAGAATTTTCATAACCCACTAATTACATAATACTGAGCCCAACGTCATCAACTACCATTTCAAATTTTACTTGAATCCACCTTACAGGCGTTGAGTTATGAATTTTCTAGTGTTTTTCCATTAAACTTGTCAATTATCATATAAATTCCCATAATTCATATTAAATAATGAAACATGATTATCCATGATTTATTTGCATATTTAAATCAACAATAATTTACTATAATCCCATTGTCTCATTTTAGCTCAAAATGATCAATCACATCATTATTGCTAATCTTTAACCCTAATTGCAAAAATTAGCAAAATCACATAAATCATTCATAATTCATTAATTCATATTTAAATATCATATACATGATCAATGTATACATATGGGTTCTACATGACTTGGGTTTCACGCCTAGCTAACCCGCACACAGGGAATTCCACCTGTATTATCTTATTGGTTTCCTCTATAGGTAGTGCATACATGGTTACATATTTGCAAGTTATGACTAAAATCAAACAAAGCTATTGCCAAACTTCCAAAAATTAAATCCATACCTGTAACCACCTTATCCTCTTGCTCCTGTGATTCCGTTTGAGTTAGGACATGCACATGTACCGGGTTCGTAGAGGTAACCTGTTGGTTGCTGCTCCGGTTATCCTCGGTTGGGCTGATCCTCCGTGCCATTGCGATGTTTGTGCCTTATTCGGACAATTTGGGGCGATGTGCCCTACCTAATTACAAATGTAGCATCTGATACCAACTTCTGTGGTATAATACCTATTTTTTTATCATCCTTTATTTTTTCCCATTCCGCACTCTTTGGCTACATGACCCGTCTGTCCACACTTGTAGCATCTATTTGATCCTTTCAAACATTCACCTTGGTGATGCTTTTGACACTTTTTGCATAACAGAGAATTTTTCTTCTTAGAGGTACCTTTACCTTTTTCTATCCTCCTTTCTTACTCTTTTCTGTCCCCGTTTTCTCTTCCTCATTTCTTTCTGGGCTTAAATTTCCTCGTCTTTGATGAGTCCTTAAGTTTTGTATTCTGATTCTAGTCTACCCCTTTTGGGTCTACTGGTTTCTCTAACCTCATGCTGGCTGGAAACTTCTATAGCAATTTCCTTTCCCTTGTTCTTTCTAACCCTTGACCTTGTATCAATCTTGGTGCTTCTTCTGAATATATCAAAAGCATATAACCTTCATTCATTGTTAGGGTTAGTTCATAACATATGCATCTCATCATCATATGGTTAGTTTAACATAACCAGATCATCCAATCTTAATCATGTCATATTCCATTATTCATCAACACAAACATCCATAAACTTTCATTATCATTCATGAATATCCAGACTCATAGTCATTCATAGTTACTTACCTCATGCATAGTTATGTTATCATAACTATTCATAATCCATCATTCATGTATTAACACCTTTCAGATAATTCAAGCATTCCATCATGAAACTAAATTCCAACACATCATGGCATAGCACATTTATATTGATCACACTTATATACATGCTAAAACATCATAGCAAACCATAGCATCATCAGCCACGCTTGATACATGCATTTATACTTATATGTACATTCATAAAAATATAGAAAAACTCATAATCTATCGAGACCCCTCCTTATATCATGTCTCCTATTAGGCGAGACTTTTGTGGGTTCCTCGGTAATAGTGCTAGTGTCGGACCATGAAGGGAGATCAACATTAATGTTACCACCCAAATCATTATCATTTTCCTTCCATCCATGCTAACCCAACATGGTTTATTATATCTATCTGAAATAATTTTGCAGAGACTTGTATCAACTGGTAGCTATGATTAGCTTTGGTCGAGCTAGCCTTTCTTACTCCTTTCTTTTCCTACACCAGGTTCCTTAGTTCTAGGGTCAAGTTATCCTTGCCCTGATTGTACATGTTCACTTTCAACATGTGTTATATCCTGGTGTCCTACTAGAAGATATTTCTTATTAAATTCTTCCATAAAAATTTGTCACGTTACCTTCCTTGGTTATGGCATAGTAGCCATTAGGGTTTCCTACCATTCACAAGTATTCCCAAATCAATAATTGGGTCATACATAAAACTTCCTGATCATCGCTACATAGAAAAACTTTAAAGAACTTCTTGATTTCAGTCATCCACTGCTTAGCATGATTATGGTCTAATTCACTTAAGTACTCAAGTGGATGCTACGTTAGAAAGGCATTGGTAACCTTCCCATTTGCTTTTATCATAGTATCATCAATCCTCAAAGGTTTGGGTACTAGGGTAGGAGTTATTACCTATATCAGTAGTACCTTCAAATCTTGCCCGTCATTGACGAGTTCCTAGACTTACTTGTCCTCTTTGCCCTGGTCGCTTAGATCTGCTATCGGCTTCTCTTATTCCCTGTTGACTGATAGATTCATCATTCATAATCGCCTTTCCCTTGATCACCTTAGCTTTTTCTCTGGTAATAGGCATGTTGTAGAAAATAAGTAAAATCATATCAATATCATTTCTTGTCATAAAATAATTCATATCATACATAATCAATTATATAATCTCGAAAGATCAATGACTTTTCATTTTTCATAAGTACTTAGCATCTGAATAAAATCAAATGCACTTTTATGTTCATCATATCATTATCAAACATCATACATTCATTTGCTATCTTAAGAAAGAGGATTTCCTTTTTCCTACATTTCTCATTTCTATCTTCACTTTTCATGGTGTAAGTTGCTTTTCCTTACATACAGATTATATTTACATAACCTGTCATTTTATCGTAATCATAAACTCTAAACAACAATCATTAGAGAGTCGATACCTAGGTGCCGCCCATATAGCACTGTAACGTTGAACCTTAAACATAGATAAAATCTAACACAATTTTGTGCTATATTAAGTGAGGTGTGATAAACCTCAAGTATGAGGGGTATAAATGTAGGGTCCCATTATTCGACCCATTATCTATTCATATTCCCTTCTATCCTTTATCTTTTCTCTGCTTCCCCTTACCACCTTTTTCATCTCATTTGATCCCTTTGTCATTCTTCCTTCATACATAATCTACATTGCAAAACAAGTAAACCAGCTATATTTCCTTAAATAATCATATTATTGCATCATAATTAGACACACTAAAAGACAATACACATTGTATATGTCTTATAATTCTAATCTATCTCTGTGACATCAAATTTTTCTTCCCATGCCTATTTACCAATCCATGCTCTGATACCATCTTCTGTGGCGCCCCAGCCCCAGCGTCACAACCTTACTCCAAGATCTATGATTGGTAAACGTGATTAGGATTGTTGCTCTGTCACACGGCGGGATTATTGGATATTTATCCACTTAATCCTAACTCTTTAGGAGTTTATATCATTTCATATATTCAATTTCCATCAAGGGCCTTTTTAGGTCATTAAACCATTTGAGAATTACACATGTCATCTCATAACCATCATACTTAATTATATCATGATATTTCATACCTTAGCATTTATCCATAAAAAAATTTTGCCAATCCATAGGCATGAAACATAATATAATCCTTCTACATCATTGAATAACAATTTAATTATTATCATTCATATAACCATTCAACCTTTAGGTTCATACACAGGTAACTCATAAAAATTCATTCATCCTTGAATCTTCACCTGCACTCCTTACCTCCTTCCTTTCACCTGTCTTTGGGTTTGGAAAACAAAACGTGAGTCAAAACTCAATAAGAAAGCCATAGGGTTTTGAAGTAATTCGTTTTAAAGGAAACATTATTTAAAAACATTTCTCTCCATTCGATAGGAAACACTTAGCAAGTGATCCACTACCTGCGAGAAGAAACCTTTTCATAAACCATGCATAAACCATTTGTGTAAACCAGTCATGTAAACCAATTTAAACCCAATTTTTGGGCATTTCATAAATATTGGATGTGCAAATGCATCATTTTCATTCATGACATAATCCTTCATGTGATGGTACGCTAGCTCAGGGAACATCCTTTCATAGCATGATCCTTTCCATCCTTGGTGTCGGACCTTCAGACTTGGCAACGTCAAAGGCGGACTCCTTTTCCTGCTTCCTGCCTTGACTAGCCTACTTGATTTCCATTCCATGCATGACTTTTAGTCACCCCGACATTATATACCTCTTACACATGGCATCTTGTCGTTCTCATGTCGAGAATTCTTTGCAGCATCCCTTTTAAACATTATTTCAATGAAACATCGTTTAAATTCATGCTACATCACTGTTCATACATAATTGCGAAACAATAAGCAATTCATTTATCATAATTGAAATAACGTTTCAACACATATTGAAATAAAGGAATGACCATCCTTAAATAACTTGGAAATAATTTCATAAAACAATTGTACAATGATTCAAACCTTTAGAACATCATTACCAATCATTTTATCATCTTTTGATAAAACAAAAGTCATTTAGAAAGCTGCTTGCTTACCTGCTTCGCCTTAGCTTTCTATATCGCTTATCACTTTGCCTTTGCCTATACATATAAGAATAACATTGCATTCATAATATTTTCATTTGCCTGCTTAGTTTTCCTACCCATAATCTATTAACATACATAACCCACTTGGATTCCAAGTCGGGTATACATACATCGCACTCACTTGTGCATCATATCATCCATTCCATATTGTGTTTTAAACCCATTTTAAAGGTAAATACATAATTATCATTCATTAACCAACATATGGGGATTTATATCTCCCATTAACCATTTTTCATCTATTTTTCATTTTTCCTACGTCAATGCTCATTTTAAGCATATAAGTAAAGTTTTAAGCGTCATAACTTAATCTCAACATTTGAGATAATTCAATAATCATTCATACAACAACATATTTTTTCATTTCATCACATTTTCATGCATATTTTTCATTTTAGCAACTTCACATAAATCATATATCATCCATTCATGGTAAGCCTTCCACGTACACCCATCTTACAACACATAACTTGGGTGTTTCTTAAAATTTCTCAACACAGCAACTTGTGTCCTTAATCAGCATGGTTAAAACCCTTAGTTAACATTTAATTTAGTGTCTAACTATGGATTTTCAATCCATTCATCATTGGGTTCAAAAACAGTAACGTTAGGACCCGTTTTTCATCCTATCAACGCCTCTTTCAAGACTTAAATCTTAACAGATTTATCTTCCATAAAATCAGTCATTAAACATTATTTTCTCAACCCAAATTTAGGGTATTATTACATATTTAAAATCCATAAGTTAGTTTCTTCCAAAACAGCAACATCATAAGCATGTAGGGTATCCATTTTGACATGTCCATACATATATCCTTAAAATCAGATTTAGGGCATATCTTTTCAAGCCCTTTTGGACACTTAAAGTACCTTAATCCTAGGGTATTTTACCCTTCATAACATTCATAAATCATTTATTTACAAACAGCAACAAAAATCATATGAAAAGTACCCGTTTTGGCCCCCGTTTCGACATTCCATACATGTACCCTAAAAAGTCAGATTTAGGGAAAACTCATCCAGCCCACTTAGGACGTCCAAAGGGTCCTTAATTTAGGTTAATTTACCCTACAATTCATCCATAAACTATTTAAGCACTTCTTTGTATCATTTTTAACTCAAAAATAGAAAAATTGAATATTACTTGAAACCCTAGGTTCTATTTTTGCTAAAATCATTAACAAATGCTCAAATCAATATATGTAATCCAAAAGAGCATGAATTACATCCAAAACATCATGCTTTAATCATACAGCAACTTTTTTTAGGGTTTTGAGAATTTTCAAGTTAGTTTTCATCTCAAAATTCAACCCTAACTTCCCTTTTCGCTCTCTTGAACTCTTGATTTAACTTAAATCTTTAAAAAATAATTTAATACCCTTATCAAGGAATCATTACTTATAGTTTAAGAGTTATTTATGAACCATATTCATGGTTCATGATTTGAGGAAGAAACTTAGGTTTTAAGAATCCAAAACTCAATCCATACTTGATTCTAGGAAACTTTAAATCCAAGCTTCCCTAATTTGGTTTCTCCTCTTTTCTTTCTTATTTTCCTCTCTTTTTCTTCCTCTTTTTCTTCCTTTTTCTTCCTCTTGGTAGTGCTCAAGGCTACTGCCCCTTTGCAGATATTTTCTCCCTTTGAGAATTCTCTCTCTCCAAAATGGACGTTCACATCTGATGCCCCCTTTTTATAATTTTTTCGACCTTGTGGGGCACACTTTTGCCACATCTTATGAGAGTAATTTATTTCCATCTTATCCCTTGATGTGTTGGCAAACTCATAACCAAGTAAAATATGCATTTATTATTTAACAAAAATCATCAAAATCCATTCAAATCAATGCACCCAAGCTGTCCACTAGGTGACGCCCCTTGTAGCTGCTGACTTTGGCATTTTTGTGCCCTATTTTCCACTTTATTTAATGCCTCATTAGTTCCCCTAGGTGTTAGGCTACTTAGATTCATATTTGGGATTTTTAAAAAATCCAAAAACCATGCTTTATTATCCATGGGCGTCCCTTGTGTTGACACACATACATGCCTCTTGAAGCTACTCCCTTAGCCATTTAAAATCATGCATTTAAGCTCTTGATTTTTCATGGATTTTAGAATTTTTTAATTTCATAAAATTCACTTGGAATTGCCTCCCTTTGACACCTCATATAAGCCATTAAATAATGCATTTAATCCACTTGCTTTAACATAAATGCTATGGTACTCTAGGGTGCACAAAGTCAATGCTAGACACCGTTTTCCAATTAAGTACTTTTTTATGATAATTAGCTTAATCCAAACCACTCATACCATAGATTTCATAATTTTATTCAATCGTTACAAATTTCACCTCAAACCGACGTTTCTACGTCAAGTTATGAGCCTTTGAAAATAACCTTAGAGTGTGAGATTAAAATCAAATAATTATCAACTTAATCTCATCACTTTTGCCTTAATCCAATACTCACATAAGTTTGAGCCCAAAGTCATGAGCTTACATTTCAAATTTCATCTCATTTCGTCTTATAGGCATAAAGTTATGAATTTTCTACGATTTCTAACATAATTCCATAATTTCCATTTTAATCTCCATTAATTATATCAAGCAAATTAAAATAAATATTCATGCCACATTAGCATATCCTAATCCTCATTAAGCCCCATTAGTCATCTTGACTCACTTTGGGCTTTGGCGATTAGTCTTAATCACTATTCTTAATTGCAAACCCTAATTGCAAAATACCATTAACTTATAAAAATCATAAATCATCCATAATTCATTTAAAAAACACATGTGTCATATTTGTAGACCTACTTAGGTCTGGGTATCACAAATTAAAAATTTGAAATTAGACCCTAAATTATATTTTAATTAAAGGGTTTGATGATGTTGAAATTGGATGTAAGTCGTTGTGTTAAGAAATTTTAAGAAACACATAATCTGTGTTGAAAGTTGAACGTATGTAGAGCGTAGGTATGAATGAATGATATATGACTTATGTTGAATTGCTAAAATACAAAAATGCCTGAATATGTGATGATATGCATAAGGATGTTGCTGTATGGATGATTATTGAATTATCTCAAATTTTGAGATTTATTTATGAAGCTTAAGACGTCAATTATATGCTTAAAATGAGCATTGACATATGAAAAATGGAAAATGGATGAAAAATGATAAATGGGAGATATAAATCCCCACATGTTAATAAACGAATGATTAATATGCGTTTACCCTAAATATGGGTTTAAAACGAAATATGGAATGGATGGTATGATGCACAAGTGAATGTTGTGTATGAATATCCGACTTGAAATTCAAGTTGGTTATGAAATAAATTATGGGATTAGAAAACTAAGTGAATTCAAGTAAATGAATTTGTTATGAATGCAATGCTATTTTTATGTTTAGGCAAAGGCAAAGAGAAAAGTGATACAGAAAGTTAAGACGAGGTAAGCAAGCAATTTTCTAAATGCTTTTGTTTTATCAAAATGCAATCAAATGTTTATCAATGATGTTTTAACTGTTTGAATGGTTTAGCAAATAAATTATTTAAATTCTTTCTAAGTTGTTTAAGGATGATCATTCCTTTATATAAATGTGTATTGAAATGATATTCCAATATGATAAATGAATTGCTTACCGTTTTGCAATTATTTATGACAAATGATGAATCATGGATTTATGAATGAAAAATTTTGCTAGCATGTTAAGGATCATGTTTATGAAAGGAATCATGTGCACAAAGCATGAGGTCCACTTCAAAGTTGTAAGTGAACCGATTGTCCCCATTTGGTGCGGCCAAGTCGCTAAGACAGGCTTCGAGCCGGTGGCGCCTCCTTGGAATGGGAGAGAGAATGAATGTGGATGGTTACCTAGCTAGCTTCTATCCAATGAATGTCATGATTTCAAATAATGCATCACATTGTTTATGGTATACCCTAGACAGGTATAGGAATCATGTTTTTATGATATACCCTCAAGTGGGTACAATATGGCTTTCCAAGTTATTTTAAATGAAAATGAATTGCCTGAAAATCGTATAGCTTGCTTATTGAGTTTCGACTCACGATTTTGTTTTCCAAATCCTAAAGATAGGTGAAAGGAAACACCATGCAAGGAGCACAGGTGGAGATTCAAGAATATATGAATTTCTAGGAGTTACCTGTGTATGGATTTATGGATTGAATGGTTGTATGAATAATGACATTAAATTGTGGTTTAATGTTGTATAAGAATTATGTTATATTTTATGTCTATGAATGATGAAAAAATTTTTATGGTCAATTGTTAAGGTATGAATGGTCATGTTATGATTAAGTATGGATTTTATGATATCATATATGTATTCTAAATTGATATAATAACTTAAAAAGGTATTTGATGGAAGTTGAAACAAGTGGAACGATTTAAACTCCTAAGGAGTTAGGAATAAATGGAGGAATATCCAATAAAGCCCATCGTGTGACAGGGCAACAATCCTGATCACGTTTACCAATCGATAAGGTCTTGGAGTAAGGTTGTGACGCTCAGGCTGGGGTGCCACAATCAATGATATATTCATTTAGGCCTTTCTGCCTCATTTTCTCTACATACCTTTGCAGATCTAAATCATTCTACTATGTAGTCTTTATTTATTCAAACAATGAGGATTGTATTTGCATTTGTGATAATCTTACTTATATTCCTGGTGGGCATACAATGAACTCCAATTGTCTGATTTTCTGAAGAAATCCTTCCTCCTTCGTGATTAGGTACGCTATGTAGGCATTTTTGCTCAATGCATCTTCTACCACGTTTTCCTTACCTAGGTGGTACAATATATTGAGATCATAATCTTTCAATAACTCAAGTCATTGGCTTTGTCTCATATTAAGCTCCTTTTGAGTAAAAATATAATTAAGGCTCTTATGGTCAGTGTATATCTCACACTTAGCACCATACAGGTATTGTCTCCAAATCTTCAAGGCAAACACCATTGCCACTAGTTCTAAATCATGAGTGGGTTAGTTTACTTAATTGGGCTTCAATTGCTGAGATGCATAGGCTATCACCTTTCCTCTTTGCATAAGCACGCACCTCAATCTTTCCTTGAGGCATCGCTATAAACCACAAACCCTTCATTTCCTTTAGGTAGGGTTAAAATAGGTGCCTCTATTAATATTTGCTTCAATCTTTGAAAACTACTTTCACATTCTTCCGACCACACATATCTAACTCCTTTTCGAGTCAATCGAGTCAGTGGAGCTGATAATTATGAGAATCCCTCAACAAATCTTCGATAGTAGCCTGCCAACCCTTGAAAACTTCTAATTTTCGTAATAGTTATTGGCTTTGGCCATTTAAGCACGGCTTCAATTTTCTGAGGTTCAACCTGAATTTCCTTTTTAGTTATTACATGCCCTATAAACGCTACTTATTTCAACCAAAATTCACATTTCTTCAACTTGGCAAATAACTTTTCTTTCCTTAATCGTTTCAATATCCTTCAAAGGTGAATTCCATGCTCTTCCTCCGATCTTAAGTAAATCAGGATATCCTCGATAAACACTACAACAAACTGATCCAAATCATCCTGAAATACTTTGTTCATCATATCCATAAATACAGTAGAGGCATTTGTAAGTCCAAATGGCATTACCAAGAATTCATAATCCTGATATCTAGTCTGAAATGTTGTCTTATGAATGTCAGTAGGACTAATCTTCAATTGATGGTACCCTGACTATAGATCTACCTTGGGGAAAGTTGTTGCTCCTTTTAGTTGATCAAATAAATCGACAATTCATGGCAGAGGGTATTTATTCTTCACTGTGACTTTATTTAATTCTCTATAATCTATACAGAGTCTCAAACATCCATCCTTTTTTCCTTACGAACAACATTGGAGCTCCCCAGGGTGATACACTGGGTCTAATAAAACCTTTATCCAGGAGCTCTTGAATTTGAGTCCTTAACTCGGTCATTTCAGCTGGAGCCATTTGATAAGGAGTCTTGAATATCGGGGTTGTGCCTGGTATGACATTAATTACCATGTCCATCTCTCTTTCCGGAGGTAGGTCAGATAATTCCCTTGAAAACACATTTAGAAACTCGTTGACTACCGAAATTTGATCAATTTTCATTTCCTTTCCTTCCCCTACACTAACTGATTCCAAATAAGCTTGACATTGTTGGCAAACCATCTTAGCCTCTTTCATTGATGATATCTGTATGGTGGAATTCTCAGGTTACCTTAGTCTGCTAAAAATTATATCCCTATCTAGAGCTGTTTCAAATTGCACTTTCTTATTTTTGCAATCAATGGTGGCTTCCCATGGACTTAGTTAATCCATTACCAGTATCACATCAAATTCCATCATTGGCAAAAGGATTGGTTCTACTACTAATATCATAGACCCTATTTCTAATTGGACATGTTTTTCATACTTGGTTAGTACTAGCTAACCTGTACACAAGGGATTCTACATGAATTATGTTGTTTATTTCCTCTATGGGCAGTACATGTGTGGTGACGTATTGGCAGACTATAAATGAATGAGTAGCACCAGAATACAACGAAGCTACTACAGAATTTTCAAAAATGTAAACCATATATATAACCACTTTTTCTCCTTGCTCCTATAACTCAGTTCGAGTCCACGTATGCACGTGCACCGGATTTGTAGAAGTGCCTTGTTGGTTAGCGGTTGTGGTTATCCTTGGCTGGGATGGTCTTCCTCGCCCTTGTGCTGTTTGTGCTTTATTTGGACAATTTGGGGCATTATGCCCTGCTTGATCGCAAACAAAACACTTAATAACTTTTGCTTCCCTTGTTTCACAATTCTTGGTTATATGTCTCATTTGTCCACACTTAAAACATTTGTTTGATCCTTTCAAACATTCCCCTAAGTGACATTTTTGGCACTTTTTACAAAGTGGGGAGTTTTTCTTCTTGGAGATGCCTTTCCCTTTACCATTCTTCCTTTTTTGTTCTTTTCTTTCCCATTTCTGCTTTCTTAACACCTGGGCTGAAAAATCTCTGTCCTTATCTCAATTCTTAAGTTCTTAATGCCTCTACCTCTAATGCCCTTGCCCTTTCAACACTTAATGCATAATCCTTAATTAGTAAAGGTGCAAGGCTCTGTGAAACCCAACCCATGTAGAACCCATATGTATACATTGATCATGTATATGATATTTAAATGTGAATTAATGATTTATGAATGATTTATGTGATTTTGCTAATTTTTGCAATTAGGGTTAAGATTAGCAATAATGATGTGATTGATCATTTTGAGCTAAAATGAGACAATGGGATTAGAGTAAATTATTGTTGATTTTAATATGCAAATACATCATGGATAATCATTTTTCATTATTTAATATGAATTATGGGAATTTATATGATAATTGACAAGTTTAATGGAAAAACACTAGAAAATTCATAACTCAACGCCTGTAAGGCGGATTCAAGTGAAATTTGAAATGATAGTAGATGATGTTGGGCTCGGTATTATGGAATTATTGGGTTATGAAAATTCTTGATGAAATGAGTATAATGATTTATTGATCATATCTCAATTTCAACCGTTAACTTTAAACGGCTATAACGGGAGCTAGGAAAATCGAATTGAGATAAAATTTAAAACGGTTGAATGAAATTTTGAGATGCACATTTTGGATGGATTAGATTAAGCTTGAAATGTTAAAAAAATACCTGCATTGAAAAAGGTGAGCATGCTTGACTTTAATACCTCAAAAGTACTCTTCATTTAATGCTAGAGTACTTGAAATAATTACATAATTTTAATAGGAGTTGAGGTGTCAAATGCAGCCCATTTCTAGTATATTTTATGTATTATTATGAAATTCTAAAATCCAAATAAAATCCTAGCAATAAAGGTTTATCATGATGAAGCTACAAAGTGATCAACCTAAGCATAGGTAATGTGGCACTATGGGGACGTCCAAGGGGCTATATTGCTGCATATTTTGATTTTTTTTATTTTTAAAATATGTATACATGCAGCTGACATGCAGGGACATAGAGATATGCTCAATTATGCAGATTTCCAGCAATAAAAAATATTAAAATGTAGTTGAATGGGAGAGAAAACGTGGACAGCATAATGGGCAAGTGACGTGCAGAAATCTGCTGGTTTGCAAACATTTTTTTAATTTTTTAACACCAAATTAATACATAAATTACAAGGTAATTAAGTGTATGATTTACCCTTCAATGGGAATTATTAAATAATGAAAAAATTGCTAGAAAATGGGCAGCAGCTGGACGTGATTGGAGGGACAGCTGGACGGTTGTGGAAAAAATAGATTTTTGGAAATTTTAGAAATGGTCAAAACCCATTTTACTTGGCTGTAAAATAGCCAACACATGATGGGGATAAGGAAGCATTTAATTATGTGGAAAATGCAGAAAAATTTGGGGTCCACAGCTGGATTGGATCCAGCCCTATAAAGGCCATGCATGTTCACATGTAAGGAGATTTGGAAAAATTGCTGAGTGCTGGAATTTTCACTCCAAGCAACAGCAGAAACTCACGTCCATTTTGGCCAGCAAAAGAAGGAAGAAAAGAAAGGAAAAAATAAGGGAATTTATGGAGGAAATCATCTCCAAGCGTTAGGGTTTGAGTTAGCACTAAACTAAGTATATGTGTTGTTTGAGTTGGTTATTTTGAGGTTTAAACTCCAAAATGGGAATATGAAATGGATGCTTAAAGAATCCTTAAAATGATTATTTAACATGCCTTTTATTGAATATGGAATTGGTATTAGATTATATCCATGAATTTTCATAATTTAGATGGTGAAAATGAAGTTTTGAATGATATACGGGTTGAAAACTCAAGTTGATAAGCCCTAAATCCCCATGTCAAGTTTCTATTTTGAATGAATGATAATATTAGGGTATGAATCATGCATTTATGTAGATCATATGTTGATTTGAGCTTAAGGAATGAATTTTACAAAATATGGAATGAAAAGCGATGTATATGGCCCGATTTCTTCGTTTCTTTGCTAAAAATGCTATGGAAATGGGTTTTCATGATTTGTGAATGATTTGTAGGGTAAAATACCCTAGGGTTAATGTATTATTGATTCCCAAAAGGATTTGGGAAAATAAGCTCAAAATCTGATTTTTATGAATCTATGAAACGATGTATATATGGAGTGAAAATGGGACCCAAAACGGGTAAGTAACTTGCTGTTTTGAGAAGTTTTAATTTGTGAAGGTTAAAAATGTATTAATTCCCTAAATATGGATTAATAAAAATGGAATTATTGCTGAAAATTAGGATTTATTAAACTGCTTAAGGTTATGTGTCAAAAGATACGTTAAACGGGTGAAAAATGGGTTCCAAACTTGCTGTTTTGGAAACCTATGGTAAGTGGATTTAAATCCCATAAAAATACCCTAAATGCAGTAATGATTAAGGTTAATTAACATGCTAAAATATGGATTAAATTTCTGCCTTAGAAAATTTCATGGAATACCTTATATATATGTTGCTAAATGGGCATATGTGAAGTAATAGATATGCAAAGGTGTGGAATGACTTGTGAAATGTAATTTTGTGAAAATATGCATGAAAATATGATATATTCCATGATTATACATCTTTTTAAAGTATATAATGATTAATTTTAAATTTTAGAATTTATTTATGAAGTATGAAGTGACGATGTGTGCATAAAAAGAGCACCGATGCGTGTAATTTGGAAAAGGATTGATAAATGGAAAATTGAGCTTAACGAACCTTTAAATGATCATTATTGAATGAATTTTAAGTGATTGAAATGGATACCCTATTTATGGGGTTATATATGTTATGTGTTACCCGATGAAAGGTGCAAATATGAGCTATATATGTGTCTAATGACTTGAGAAGTCAAATAAATGATATATGTGAATGGAATGGGTTGGAAAACTAAGTGAGATATGAGGAAAAGAAATATATGAAAAAGTATATTATTCTCATGTAGGCAAAGGCAAAGAAAAAGCGGAGTCGGAAAGCTAAGGGACACAGGTAAGCAAGAAGATTTTCTAAATGATTTTTGCTTTTCTCAAATGCTTTAAATAAATGTGATATTTATACTAACTGTTTGATGTAAACATTGAAAATGTTTTAGAGATATTTAAGGATGGTCATTCCTTAGTTAAATGGTATTGAAATGATATTTTACTACAACCGTGATATTATGAAATTTTCTTTGATAAATGCTATGGAAAAATGATGTGATTCTATGTTTCTGATTGAAAAATCATGCTAGCATGTTAAATATGGATTTATGAAAAGTTCATGTGCATAGGATACTAGGTCCACTTAAAGGGTATAAGCGGACCGATTGTCCCCCCTTAGTGTGACCATGTCACTAAAATAGGCCCAAGGCCGGCAGCGCCCTCTCTGAAATGAGAGATGACGGGGATGGATGGTCGCCTGGCTAGCTTCCATCCTAAGGGAATTATGATGATTATGTTCATGTTTTCATGTGCCATTATGCATATGGTACTCGTGATGGGTACAAGATTTTTGTTTTTAAGATATACCTTTTGATAACGTATAAGTTGCTTTCCAAGATGATTTTAAATGCAAAAATAATGTTGCCTGAAATGATTTGCCAGTAAAATGCAAATAGCTTGCTTATTGAGTTTCGACTCACGATTTTGTTTTCGAAACCCAAAGACAGGCGAAAGACAGGCAATGGCAGAGGAGCAAGTTCCAGCCTGAGAAATCCATGAAGAAAACTTTAGCTTATCTATGTTATGAAATAATTCATGTCAAATGATTGTAACTATTCAAATATTTTATGTTGATGACTATGAATAATACATGCAGTGACATCTGATTTATGTATTTGATGAAATGCTTTGATCAGCATGCTTTGTATATGATAAGGGGTTGAAAATGACCTAGTTATGTTTGAGATGAAAATATGAGAAATCAAACTCTTATGAGGAAATATTAAATTGGATAAACATCCATTAAAACCCGTCGTGTGACATGGCAACAATCCTGATCACATTTACCAACAAAGACGATCCTGAGGTAAGGCTCAGGATGTGACTCCTGGGTTTAGGGTGCCACAAGCTCTCTCTTAGATATAGCTGAAGTCAATGTTGAAACCTTTGTTGTGAAACCCGCAATCCTAGAATAATACATAGATTTTTATACTGATTTTTATACTAGAGGTTAAAATAATGTAATTAAGAATTTAACCCACGTGAATAGTGCACGTGAATAGTAACCGAGGATTAAGACACGTGATTAAGAGTTAATCACTTGGATTAACCTAATCACAAAAAGACAAAATAGGAATTTAATCACTACAAGACAAAATGGCATTACTTTTTATTATTTTAATACAAATTTGGATTTTAGTGGAAAAATAGAAAAAATTCATAATTTGCAATACGGGCGTCGTAATTCGATGAAATTTTTTTATGGAAGGTTAAAAATTCATGATGAACATGATGAATGGGTTAAGATGTGATGAAAATCACAAATCAAAGGTCAAGATGAAGCGTCAAATAGAGATCGAAAAAGTAGCTTAACTTTTAATAAATTCCACTTTTGACTTTTTAAATAAAATAAATAATTAAAAAATAAAAAATTAATTAAAAGGCAGATGCTGCAGGGGCTGGATCAGGCTAGGGTGGATGGAGGTTTGACCATGATCAATGGCCCATGATCATCATCATCTTTAATCAACGGCTAGGATTTATTTAGCCTAAATTAAATAATTTTAAAAATTAAAAAATAGGTTAAAAATAGGGCTGAAATAGGGTTTATGGAGCAGGCCTAGGGTGGGCAGCACATGGCTCAATGCATTTTTCAAAATTAAAAAGAAATACCAATTTATAATTAAATAACTCAAAACTGGGGGGTAAATTCTAAATTCTTGAAAAATTCAACCCTATAAATAGGGCATCAGGGGGAGAACGTCCAAGGCATCCAAAACTACTCCATTTGAGCATTTTTCACCCCCACCACGTTTTATCCTTGAAGAATAGAAGGTTGGAGAGAGAAAGTGTGAGAAAAAGAGGCGTATCTCCACTTCGGGTAAGTGATTTCTACCCAAATTTCTTTTGGATGTTAAGTAGGGTAAAACCATACTTAGATAATGTATAATCATGAGAAAATAATTATAGATATAATGTTTAAATGGAATTATGCCAAAACATCAAAATTTTGGAGCGAAGATAAGGTATTCGGGAAGATAGCATATGGTATGTGAAAATAATGCTCCAAAATTGATAAATGATGATTTGGGATGTATGATTATGACAAATATAATGTTGGAATGATGATATATTAATTTCATGATTTTTCGAATTAAGGATTATGCTTAAGTGAATTTATATTGATTTTTTGTATATGGAGAAAATGATTTTTTTTGGCCAAGTAAATGATGATAAATTCAAAATGTATGAAATGTCCTATGATATACTAGGCATAAGGTATGTCATGGTATTTTTTATTTTTGGAAAAAATATTAATTTTTGGAACCCATGAACACTAACCACGTCTCTGTGAACAATAACCTCGTATGAACAGTAACTGCTACAGTAACTGCGTGATTTTGGAGAAAATTTGAGATTAATATTTAAATATAAGGATGGAATTTTTAAGGATTTATGGATAAAAATACATATAAGAAAATGATGATCATGCATTTTTAAGGATAACCTCTATAAAAAAATTATGGAGAAAAAGAAGATTATAAATGAATAGAACATATGTATGATAAAGTTTGTATATCCTTTTCATTTTATAGGAAAAGGAAAGGAAAGGATAAAGGAGTCGGATTAAAGGAAAGCAAAGGTAAGCAAGCAAACATTTTTGAAAATAATTTTTATATGTTTTATATTGCAACCATGGAATATGTCGGAATTGCTTTATTATAAGCAAATCCATATAGAAATAAGGAGAAATGTTGAGATATGTAGGAATTGCTTTATCATAAGCAAATCCTTATGAAAATAAGGAAAAATATGAAAATGGTTGCATTATAATAGAAAAAGGAAAATTTTTGATTTCCAAATAATATTTGATTTTATCGAATGAATTTAAAATGATTTATTAAAATGTTTTGAAGCAAATTTAAGGAAGGCCAACCGATAATTGATTTGATTGAAGATTTTTTTAAGTAATGACTAAAGGATCATACAAACTTATCTTCATACAGAAGTAACTCATGTGTCATGTGGACAAAGAATATGATACCATATAAAAAAAATGAATTATGCATTGGTATATCCTTTGTTCATGAAAAATCCAGAAATGGGAAGAAAAACATTTGCAAAATCTTTTGTCTTTAGATATTAAAATGTTTTCGAAATTGTTTTACCGATCAAAATTTATTTAAAAATATTTTAGCAAAATTTTGAAATTACTATTTCTCAAATATTTCCTTCAAATATTTTAAATGATTTAGAAATGTGTTATTTAAATGTTTCCAAAATTATTTAAGGTTGGTCATCCTTACAAAATATTTTATTAACTTGTTAACTTAGGTTGTGCCAAGTTTTCAAGTTAGAAAAGGGAATACAGGCCGAGGTCTGTACTATTTTGAAATGACATGCTAGCATCAAGTTTTGAAAAGGAAAAGTCACAGACTAGGGTCTGTGGAATTTTATAAAAAGCATGCTGCATAAGAATGTGGAGAAAGGAATATGCACGTGAGTTATGTACTAGGTCTACTGTAGAGGATATGCAGACCGGACGCAGTTGCAAGATAGGCCCCCTCTACATAGGCCAAGTCACTTCAAAAGGCGAAATGCCGGCGACGCCCTCCCTGAAATGGGAGAAGAACACGGATAACTGCCTGGCTCGCGAGTTATCAATAGAGATGGTTTCTCTCCTAAGGAGGAAAGGGTGATCACTTGGTAAGTGTCACCTACCAGACGGACAGAAACGTTATGCATGATGCATATGCTTGTTTTAAAAAGGTTTTATGAAAAATGTTTTAAGGACATGAGAATGTCCTTGGAGAAAGGAAGTTTTATAAAAAACATTTTATGTTCATGAAAAAGAGGTTTACATGTTAAGTTTGCAAGCATATGTTTTATGAAAGGTTTTATGAAAAGGTTTCCACTGGTTGACAGTAGATCACTTGATAAGTGTCTATTATTGAACGGGAGAAATGCATTTAAATGAAAAAATGCTTGCTTACTGAGTTTCGACTCACGTTTTGCTTTTCAAACTATAGACAGGTACAGCGCAGGCCAGGAAGGAAAGAAAAAGAAGGTATGAAGAAAATTTTATGATATGCTAATTTGTATATGGTATAAATGAACATATGGTAAGAAGTTTTCCAATTATGTATGTATGAAATGTTCAGGTTAAAATAACCCGTATTGTACAAAAATAAGTATGAATGTTATCAATGATAATTGAGATTTGATGATAAGTATGTGTCTTTATGTGATGAAAGAAAAAGAAAAAAAAATGGACGAGATCGAATTAAGTACCCGCCGCGTGATCAGGGCAACAATCCTGAATCACACTTACCAATCGACAAGATCTTGGAGTAAGGACAAAAGTGACGCCTCGGTTCGGGGCACCACATTTGTGCTTTGTTTTCTGGCACATTGGCAATCCATAGCACATATCTCACTAAGGCATTGAACTTTGTTGCATATTCAGTGACTGACATCCTTCCCTGATTTAGTCATTCAAATTCAATTACCTTCTAACTTTGGAGTCCCACTAGAAGGTCTTCCTTGTTGAATTCCTCAACAAAGTCTATCTAGTCACTTTCTCCAGGTGTGGCATAGTGATCAATAAAGTCTCCCACCACACATGAGCATCCTCGAGTAACAAATGAGTGGCACATAAGACCTTCTGCCTATCATTGCAGGGAGATATTCTAAATAATTTCTCGATCTCCATCATCCATTGCTCCGCTTGCACGGGGTCAGGTTCGCCTAAGAACTTAGGAGAACGTTGAGCCAAAAAGGCATTGATGGCCCTCATGTCTGCCTCCAATATGTTGTTCTCATCTCCCACTAGTGCGGTGTGGGGATAAGGTTAGCTGCTTGTGTGGGTCTTTGTGGCGCCCCGAACCGGGGTGCCTAAAAGCCTTACTCCGGGACAAATTTTGATTGGTAAATGTGAGTTAGGATTATTGACATATCACGCGGCGGGTTCTTAATTGGATCTCGTCCAAATTTTTTTTCTTTTCTTTCGTCACTTAAGCATACACTTTATTCATAATAGACTTATCCATATCATCATAGAATCATTCATATCTTCTTTTTATTGAAATAATTCACATAAGTACAATCATGTTTGTAATATCCATATGTCTTCAACATGATTATCATACATTTGTCCCTTTGGATGCATACATAGAACTGCAATTAAATTTGCAGGTCATTTCTACCTGACATCCTTTATGAGTCAGCTCCACAGCCTGTTTGTCATTTTGAAAACACATATGAGTAATAATACTCAGTAAGTAAGCCTTTTTCTTTGGCAAGTAAATATTTTTCTTTTATTCAAATGCATTTCTCCCCATTTGGTAGGAAACACTTACCAAGTGATCAATTACCAATCGGACAGAAACATTTTCATGCATTTCATGAGAATGCACTACATTCATTCATTCATGACTTTCTTTGTGCCCCCACCTCTTAGGAGGACACCGCCGGCACACAGCTTTTGCGACTTGGCAATAGTGAAGGGGGATCCTCGATCTGCTTTCTACCTCCACCAAAGCATCTTCATTGTGCACCATGAACATACACATATGCCGGCATGAGATGTCCATAAAATTTTCATAAAAGGCTTTTAATAAACAAGTTGACAATCATTTCATGTAAAGTAGTATAAGAATGACCATCCTTAAATATATTTCATGAAACAGTAAACAATCATTTTCAAAAGGGTTGCTTGCTTACCTCCTTAGTCTGTGTCCTCTACCTTTTCTTTTCCTTTTCCTATGCGAGGAAAAATGATATTTTATCTATATCATTTCATGTCTTAGATTGCTTCCCATGCATACTTTATAATCATTCATTTCTTCATTGTTACAGAGGTTAATCTTATAAAGATACTTGGTCATTACCTCCTTATATGAATTTTTTATCCATAAATCCCTTTAAAAATTCCATCTATAAATTCTTTAAAATATAAATACTAATCTCATTTTTTCCACCGAATTTACGCTTTTTACTGTTCATGGTATTGTTCATCATCACTGTCCACGATCACTATTCATGGGTTACTGTTTATGATAACTGTTCATGGGGGTACTATTCACATTTACTGTTCAACCCGAGGTTACTGTTCACAGCCACGTGGGTTACTGTTCATGGGTTCCAAAAATTGACAATTTTTCGAAAAATAAAAAATACCATAACATAGCTCTTAGTTAGTATATCATGGAAAAATTCATGAATTTTGAATTTATCATCATTAACTTGTCTAATTAAATTATTTTCTCCATATATTGAAAATCAACATAATTTCTCTTAAGCATAATCCTTAAATCCAAAAATTATGAAATTAATATATCATCATTCCAACATCATAACTATCACAAATATTCATCTCATATCATCATTTAGCAATATTGGAGCATTATTTTCACATTTCATACATGATTTTCCCGAATGCTCTATCTTCGCTCCAAATTTTTGATGTTTTGGCATAATTCTAATTAGGAATTATAAATTTACTTATTTTCTCATGCTTAGGCATTATATAAGCATGATTTTACCCTACTTAACATCCAAAAGAAATTTGGGTAGAATTCACTTACCTGAAGTAGAAAAACTCTCCTCCTACTTGCCTTTTCTCTCTCTAATCTTCTCTTTCACTCTTAGAAACGAATTTTGGGGGTGGGAAATGCTTGGATTTCTCAAGCTTGGATTGAGAATGGAGTGGTTTGGACGTTCTCACCTTGCCCCTATTTATAGGGTTGAATTTTTCATCAATTTACAATTTACCCCCTAGCTCAAGGTATCAAATTCCAATTTTTTTCTTCAAATTCCATGCAATAGTTGGAGCTTTGTGCAGCCCCCCTACAGCTGCCTCACGCCCCCCCTAGCTTCCCTCTTTTATTAGTTATTTTTGTTTAATTAAATCCATGTCATTGATCATTTGATAAGGTTGAATGTGGACCATTGGATTTGGCCCATTATCCCACACCCCTTGCACGACCAGCCCCCCTTTTGGACTTTGAGCATAATTGCATTTAATTAAAGTGATTTTCAATTAATGATATTTGACTTTTAATTAATCAAAAATTAAATGAAAAAGTGGGCTACTTTTTGACGTTAAATTTTGGCATTTTATTCATGATTTTCATCACATCTTAAAGCATTCATCATGTTCATCATAAATATTTGGACATCCATAAAAAATTAAACTTCAATCCGACTTACGGATTGCAATTTATGAATTTTTTTCTATTTTCTCCAAAATTTTCACTAAAATCCAAAATTCCATTAAAATATCAAAAAGTATTGCTATTTCGTCCTGTAGTGATTAAATCTCCTTTTTTGTCTTTTTGTGATTAAGTTAATCCAAGTGATTAACTCTTAATCACGTGTCTTAATCCTTAGGTTACTATTAACGTGCACTATTCTCGTGCACTATTTATCTGAATTTCATAAATAATTATTTTAACCTCTATTCTCACATATTTTTATACTCATGAATGTATATTTTCCAAAATATTACCTAAGGTTCACAACCCTAGGGTTTTATACACGTGTCTAAGATCGGGGTTTCACAATCCTCCCCCCCTTACAATAGGTTTCGTTCCGAAACCTGTTGCCCTTCAAATATTCCATTTCGCTTTTTCTGCATAATTAAACATCTATATCCAAAAGCATATTAGCCTTTTCTGGCTTTTGCTAATTTTCTTTTTTTATATGGAGGAAATTCCTTCCTTTTCCTTGCCTGTCTTTAAATGCATAGAGTTTGGAAAATAATTCCAAAAAATTTTCTTTTTATTCCTACTATCCATTATTGCATTCCTCAAATTCTATTTTAGAATTATATCGTCTTTCAATATCATTGTGCCTATCCTGACAGGGCACGCCTTGCATACTTGATTCTTTACTTGTCATTTTCATGGTACTACTAGTTTCCTCCACCCATAGTGCGTGTATGGTTACGTATTGCTATGAATGTGTAACATCTGAATTAAATAATGAATTTTCTAAAATTTAAATCATACTTGTAACTAATTTTTCCTCAGTTTCTTGAGATTCCATTCCGGTGAGGGTTTGGACACGCACAGGGTTGTTGGCTATGGCGGGGGTTTTCTGCTGGTCTAACTTTCCTCGAGTTGGAGCTTCCTGTGGTTTGTTCGGGCAGTTGAATGATATATGCCCGACTTAGCCACATATGAAGCGCTTGGTCGTTCTGCATTCCCGAGACATATGTCCCGCTTGACCACACTTAAAACATTTCCTCAATCCTTGGAGGCATTCGCTAGAGTGGTGCTTATGGCAGGTTTTGCAAGGTGAGGAACTCTTTTCCTTGGAACGAGATTCCTCCTTTCCATCCATTACCTTCTCATTTTTCCCTTTCTTGGCTTCATTTTCCTTGAGAGCCGAGAAGAATTGCTCTTGAGCTTGCCTAAGCTCCTATGTCCTCATGGACTCTATTTCTAATGCCCTAGCTCTTTCTATACTAGAGGCATAATCTCTTATTAGTAATGGGGCTAGTCCCTTCCTTAATTAGGGTCTCAGCCCACGTTGGAACCTCTGTGTCTTATTTTTTGGCACATTGGCGATCCATGGTACATACCTAACCAAGGCATTGAATCTTGTTGCATACTCAGCCACCGTCATCTTTCCTTGGTAGAGTTTCTCAAACTCTATAACTTCTTGGCTCTGTAGGCCTACTAGAAGATACTCTTTATTAAATTCTTCTAAAAATTCTTGCCACGTGACCCATTCTGGGTGTGACATGGTAACCATGAATGTTTCCCACCCTTCATAAGCATCTTTAATCAGCAGGTGGGTAGCACATAAGACCTTTTGCTGATCATTGCAGGGAGATTCTAAATAACTTTTTGATCTCCATGATCCATTGTTCTGCAATGATGGGGTCTGGTTTTCCAGCAAACTTAGGGGCTCGTTGGGCAAGGAAGGCATTGGTAGCCTTTCTATCAGCCTTTAGGAGGCTATCCTCCATTCTTCTAAAAAAATTGGGGTTGGTCGATGGGCCAGGTGTTCCCCCATTATCGCCTTGTGTCGGGGTCTGCTGATTTCTCTTCCACATACCTTGTACCGGCGGCCTGGGTTGCCCATTGTTGCATTGCCTTTTCCACGGCTGCAGCTATCCTTTCTTCTATTGGCCTTTCTTGGTTAGCTCTCCTTTCTACATGGAATTCAGAGCTAGCCTCTTCCCGTCGTTGACGGGTCCTTGACGTCTGTCCTTTTGACTCGGACCTTTTACTCCGTTTACTGGTTTCTCCTACTTCGGGTCGACTAACCGAGTCTCCTATTGGTGCCTTCCCTTTATTCAGCCTAGCTCAAGCTCTTGTAGTTGGCATTTTTTGCTTTCTATATGCACAAAACTTTGGTTAGTATCATAACATTGAACATGTATAATATTCATAACATTATTCATATTGAAGCATATATGTCACACACATCTATATATGTTTCTCACATATATATATCATTTCATATCAATATCATAGAAGTATCATAACCTCTTAAACATGTAGATCTAGACATTAGTTTTTTCTTTTCATGCCTATCTATCAATCCATGCTCTATTCCTTAGTTCTGTGGTATCATTTCTTTTCTATCACCATTCTTAATTTTTCTCTTTCCATACCTATTTACCAATCCTTGCTCTGATACTACTTTTGTGGTATCAGACCTATCCTTTCATCATCCTTTATTTTCTCCTTCTCCCACTTATTTACCAATCCTTGCTCTGATACCATCTTCTATGGCGCCCCGAACCGGGGTGCCTAGAAGCCTTACTCCAGGACCGATTTTGATTGGTAAATGTGAGTCAGGATTATTGCCTTGATCACGCGGCGAGTTCTTAATTGGATCTCGTCCAATTTTTTTTATTTTCATTCATCACTTAAGCATACACTTTATTCATAATAGACTTATCCATATAATCATAAAACTATTTGACGAGCTGCGTATTTGTCAATTAAAGTGTTCGCTATTTACGCGAGTATACGTGTCGTGTCAAGTAATAAAGAGTTAGTAGAGTATCGTTCCCACGAGAAATTATTAACCACAATTATTATTTAGTTTAACTACTTTCGATGGTTGTAAAATTCTGGATTTGTGATCCAACTAAACTAATAATTGCAAGGAAAAATTAGAGTAGAGATGTGAGACTACTGGATACTGAAAACGGGTTTGCTGATTAGGGATGGCAGATGGATAGATCGGAATCCTTGAATCTAAACTATATTGCTCTGGTTCTTTTTAAGTGGATTGCATATGGATTTACTAGCCCAAGTTCATGTATCTTTATATATGTCTTCCAACAGTATATAAAGCTAATTACACCCTATTTAAGTGCTATGTTCTCATGTCATTAAATAAAATGAAATTGATAAGTTCATAACTTGTATAATGACTACACAGGGTTTAACGGTATATTCCTATCTGTTAAACAACTCTCCTTACACAAAGGTCGAAACCTATATCTTGCACATAGATCTGGCAAAGATCTTCCTCTTCCAAGGATAAATCAAGCAATTAAATCATCTTACAAGGTAGCTAATCTTGTAAAAGCATTAAACTCACACATGCAAAGGTAAATCATACACAATCATATATAAGCTTAAATATTCATTACTGAATATTCTAAGAACCAAGAAACAATATAGTTTAGAATTCAAATCATCCTAATTATCCATCTAATGGAGGTTTAGTTCAAAGACATGATCTTAACATCCAATACATCCAGATAGAAAGTATCCATAAAGACAGAGAAAGAAAATTGGAAAGAATAAGAGAAAACTGTTTCCGGCGGTTTCCACCAATGGGTCTTGAATCCTCTCTTCAATCCGTGCTTTTATCTTGAATTCCACTTTCTTCTGCACTTTTGTTCGTTCTCAAGCTCTCCCTCTTTCTCTCTTCTCCCAGCGCGCGAACCCCTAGGAACTATATGTTGGAAACAATGTTCAAAACAAAACAAAATTAACCAAAGCATGAGTTTTGATGATTAACAAAGACTAATTTGAGTATATCAAGTATACTAATGAGTTTGCCAAATTTTTTAAGGAACTGAAATAGTCAAGTCGATCCCCAAGTCGACTTGGACTTCGACTTAGGGTGAAGTCGATCCCAAAGTTGACTCCATTATCAACTTGAAACAGAACTTCAAAGGTAAAATCAAAACTGGAAGAATAGCAGGTGAAGTCGAAGTCGACTCCACTTGCGACTTGGGAAGCCAAGTCGCAAACGAAGTCGACCTCACTATCGACTTCAGTCGAGGAAAACTGTCCAGACCTGATTTTGGGGCACGAAGCTGCCCAAGTCGCAGACGAAGTCGACTCGAGGTGCGACTTGGGTGAAGTCGCAGACAAGGTCGACTCCATCTTCGACTTGAGAAGTTCAGACTTGAAAGATGCATTCCCAAGCTCATTCCAAGAATCTATTTGGACTTTCTCAAATCCAAGTAATATGCAAAGTCCATGTTCAAGATTAACTTGAGTATTCTTGAGATTCAAGGTAAAGATACAAATTCAAATCAAGTCTATCAAGACCAAGGCAAATTTTCAAGTTTACTTCCAAATGAAGATATATTCAAGATATGAAGATCAAACGACTCCAAAGCAAGCAAGGTGCATAAATATATCATGCAAAGACTAAAGGAAGAAAGCCAAGCAAGCTAGAAGCAAAATCAAATGAGGATCAAGGCATTATTGGCAAAGACCAAGTCAAGTCGCAACCCAAGTCGACTCCATGATCGACTTGAGTTGAAGTCGGAAGCCAAAGTCGACTCAAGACTCAGACTTGGAAACTGACAAGGTGAAGTCGCACCCGAAGTCGACTTCACCTGCGACTTGGGTCAAGTCGATGCCCAAGTCGACCCTGGCTGAAACTTGAAGTTACGACGGAGAAGCGAAGTCGCACCCGAAGTCGACTCCATCTGCGACTTGGACGAAGTCGCATCCGAAGTCGACTCCACATGCGACTTGGGTCGCAACGGGCGGATTTTATTCGAACGTTGGCGCATTAAATGCGCGCCACCTACCTTCTAACGTTCGGATTCCCTCCAAAATTATAAAAGGCATTTATGGTGGACGAGGGAAGTGGCTGAGAATCATTAAGTGTGCATAACTACCATCTACAAGAGCTTTAAAGAGATCAAGCCAATTAAAGAGGAAGAACTTTGCTTCAAACTGCAAGAGCTCAACTACTGATCATTCAAAGCCAATTCAACAAGTTCTTCTCTGCGCCAAACTGTTTCTACACACCTGTAAAGTGTAGTTTTCTTATTGTTGCTTTTGTATGTGTTGAACTTGATTTAGTTTGAGGAACTAAGATCAAGTGTAAGAAAAGTAGTGCGTGATTGGAGTGTAACTCATCACCTACTTGTGCTGTGATTTGTTGATGCCTCCTAGAGCTGGAATCTAGAAGAGAGCAGTGGCTCTAATTTTATTGAGAGAATACAATAGTGGAACCCAAGTCACAAGGAGTCTGAGTTTGGAAGAGTGGAGTAGGGAGGTTGCCCGAACCACTATAAAAATCCTGTGTGCTTGATTTATATTCCTGCTCTCTACATTATATTGTTTTCCATTTCATTTCTTCATTAAGGGGACTAGATTAATCCGGGGTTAAGTTTCTGTTATAAATTTTAAATACCCAATTCACCCCTCCCCTCTTGGGTTTTGCCATCAACTCGGGACCAACACTATATATAGAGTCCTATTTGCGCAGCTTACGCATTGGAATATTCGCGTACAGATGTGTATTGGTGCCTAGGCGCCCTTATCTGGCGCCTAGGCACCAACTCTCTATGTGCTGAACAATTTGGACACATTCTGGAAACCCTAGAAATTCTTGCACTCGCGCCTAGGCGCCAACTCTCTAGACTGTCCCTGCTTGGAGCTTCTATTTAACTCATGTAGCTTCCCATGCTTGGCACCTGGGCACCCCTGGGTGGCGCCTAGGTGCCAACTCCTTGGATGTAATTTCTAAACTGTGGCTTCAACGACGTCTGCACTCGAGTTGCATGTAGATGAAGTGGCGCCTGGGAGGCCCTGGGTGGCGCCTAGGCACCAACTCTCTAGAAGCCATGCTGTCAACTGTGTGTGCAGGAAATGGCCAAGGCATGTAGGGCGGCGCCTGGGCACCAATGGTTGGCACCTAGGTTGTCTCATCTTGCATTTAATTTGTCCGCTTCACCTTCGTATGTCCCGTCCTTCCTGCAAAAGATGGAAAAACTAAATAAATGAACTAAATAATGCTAAAAATGCCTAAAAGCTAATTAATGCTCCTAAAATGCAAAGAGGATGAAAATTAATCTAAATGAGTGCAAACTAAGCCTAAACTCTCGAACTAACACACAAATTAAGCCTGAAATGGGCCATGATAACTCGTAAAAATTTGAGTTATCACCATTCATATCTTCTTTTTATTGAAATAATTCATATAAGTACAATCATGTTTGTAATATCCATAAAACATGTCTTCAACATGATTACCATACATTTGTCCCTTTGGACGCATACATAGAACTGCAATTAAATTTGCAGGTCATTTCTACCTGACATCCTTTATGAGTCAGCTCCATAGCCTGTTTGTCATTTTGAAAACACATATGAGTAATAATACTCAATAATCAAGCATTTTTCTTTGGCAAGTAAATATTTTCCTTTCATTCAAATGCATTTCTCCTCATTTAGTAGGAGACACTTACCAAGTGATCAATTACCAATAGGACAGAAACCTTTTCATGCATTTCGTGAGAATGCAATGCATTCATTCATTCATGACTTTCCTTGTGCCCCCACCTCTTGGGAGGACACCGCCGGCACAGCCCTTGCAACTTGGCAATAGTGAAGGGGGATCCTTGATCCGCTTTCTACCTCCACCAAACCTCTTCATTGTGCACCATGAACATACACATATGCCGGCATGACATGTCAATAAAATTTTCATAAAAGGCATTTAATAAGCAAGTTAGCAATTATTTCATGTAAAGCAGTATAGGAATGGTCATCCTTAAATATATTTCATGAAACAGTAAACAATCATTTTCAAAAGGGTTGCTTGCTTACCTCCTACGTCTGTGTCCTCCACCTTTTCCTTTCCTTTTCCTATATAAGAAAAAATGATATTTTATCTATATCATTCCATGTCTTAGATTGCTTCTCATGCATGCTTTATAATCATTCATTACTTCATTCCTATAGAGGTTAATCTTATAAAGATACTTAGTCATTACCTCTTTATATGGATTTTTTATCCATAAATCCCTTTAAAGATTCCATTTATATATTATTTAAGATATAAATATTAATCTCATTTTTTTCCACACAATTACGCATTTACTGTTCATGGTACTGTTCATCATCACTGTTCATGATTACTGTTCATGAGGTTACTGTTTATTATCAATGTTCATGGGTTACTGTTCACCCAAGGTTACTGTTCACAGCGATGTGGGTTACTGTTCATGGGTTCCAAAAATAAAAAATATCGTGACATAGCTCTCAGTTAGTGTATCATGGAAAAATTCATGAATTTTGAATTTATCATCATTAACTTGTCTAATTAAATCATTTTTTCTATATACTGAAAATCAACATAATTTCTCTTAAACATAATCCTTAAATCCAAAAATCATGAAATTAATATATCATCATTCCAACATCATAACTATCATAAATATTCATCTCATATCATCATTGAGCAATATTGGAACATTATTTTTATATTTTATACATGATATTCCCGATTGCTCTATCTCCGCTCCAAATTTTTGATGTTTTGGCATAATTCCAATTAGGCATTCTAACTTTACTTATTTTCTCATGCTTAGGATTATCTAAGCATGATTTTACCCTACTTAACATCCAAAAGAAATTTGGGTAGAATTCACTTACCTGAAGTAGAAAAACTCTCCTCCTACTTGCCTTTTCTCTCTCTAACCTTCTCTTTCTCTCTTAAAAACGAATTTTGGGGGTGGGAAAGGCTTGGATTTCTCAAGCTTGGGTTGAGAATGGAGTGCCTTGGACGTTCTCACCTTGCCCCTATTTATAGGGTTGAATTTTTCATCAATTTACAATTTACCCCCTAGCTCAAGGTATCAAATTCTAATTTTTTCTTCAAAATCCCATGCAACACTTGGAGCTTTGTACAGCCCCCTACAGCTGCCTCACGCCCCCCTAGCTGCCCTCTTTTATTAATGATTTTTTTTAAATTAAAATACTTAATTAAATCCATGCCATTGATCATTTGATAAGGTTTAATGTGGAGCATTGGATTTGGCCCATTATCCCACACCCCTTGCACGACCAGCCCCCCTTTTGGACTTTGAGCACAACTGCATTTAATTATAGTGATTTTTAATTAATGATATTTGACTTTTAATTAATCAAAAATTAAGTGAAAAAGTGGGCTACTTTTTGACGTTAAATGTTGGCCTTTGATTCATGATTTTCTTCACATCTTAAACCATTCATCATGTTCATCATAAATATTTGTCCATCCATAAAAAATTTCACTTCAATCCGACGTCCGGCTTGCAATTTATGAATTTCTTTTCTATTTTCTCCAAATTTTTCACTAAAATCCGAAATTCCATTAAAATATAAAAAAGTATTGCTATTTCGTCCTGTAGTGATTAAATCTCCTTTTTTGTCTTTTTGTGATTAAGTTAATCCAAGTGATTAACTCCTAATCACGTGTCTTAATCCCTAGGTTACTATTCACGTGCACTATTTATCCGAATTTCATAAATAATTATTTTAACCTTTATTCCCTCATATTTTCATACTCATGAATGTATATTTTTCAAATATATTACCTAGGGTTTACAACCCTAAGGTTTTATACACATGTCTAAGATCGGGGTTTCAAAGTCCTTCTCTCTCGTTTCCTCTTAACTGCGCTTGCTGGGTTCTTTTACATAACCCTTGAATTATGTCCACAGTTTGAGTTGGCGATTCCCGGGTAGTCTGCTGCATAGCCTCCTTTACGGCCGCAACCACTCTTTTATCTATCATTCTTGCCTGTCTCATCTCATTTTCTTTTTCAATATTCATCTCCGGGCTTATGTGCTCTCGTCATTGACGAGTTCTTAGATTTTGTCCTCCGGGCCCAAGTCACTTAGACCTATTACTAGTTTATCCCACTTCACGCTGACTTGTGATTTCCTCATTGGCTATTGCCTTTCCTTTGTTTTGCCTAACTCTTGCTCTTGTATTAACCATGACGCTTTTACTATATACAAAAACACATTAACACAGCTTTCATTTATGATTAGGGTTTAATCATATCATGCATATACCATCATCATTCAATTAGTTCGTCATAACTACTTCATTTATCATAGCGTAATACCAGTCAGTCATATTCAATTATTTATATAAACATAAACATTCATAACCATTCATAACCATTCATTTCTTTGTCACACATCTATAATTTTGAAACATAACACATTCATATGTACATCAAAAGCATCAACACATTCTAATATTATACATTTATACACATAGAAAATCCACCTTATAAAAAGTTTCACCACACCACAATATATACATATATACATCACAAGGAACATAAAAAGAGTCTTCACTAAATTCATCTGTCTCCTTCCCCTTAAGTAACACCTACGACTAGGTGGCACCTATGTAGGCTTGTGGCGCCCTAAATCGAGCATCACAACATGAGCCTTACTTCGGGACCGTTTATTAATTGGTAAACGTGATCAAGATTGTTGCCCTCTCATAGTCCTTAGTCATATTTTTTTCACCGATGTGCCTTTCTTAGCTAACATCAAACCCTGATATGCACATGCAACATTAAAATTCCTACTCATCATGTTCCATCATATAACATAAAATTCTGTGGCATTCATCTCATATTAAAATGTACATTCAACATCCGTCAATATTTTTTTTTCAACAATTCTATGAACACCAATCAATATTACACACATAGTGTATAATTTCATAAATTTCATCAAGTTGCAAATATTTAACTGATAATACATTTTTCATTGTATAAATATATCGACAGAAATAAATGAATTCATAATTCTTCATTAAAACCTAAGCTCCTCCTTGGTAGCCATCCTTGCACCTGTCGTAGGGTTTGGAAAATAAATCATGAATATAACTTAGTAAGCAAGCCACATAGTTTTTCAGGCAATTCATTTTGCAAGCAAAGTTTTCATTTAAATAGCATCTTTGAAATCAATAAGATACCAACTCATGGGTATCTCATGAAAAATGCAACATTATACCCATCATGGGTATATCATGAATAATGTTATGCATTATTATCATGAAAAACATGAACATTATATGATGGTATGCTAGGTAGTCGACCATCCCGTCATCCTGCTCCCATCTCAGGGAGGGTGCCACCGGCCTGTGGCCTGTTTTAGCGACTTGGTCAAACTAGAGGAGGACAATCGGTCCGCTTATGTTGCGCCCCGAGCGCGTCAACATAATCTTTACTCCGGGATCTTCTCGATTGGTAAACGTGACTCAGGATTGTTGCCCTGATCACAAGGTGGGTACTTAATTAAATATTGTCCAAATTGTTTTTTTCTTTTCATTTTATTTGACACATAAGCATACACTATATTCATAATAGACTCATCCATATCATCATAAAATCATTTATATATTCTTTTATTGAAATAATTCACATAAGTACAATCATGTTTGTAATATCCATAAAACATGTCTTCAACATGATTACATACATTTGTCCCTTTGGACGCATACATAGAACTGCAATTAAATTTGCAGGTCATTTCTACCTGGCATCCTTTATGAGTTAGCTCTATAGCCTGTTTGTCATTTTGAAAACACATATGAGTAATAATACTCAGTAAGCAAATCTTTTTCTTTGGCAAGTAAACATTTTCCTTTCATTCAAATGCATTTCTCCCCATTTGATACGAGACACTTACCAAATGATCAATTACCAATGGGACAGAAACTTTTTCATGCATTTCATGAAAATGCAATGCATTCATTCATTCATGGCTTTCCTTGTGCATCCAATCTCTGGGAGGACGTCGCCTGCACATAGCCCTTGCGACTTGGCAATAGTGAAGGGGGACCCTCTGATCCGCTTACTACCTCCACCAAAGCCACTTCCTTATGCACTATGTTGATACATATGCCGGCATGACATGCTCCATAAAACTTAATAAATCATTTAGAAAGTAATTTAACAAGCAGTTAGTAATCATTTTATGTAAAGCATTATCGGAATGGTCATCCTTAAATATAATTCACGAAACATTTGAGCAAACAATTTGCAATCATTTAAAAACATTTTAGAAAGCATACAACTTGCTTACCTTCTCAGTCTGTGTCCTCTACATTTTCCTTTCCTTTTCCTATACAAGGAAAAATGATATTTTATCTATATCATTTCATGTCTTAGATTGCTTCCCATGCATGCTTTATAATCATTTATTACCTCATTCCTATAGAGGTTATCCCTTTATAAATACTTAGTCATTACCTTTTTATATGGATTTTTATCCATAAATCCTTTAAAAATTCCATCCATATATCCTCATAAAATATAAAAAATAAATCTCTATTTTTTCCCCAAAATCACGTATTCGCTGTTCATAGCTACTGTAGCAATTACTGTTCATAATCACTGTTCATGAGTTACTGTTCACGTTTCCCAAAAATAAAAAATACAATGACACAGTTTATGTTTAGTATATCATGGAAAAATTCATGAATTTTGAATTTATCATCATTAACTTGGCTAAATAAATCATTTTCTCCATATACTAAAAATCAACATAATTTCACTTAAGCATAATCCTTAATTCCAAAAATCATGAGATTAATATATCATCATTCCAATATCATATTTATCATAATAATCCATCCCAAATCATCATTTATCAAATTTAGAGCATATTTACACATATCATATGCTATCTTTCTGAATGCTCTATCTTTGTTCTAAATTTGTGATGTTTGGGCATAATTCCGATTAAGCATTATAACTATACTTATTTTCTCATGCTTAGGCATTATCTAAGCATGATTTTACCCTACTTAACATCCAAAACAAAATTTGGATAGAATTTACTTACCCGAAGTAAAGATATCCTTCCTCCTTTCTCACTTTCTCTCTCTAACTTTCTTTTCCTTCCTCTCTAAGGCTAAAACGTGGTGGGGATGGAAAACGCTCAAATGGAGCTAGGATTTGGAGTGCCTTGGACATCCACCCCTTGGCCCTATTTGTAGGGTTTGAGTTTTCATGAAATTGGAATTTACCCCCCTTGCTTGAGGTATTAAATTGTAAATAGATTTTTGTCTAACTTCAAAAAGGTGCATGGAGCCGTGTGCAGCCACCCTACAGCAGCTCCAGCCCCCTATGGCAGCCCTATTTTTATTTATTATTTATTATTTTTAAAATTAATTAATTTAAGCTAATTAAATCCTAGCCCTTGATTTATGATGATGATGAATGTGGACCATTGATTTGGTTAAGTATCCAAACCCCCCTGCTGTAGCTCTGATTTTCATTAATTATTTTTATTTTTAATTATTTAAATTTAATAAAAAGTCAAATTTATAATTAATGAAAAGTAGAGCTGCTTTTCGATCTCCAAATGTCATTTCGTCTTGACCTTTGATTCATGATTTTTATCAAATCTTAAACCATTCATCATGATCATCGTAATATTTTGGTCATCCATAAAAAAATTCATCTCAATCCGACGTCTAGATTGCAAATTATGAATTTTTCTTCAATTTTTTCACTAAAATCCGAAATTCCATTAAAATATCAAAAAGTATACCATTTTGTCCTGTAGTGATTAAATCTTCCTTTTTTGTCATTTTGTGATTAGGTTAATCTACATGATTAACTCTTAATCACCTCGGTTACTATTCATGTTACTATTTACGTGCACTATTTACGTGATTTAATCCCACAATTGCATTTCTTTAACCTCTAATACACATGTTTTCATACTCATGAATATATTTTATTAATACATTACCTAGGGTTTACAACCTTAGGGTTTTATATACATGTCTAAGATTGGGGTTTTACAATCCTCCCCCGCTTACAATAGGTTTCGTCCCGAAACCTGTTGCCTTTCAAATACTCCATTATGCTTTCTCTGTATAATTAAACATCTATATCCAATAACATATTAGCCTTTTTTGGCTTTTGCTAATTTTCTATTTTATATGGAGAAAATTCCTTCCTCTTCCTTACCTTTCTTAAAAGGCATTGAGTTTGGAAAATAATTCCAAACAATTTTCTTTCTACTATCCATTATTGCATGCCTCAAATTCTATTTCAGAATTATATCGTCTTTCAATATCATTGTGCCTATCCTGATAGGGCACGCTTTGCATACTTGATTCTTTACTTGCCATTTTATTTCCCGGGGATTCTTGGTACTACTGGTTCCTTTCACCCATAGTGTGTGTGTGGTTACGTAATGATATGAATGTGTAACATCTAAATTAAATAATGAATTTTCTAAAATTTAAATCATACATGTAACCAATTCTTCCTCAGTTTCTTGAGATGCCATCCCGGTGAGGGCTTGGACACGCACAGGGTTGTTGGCTATGGCAGGGGCTTTCTGCTGGTCCAACCTTCCTCGAGTAGGAGCTTCCTGTGGGTTGTTCGGGCAGTTGAATGATATATGCCCGACTTGGTCACATATGAAGCACTTGGTCGTTTTGCATTCCCTAGCCATATGTCCCGCTTGACCGCACTTAAAACATTTCCTCAATCCTTGGAGGCATTCGCTGGAGTGGTGCTTATGGCAAGTTTTGCAAGGTGAGGTGCTCTTTCCCTTGGAACTGGATTTCTCCTTTCCATCCATTGCCTTCTCATCCTTTCCTCTCTTGGCCTCATTTTTCTTAGGAGCCAAGAAGAATTGTTCTTGAACTTGCCTAAGCTCCTGTGTCCTCATGGACTCCATTTCTAATGCCCTAGCTCTTTCTATACTAGAGGCATAATCTCTTATTACTAAGGGGACTAGTCCCTCCCTTAATTGGGGTCTCAGCCCACGTTGGAACTTCTGTGCCTTATTCTCTAGCACATTGGCGATCCATGGTACATACCTAACCAAGGCATTGAATCTTGTTACATAATCAGTCACTGTCATCTTGCCTTGGTAGAGTTTCTCAAATTCAATCACTTTTTGGCTCTGGAAGCCTACTGGAAGATACTCTTTATTAAATTCTTCTAAAAATTCTTCCCACGTGACCCATTTGGGGTGTGGCATGGTAACCATCAATGTTTCCCACAATTCATAAGCGTCTTTAACCAGCTGGTGAGTAGCACTTAGAACTTTCTGTTGATCACTGCTGGGCGAAATCCGAAATAAGTTTTTAATTTCCATGATCCATTGTTTTGCAATGATGGGGTCTGGTTCCCCAGCAAACTTAGGGGGTCGTTGGGCGAAGAAGGCATTAATAGCCTTTCTATCAGCCTCTAGAAAGACATCTTCTATACCTCTAGAAAAATTGGAGTTGCGCTATGGGCCGGGTCTTTCCCCATTATCACCTTGCGGTGGGGCCTGCCGATTTCTTTTCTACATACCTTGTATCATTTCGGCGGCTTGAGTTGTCCATTGTTGCATTGCCTTTTCTATGGCTGCAACTATCCTTTCTTCTATCTGCCTTTCCTAGTTAGCTCCCCTTTCTACATAGAATTTAGAGCTAGCCTCTTCTCGTCGTTCACGGGTCCTTGACGTCTATCCTCTTGACTCGGACCTTTTGGTCCGTTTACTGGTTTCTCCTACTTCGGGTCGGCTAACCGATTCTCATATTGGTGCCTTCCCTTTATTCAGACTAGCTCTAGCTCTTGTAGTTGGCATTTTTGCTTTCTATATGCACAAAACTTTGGTTAGTATCATAACATTCTTATAATACTAACATTTATAATATTCATAACATTATTCATATTCAAGCATATATGTCACACACATCTATATATGTTTCTCACATATATATCATTTCATATCAATATCATAGAAGTATCATAACCTCTTAAACATGTAGATCTAGACATTAGTTCTTTCTTTTCATGCCTATCTATCAATCCATGCTCTATTCCTAACTTCTGTGGTATCATTCCTTTTCTATCATCATTCTTAATTTTTCTCTTTCCACGCCTATTTACCAATCCTTACTCTGATACTACTTTTGTAGTATTAGACCTATCCTTTCATCATCCTTTATTTTCTCCTTCTCCCGCCTATTTACCAATCCTTGCTCTGATATCATCTTCTGTGGCGCCCCGAACCGAGGCGTCCACATAGTCCTTACTCCGGCATCTTGTCGATTGGTAAACGTGACTCATGATTGTTGCCCTGATCACACGGCGGGTACTTAATTGGATCTTGTCCAAAAAAAAAATTCTCTTTATTTTATTCGACAGATAAGCATACACTTTATTCATAATAAACTCGTCCATATCATGAAAAAATCATTTATATCTTCTTTTATTGAAATAATTCACATAAGTACAATTATGTTTGTAATATCCATAAAACATGTCTTCAACATGATTATTATACATTTGTCCCTTTGGATGCATACATAGAACTGCAATTAAATTTGCAAGTCGTTTCTACCTGGCATCCTTTATGAGTCAGCACATAGCCTGTTTGTCATTTTGAAAACACATATGAGTAATAATACTCAATAACCAAGCTTTTTTGTTTGGCAAGTAAACATTTTTCTTTCATTCAAATGCATTTCTCCCCATTTGGTAGGGGACACTTACCAAATGATCAATTACCAATGGGACAGAAACGTTTTCATGCATTTCATGAAAATGCAATGCATTCATTCATTCATGGCTTTCTTTGTGCCTCCAACCTTTGGGAGGACGTCGCTGGCACACAACCCTTACGACTTGGCAATAGTGAAGGGGGACCCTCTGATCAGCTTACTACCTCCACCAAAGGCTCTTCCTTGTGCACTATGTTGATACATATGCCGGCATGACATGCTCCATAAAACTTGATAAATCATTTAAAAAGTAATTTAACAAGCAGTTAGTAATAATTTCATGTAAAGGATTATAGGAATGGTCATCCTTAAATATAATTCATAGAACATGTGAGCAAACAATTTACAATCATTTAAAAATATTTTAGAAAGCATACAACTTGCTTACCTCCTCAGTCTGTGTCCTCTACCTTTTCCTTTCCTTTTCCTATATAAGAAAAAATGATATTTTATCTATATCATTTCATGTCTTAGATTGCTTCCCATGCATGCTTTATAATCATTTATTACCTCATTCATATAGAGGCTAACCCTTTATAAATACTTGGTCATTACCTCTTTATATGAATTTTTATTCATAAATTCTTTAAAAATTCTATCCATATATCCTAATAAAATAAAAAAATAAATCTCTATTTTTTCCCCAAAATCACGTTGTTCACTGTTCATAGCTACTGTAGCAGATTATTGATCATCGTCACTGTTCACGATCATTTTTTTTTTATGGGTATATAATTACATGTATCTCAACACATATTATACTTGAAGATCTGAGAAATTCTTACAAATCTGGGAACACATAACGTCCCAAAGAAATCTGGAAGACACAGCTTCCAACAGCCACCTGGGAGACCACCTGCTCCCACACTTTCCACCCGGGAGACCACCTTGCTCCCACACTCTCCACCCGGGAGACCACGCTCCCACGCCTATCCGGGGATTCGATCCCCCGCCAGCCGCAGCTACGGCTGTCTGCGCCGCAGCTGGAGACCAACCGAGCTAGCCTCGGTTGGTACTGTTCACGATCATTGTTCATGGGTTACTATCACATTTACTGTTCACAACGTGTTGGTTACTGTTCATGGATTCCAAAAATTGACATTTTTCCCAAAAATAAAAAATACAATGACACAGTTTATGTTTAGTATATCATGGAAAAATTCATAAATTTTGAATTTTATCATCATTAACTTGGCTAAATAAATCATTTTCTCCATATACTAAAAATCAACATAATTTCACTTAAGCATAATCCTTAATTCCAAAAGTCATGAGATTAATATATCATCATTCCAACATCATATTTATCATAATCATCCATCCCAAATTATCATTTATCAAATTTAGAGCATTATTTACACATATCATATGCTATCTTCCTGAATGCTCTATCTTTGTTCTAAATTTGTGATGTTTTGGCATAATTCCGATTAAGCATTATAACTATACTTATTTTCTCATGCTTAGGCATTATCTAAGCATGATTTTACCCTACTTAACATCCAAAAGAAATTTGGATAGAATTTACTTACCCGAAGTGAAGATATCCTTCCTCCATTCTCACTTTCTCTCTCTAACTTCCTTTTCCTTCCTCTCTAAGGCTAAAACGTGGTGGGGATGGAAAATGCTCAAATGGAGCTGGGATTTGGAGTGCCTTGGACGTCCACCCCTTGGCCCTATTTATATGGTTTGATTTTTCATGAAATTGGAATTTACCCCCCTTGCTTGAGGTATTAAATTGTAAATAGATTTTTTTCTAACTTCAAAAAGGTGCATGGAGCCATGTGCAACCACCCTACAGTAGCTCCAGCCCCCCTATGGCAGCCCTATTTTTATTTATTATTTATTATTTTTAAAATTAATTAATTTAAGCTAATTAAATCCTAGCCCTTGATTTATGATGATGATGAATGTGGACCATTGATTTTGGTCAAGGATCCCAACCACCCCCTGATGTAGCTCTTATTTTCATTAATTATTTTTATTTTTAATTATTTAAATTTAATAAAAAGTCAAATTTATAATTAACGAAAAGTAGAGCTACTTTTTTTATCTCCAAATGACATTTCATCTTGACCTTTGATTCATGATTTTTATCAAATCTTAAACTATTCATCATGATCATCATAATATTTTGGCCATCTATAAAAAATTTCATCTCAATCTGACGTCTGGATTGCAAGTTATGAATTTTTCTTCAATTTTTCACTAAAATCCGAAATTCCATTAAAATATCAAAAAGTATTGCTATTTCGTCCTGTAGTGATTACATCTTCCTTTTTTGTCATTTTGTGATTAGGTTAATCTACGTGATTAACTCTTAATCACCTCAATTACTATTCGCATTACTATTCACGTGGTTTAATCCCACAATTGCATTTATTTAACTTCTAATACACATGTTTGTATACTCATGAATATATTTTATTAATACATTACCTCGGGTTTACAATCCTAGGTTTTATATACGTGTCTAAGAACGGGGTTTCATAGCTTCTACCTCTAAAATGGACCTAGTACCTTCTGCACCATGAGCATAGATAGACATAAACATGCTAGCATGATTTTCATAATAAGCATTTGAGCCATAATTTCACAATATCTTTTAATAAAACATTATACAAGCCATTTGCAAGAGTTATAGGGATGGTCATCCTTAAATAATTCCAAAAGCATTTAAACATTCATTTGCAAGATAATTCAAAGCATTTAATAAAAATTTGCAACATTTTGTCACAGTTTTGAGAAAGCAAGTTTTAGAAATTTGCTAGCTTACCTGAATTTACTTTCAGGTTTTTCTCGTCCACTTTTTCTTTGCCTTTGCTTATACACATAAGAATGACATTGCATTCATAGACATAATCCCATATGCTTGCACATCATATAATTTTCCAACCCACATGATTTTCGTCGATTTACTTAACCCACTTGTTTTTCAAGTTGGGTGTTCATTTTTTTATTCACACATTGGAATAACTTGTGCCTCCATAGCACCCATTCTTTCCATTTTTAATACGGTTATTTAGGGAAAATTTTCAAGCTTATTATAACCTTTCATTTAACTCAACTTATGGAAGTTCATTACTTCCCACTTATCATTTAACATCCGTTCTTTACATTTCTCACATTGGTGCTCACTTTAGGCACATACTTATGAGTTAGGGCTTCACATATTAATCCTAAATTTTTGAGAATTCTAAATTTTATCAAAACAGCCCCTTCTTTTTACATTTTACCATATTTCCTTCCATTTTTGCATTTTAGCAATTTATATTTAGTTATTTTCCATCCTTGTCATCCATACCCTTCATGTGCACCCTCTTAGCTATACATATATTATGTGCTACTCAATTTTTTTCAAAACAGCAACTTGTCCTCCATTTTGGCTTAATTAAAACACTTAATTAGCACATAATTTAGTGTATAATTGACGATCTGCGTATATGTCCAATTAAAATGCTCGTTTTAACGCAAGTATACGTGCCGATCAAGTAATAAAGAGTGAATAGAGTATCATTCCCATGAGGATTGTGTTAAATGAATTAGCACCTAAAATCTCAATTGTCTAAGTGAATTGGTAAAGTAATGAGAGTTTGTTTTTAAAGAATTGAATTAAACTAAACTAAGAAAGCAATAAATGACCAAAGTGGGGTGGATATTGCTGAGATTTCCTTGAGATGATTAAGATAGGTGGAAATATGAATTCATTGAATCATAGGTATGTCATTTGGTCCCATTTAAGTTAGTTGTGTAGAGATTACTAATCTAGGTTCATTCATATTCATATATGTCTTCCAACACATACAAACCTAACCAAGTTTTAGCTATGTTCTATGTTCTCATGCACACAAGTAAAATAATGTTGATAACCACATAACCTAATCAAGATTACACAGGGCTAATAGGTATATTCTTATCCATATTAACATCCAACACAAACAAGAGCTGGAAAACCTGTGCCTTATATATGGATCTTATTCAAATCTCACTTATTCAAACATGAATATGAATATTCAATCAATCCAGAAGGTTGCAAAGATTGCAAACGCATTAAGCATGACATATAAGGGTAATCTCAAGCGACATAAGTCACATCACAACTGTATTATCATTTCAAGCATAAGATGTGGTGCCCCAAACCGGGGTGCCTAGAAGCCTTACTCCAGGATCGTTTTTTATTGGTAAACGTGACTCAGGATTGTTGCCCTAATCACACGGCAGGATTTTTTTTATATATATATCATCAACACATGGAAAAATTTCTCTCTTTTATCCAACATGAAATATATTTTACATATCACAGATATAATCAAAATTGTTCCATAAATATTTTCATTGGAATAAAAATATTCATTTCCATTTCAAAATCATCATCATTGTCTTTACATAAAATTTACATATACCACATTCATATCAAAAACTACATATCCTTTTGCATGCTGCCTTCATAATTATTTCCTGTCTGTTGTTGAAAAAGCATGGGTGAGTAATAATACTCAGTAAGCAAGCCATACATAATTTTTCAATCATTTTCATGCATTTCATAAAATGCAAAATGCAATGCATATATAGCATTCATGACATTCCTTTAGATGCGACGCTAGCTAGGCGCCCATCCCCATATATGCTCCCATTTCAGGGAGGTCATCGCTGGCCTGGGCCTATATAAGCGACTTGGCAATAGTGAGGTATGATTACAGGTATGATTTACATTTAGGAAATTCTGCTATACCTTTATTTGATTCTGGAGCTACACATTCATTTATATCATACCAATTTGTAATAACACTGTGGAACCCCAAATTTTAGGACCATGTATGAAACCCTAAGGTCATGAACCCTAGGTTATTGATTTTTTTAAATATATGATTTTGTAATATATAGAGTTGAAGGATCAAATAATTAATTTAATAAATAGTAAACATGAATAGTAATCATGTGATTAAGATAAAGTGATAAGTTAATCCCTTTGGATTAACTTAATCACAAAAGACGAAAAAGGAAGCTTCTCACAATAGGACAAAATAGGAGTAGAGATAAAAAGGAACTTAATTGAAGTCTACAAAGTTTATATTTGGAATTTATAAGCAAATGAAGGATAATTTAAGATTTCATAAAGATTAGATACGAAAATAAATTTTTTACAAATTTTTTGGAAATGAATTTTAAAATTCCGAATTATACAAATTAAAAACTGTTTAAATTTACGGAACTGATGGAAAAATAAAAATAAACTCAAAATTTTTAACCAATTAGGGCTCTAATTAAGAGTTTATATTCATCCTCATTGTTTTCAATAGATCTAACCATGTATAACTTGGATGAACAGGAGAATTTAATAGAAGGTACTAAATTATGTGCTTTCTAATCTAGACGGATCAGATTATGAAAAATAGTTGACTAAATTACCTAACTTGAGTGCATAAGAAAGCATGCCAAAGGCATAAATTTACGTCCTGAATCACAACCATGCATTTACGTTGATATTTTGTTTTTTTTTTTACATAATTAGTTAGTTAATTAATATCTTAATGTATATAAGGCCATTTGAGATGAAATTTTAGAAGAAAGCCTATTTTAATATACCCTACATAATGAATGCACTAAATTTTGAAAAATATATTTACAAGTTTTTAAAATGAAATTTTATGTCAAATACGATTTTAATTAAATTAAAATGTGTACTTCGCTCCAATTGAGGTGAAATTTTATGGGTAAGCCTATTTTTAATAGGCCCAATTTAATGAAGAAATGAAATTTTGGAAAACATGTTTTCAAATTTTTAAAAAGAGATTTCTTTTCCAAATATGAATTAGTTAATTAAAATAAAATAGAATTTTTTTCATAATTCCGAAAGGTAAATTTTGTGAGAAATTGTATATATATTAATAAGAAAAAATTTCATAATATATAAGTGTGTATGTAGGCAGTTATGATTTAATTTAATAATACTAGAATTTCCGTTAAAATTTTTTTTTTAAAGTTATTTAATGGATGAACATGTGATGTTAGAAACCAAAATACGAAGGCTTTTAGCCATAAATATTTTTGTACAAGCTTATTATATGATCATTAAGGAACGAAAAAAGTTTCAGCTTAGAATATTAAGCATATTGCAAATTAAAAATCCAAGAAGATCAACCTAAATAGGGTAGAATGGGTGACAGGATCAGCCGTAGTAAATAATTTGTTATAACTTTTGTAGATAGATTTTTGACTTGAAAGTTTTATATGATATATAATATATTATTATTATCACATGAAAAATATTAAATATGATTTTTTGATGACATAAATATGGTTTAAAAATAACGTGATTAGGGCTGTTCCTGATTTCACAACACTGTACAGCACAGTGAAAATGGAAAAATAAATATATAATGTTAATATTGCTTGCTGAAATTTTTATTAGGGTTAATTCATGTAGTTATGGATATATTATAGAAATTTCAGAGTTAAATACCCTGATTTCATTATAGATAAAGATTTAGAGAAATCAGTACGCCTGATTTCAGCGAATGTGAACAGTTTGAGAAATAATCAAAAAGAAATATGAAACCTCAGTGTAAATGACCCGAATTGATATATATATGTTATTAAATATGTAATAAAGGATTAGGGAGAGCAAATTAATGCTATTATATGTATATGGAATTAATAGATAAATAAGAAGATGGAATATAGTGAAAAGAGAAGGGCTGTTTTGGAATTTAATAATAAGTTTCAGAAGTTTTAAATGAGAATTATGATTATGTTGATCATGGTATGTTATGGAATATATTATAGGAATTAAAAGAATTTTTTTTAGTCAAATTCATGCTTAAAACATGAATTATGGAACCTTATACACATATGTGTATAAGTGGCTAAAATGATTTATTTTGCCAAGATAATCATGATTAATTGAAAACGCATGAATTATCTCATGATGAACTAGACAAGAGCTATGTCATAGTATCTTTTTTTATTTAAAAAAAATGCCAAATTTTGAAACCCATGAACAATGCCAAACAAGCTGTGAACAATAACCCGCGTGAACAGTGAACGTGAAAAGTAATTAGGAACAGTGATCATGAACAGTAATCATGAATAGTAAACAGAGTGATTTGGGCAAAAATAAGATTGATATTTATAAGAATGTATGAATGGAATTCTTAAAGATTTTTTGGATAAAAATCCATATGTGAAAATAGAGACCAAATTAACCTCTATGAGAGTTATGAAGGAAAATAAAGTGATTATGACATATATATGGGTTAGAAACCCTAAGATGAATTCAAATTTAACAGTAGAAATGTGCAAGCATGGAATATTATGTCTATGTGAGAAAAATGGTTCTTTTCATTTGTATAGGAAAAAAAAGGTACAAGTGAAAGGTACAAGTTGACTACGCAGGTAAGCAAGCAAACCCTTTGAAAATACAATTTTATACAACTTTACTTTGCAATCTTAAATTATTTTGGAAATTGCTTCGTTAAAAGCAAATCCTTTTAATGTTGAAAAATATTGAAATGCAAATGCTGAAAAGGTTGTGTTGAAAGGAAAATGAGATTTTAAAATGAGATTTGAAATAAATGTTTTAGAATAGTTTTATTACAAGGTTTTGAAGTATTTTAATGATATGTTCCAAAGGTTCTCGAAATATTGGATTATTTTGGAATTTCCAAAATCTATTGCTCGAGAAGGATTTAAGGAAGGCCAATACGATAAATTAATTTGAAAAATGATTTGAGTAATGTTCAAAGGATTATACAAGTCTATCACATATATAAATGAATAATAAGATAGGTGGACAAAAGTATATGATATTAGATGAAAGCATGTACCTGCATGTCCTTTGATCATAAAAACCCATAAATTGGAAAAGCATTTGTAAGAAAAATCTTTTGGTTTCAAATATTTTTAAATACGTTTTATCGTTCAAAAATTATTTACAAAAAAAACGGTTAGAAAATATTGTTATTTTAAATGTTTTCCTTGAATACTTCAAATGATTTATGAAATATAAATGTTTTAAGGTTTGTCATCCTTACAAAACGTTTTGAGTATAGAACTCATTAACATGGGTTAAGCCCAGTTTTCAAGATTTGAAAGAAATACAGGCTGAGGTCTGTAGTATTTTATAAAAGCATGATAGCATCAAGTTTTCAGAAAATGAACATAGACTGTGGTCTGTGGTTTTTATAAAATCATGCTAGCACGTGAATGTGAAGGAAACGTGTGCACAAGGATTATGTACTAGGTCTACTGTAGAGGATATGCAAGCCGGACGCGGTTGCAAATTGGGCCCCCTTTGCATAGGCCGAGTCGCTTGAATAAGGCTAAATGCCAGCGGCGCCCTCCCTGAAATGGGAGATGGACACGGATAGTCGCCTGGCTCGTGGGCTATCACCTAGAAGGGTTTCTCTCCTAAAGAAGGATGATCACTTGATAAGTTTCACCTACCAGATGGACAGAGACGTATTGCATGTTGCATATGCTTAAAAAGGGTTTTATAAAAAGTATTTTAGGACATGAGAATGTCCTATGAGAAAAGGACCTTCGATGAAAAGTATTTTAGAACATAAATATGTCTATTGAAAAAGAATTTATATGTCAAGTTTTACAAGCATATGTTTGCCATGAATTAGGATTATGAAATATTTATGAAAGGTATTTATGAAAATTTTTTCTCCAATTTCTAGTCGAACGCTTGTTAAGCGTCTACTACTCAAAGGTGAGAAATGCATTTAAAATAAAAAATGCTTGCTTATTGAGTTTCGACTCATGTTTTGTTTTCCCCAACCATAGAAAGGTACAACACAGGCCATACAGGAAAGGAAAAGAGTATGAAGAAAACTTTTCAACAAGCTGGTCTGTATATGGTATGAATGATTATATGAAATTTTCAAAATATGTTTGTATGAAATGTTTAGATTGAAAGAACTTGTGATGTAGATAAGTCAGTTATTATGATATGAATAATATATGTGAAATTGATGTCAAGAATGTGTTCATATATGATGATATGATGTTATGTAATGAGATATTATGAGTATCATGTGTAAAATTGATGACAAGTGTTTGTTATGTGATGAAAGAAAAGGAATGAAAGAAATTTTTTTTTGGACGAGATCCAATTAAAAATCCCGCCGTGTGATCAGGGCAACAATCCTGAGTCACGTTTACCAATCGATAAAGATCCCGAAGTAAGGCTTCTAGGCACCCGGGTCGGCGCGCTACACACACACACTTCGGGTAGAAGAAATCAGTAGTACTATACATGTAGAATCCCCAGTATATAGATTGACAAGTATAAATCAAATTTGCAAGGCATGTCCTATCAGGATAGGAACAAAAATATTAGAAGCTGATCTCATCCTATTACCAATGACAGAGTTTGATGTCATACTAGGGATGGATTGGCTAAGTCAATGTGGTGCGACAATTGACTGTAGAAATAAAAAGGTGCAATTTAGAGCACCAAAAGATGAAATAGAGATCAGTAAAATAAGACAGCCAGAAAACGCAATAAGGATGGTATCAGCTATGAAAGCAGCTAAGCTGATACGTGAACAATATACAACCTATCTGATCTCTATAAACACAATAAAAAGAAATGGGGTACTGACGGAGCAAATTCCAGTGGTAATGGAATTTTCAGATATTTTTCCAAGGGAGCTATGTAGTTCACCACCTGAAAGGGAGATGGATATGGAAATAGAAATTATTCCAGGGACAACCCCAATATCTAAGGCCCCATATAGGATGGCACCAGTCGAATCGGCTAAGTTGAAAGTACAAATCCAAGATTTATTGGATAAAGGGTTTATTAGACCCAGTGCATCATCCTGGTGATCTCCAGTACTATTTGTAAGGAAAAAGGATGGGAGTTTAAGACTTTGTATTGATTACAGAGAATTGAATAAAGTAACACTAAAAAATAAGTACCCACTCCCAAGGATGGGAGTTAAAAGGAGCTTTGACATTTTTAAAAATTAATTTACAGTCAGGATACCACCAGTTGAGGATATGTCCAAAGGACATCCATAAAACAATATTCAGAACAAGATATGCGCATTACGAACTCTTAGTCATGCCATTTGGACCAACGAATGCCCCAGCTGTATTTATGGATATGATGAACAGGATTTTTCGAGAATTTTTGGATCAATTTGTGGTGGTATTCATTGATGATATATTGATTTATTCAAAAACAGAAGAAGTGCATGAGAAACATTTGAGGATAGTATTGGAAATTCTCCGAAGGGAGAATTATATGCTAAATTCAAGAAATGTGAATTTTGGTTGAAATAGGTAGCCTTTCTCGGCCACATTATATCTGAGAAGGGAGTACAGGTAGATCCTCAAAAGATTGAGGCAATAACAAAGTGGCCATAGCCAACGAATATCACAGAAATAAGAAATTTTCTAGGGCTAGCTATCTACTACAGGAGGTTTGTGAAAGGATTGTGGCGCCCCAAACCGAGACGTCACTTTCTTACCTCAAGATCTTATTGATTGGTAAATGTGAATCAGGATTGTTGCCCTGTTTACGCGGCGGATTCTTAATTAGATCTCGTCCAATTTTTTTTTTTGATTCGTTTCTTTATCCATCCTCGTTTCTTTTCTTTGTATCGCACTTCATTCATCTTGTAAGCAACAGTACACTTTATAATTTCATTGCACATATCATTTTAACATATTACAAGGTTTCGTTATAACTTTTTCATAAACTTATCCCTTGGCAGTTGTCATCAATTGTATATATCATTCATAAAATTTTCATCTTGTTCTCTTACATTCTTGGTTTTATAACCTAACTAAGCTATAACCACATAAAATTCATTCATAATTGAATGCTAAACACTTACACTAGTACATATACACTATCGTATCTTGAAAATTCCAAACATATCATTCGATACACATAACTAATCATTTAGTACACACATGAATACTATGTCATACCTTTCCTCGATTGCATCATGCTCTCCACCTCTTGCTTCCCTATACCTGTCTGAGGTTTGGGAAAACAAAATGTGAGTGATGAACTCAGTAAGCAAGCATTTTGCCTTTTCATATAAATGCATTTCTCTCTGATCGGTAGAAGACTCTTATCTAGAATCAACTATCAACAGTAAGAAACCTTTCATGAAAATTTGTCATAAAACTTTGCATTTAAATCCTTCATAAAACCCTTCATTTAAATCATACATGACAACCACTCATATAAATCATTCTTGAAAACCATTCCTATCAACCATTCATATAAACTTTTTATAAAAGGACAAATGTATGTCCTAAATTATTTTCATATAAATCTATATTTATAAGGACAATATTATGTCCTAAATCATTTGCACATAAACCCTATTATATAAGGACAATTATATGTCCTGAAACAATTTCGTATAAATCTTTTTCAATATAACGCATATGCATATATAAAAAGTGTCCTGAAATAGATGAGTAAACATTGTTTTTTGTGGACATTGTTATGTCCTGGATTATCATTAAATAAACATTATTTCATGTGGACATCATCATGTCCAAAATATATCCTCATGTCCCCATTTTGGGGTTTTTAAACCAAATGATATGCATATACGTTTCTAACCCTCTGTTAGGGGACACTTATCAAGTGATCATCCTTCCATAGGAAAGAAACCATTCATGTGACTACATGATAACTCGTAAAAATACAAGTTATCATGGCTTATTTCAGACTATTTTTGCGTGTTAGTCCAAGAGATTAGGTTTAGTTTGCATCCATTTAGCTAAATTTTCACTCGCTTTGCATTTTAGGAGCATTATGTAGTTTTTATGCATTTTTAGTCCATTTATTTAGTTTATGTAATTTTATAGGAAGGACGGAGAATTACAAGCACGCGAGCGAGTCGAATGCAGAATAGAGCCAAGTGAAGGAGCACGGGGTTGGCGCCCAGCCGCCGCCCAGTGGTGCCCAGGCGCAATTCTACAGGCCTTTACCAGAATCTCCAACACCTAAGTAAATTTCTAAAGGTTTTTGAAGTCACAAGTCACTTTGATTCTAGGGAGTTGGCGCCTAGGCGCCAAGGCATGAAGTCCAAGGGTTTCCAGAAAGGTTCCTAAGTTACGCAGCTCCAGAGAGTTGGCGCCTAAGCGCCAATACGCATCCATACACGTGCGGATTTCTGCACATGTGCTACACAAGCTACCCATTATAAATAGAAACCTAGGGCTACTTGCAAAAGAGTTCCGGAGGCCATATAGGAGAGACCAAAATAGGGAGTAGTTGCTGTGGAGAAAAGGAGGAAACCAAAGCTTCAAGGAAGGAGAGAAGAGCAAGTGAAGATCCAACCCATCACCGCAAAATCCATTGAGTTTCATCTCCTCTTCTCATCTATCTCTACCTGTTTGTTATTCTCCTTGCTTGGGATGATTATAAACTCGATTTTAATGGGATTTGAAGTCATGTTTATGGGTTGAGCCTTCCTATGGTGGGAGATATGTAGGATTTGAATTCATAGCTTATGATATTTGGTTTTCTTATGCTTGAATTAATAATATAGTTGTGTTGTGACATATGTTGCATGAGATTACCTTTATATATTATGCTTAATGTGTTTACAAGCTTTGCAACCTTGTGGATTGATCTAATTTTCAGATTCATGCTTGGAAAAGTGAGATTTGAATGAGATCCATATATAAGGCACAGGTATTCTAACTCATGTTGTATTAGATGTTAATATGGATAGGAATATACCTATTAACCATGTGTAATCATGATTAGGTTATATGGTTATCAACCTTGTTTTACTTGTATGCATGGGAACATAGCACATGCCTAAAACTTGGTTAGGTTTGTATGTGTTGGAAGACATATATGAATATGAATGAACCTAGATTAGTAATCTCTGCACGATTAACTTAATTGAAACCAATAACATAGCTATGATTCAATGAATTCATATTCCCACCTATCTTAATCATCTCAAGGCAATATCAGCAACATCCACACCACTCTGGTCATTTACTGCTTTGCTTAGTTTAGTTTAATTCAATTCTTTGAAACCAAATCTCATTCCTTTTACCAATTCACTTAGACAATTGAGATTTAAGGTGCTAATCCATTTAACACAATCCTCGTGGGAACGATACTCTACTCATACTTTATTAGTTGACACGACACGTATATTTGCGTAAATAGCGAGCAATTTAATAGACATATACGCAGCTCGTCAAGTTTTTGGCGCCGTTGCCGGGGATTGATTTAAACTTAGTACCTAAAAATTTCAATTATCTTCTGTGAATGTGTACATATTATACATAGTTTTTCTTTTCTTTCTTTGTTTTTGATAAAAGTTTATTTCAGGGGTCTTTTCACTGCAATTTTCAATGGCTTCAAATGCTTACCATTGGCAAAATGCAGAATTTCCAATACCAAACACAATGGGTTTTCATGAGTATGACAACACATGGGCACCTCCAGCTCAATGTGATAGAGCAACCTGTACCTCAACATGTTCTTGAACAAGTGGTCGAGCCAATTGAAAGCCAGGAAGTGGAAGAAGAAATTGACGAAGAAATAGAGGTTGATATAGTGGAGAAAGTTGGAAATTATCATATCAACACTCCTCTAATTTGTCTTCCTCAAATTCAAGTGCAACAAGACTTAATCGATCAATGCAAAGCCTTGGAAAGCAACGTGTTGAAGCCATCATTTGTTCAAGACCCTGAAAACCTCTTCTATAGTCTCTATGAAATTCATGAAAGGAGGCTAACTGATCCATTTGAAGAGGCTAAGAAGATATCTGAACTTCTAGTGCACAATCCGCATGGAAGGAAGTTCAATAGAGCGGAATTGGCTAATCATAATGAGACGTCGAGCTGAAGACGATAAATTTAATGCTGAATGGGAGGCAGCCCATTACACTTTTTGATTTTTGTTTCAAGAATAAAGTAGTCATCTCCCAAGGCAAGGAATGACAGGATTATCATGCTCAAATATGGACTTTCAATCCACTTTCAAGTTGATAAAGGATGGAATCAAGGAGTTTCAAGTTTATATTCATCATTCAAGACAAGACAATGCAGTTGGAGTGAGGTCCCGACCTCAATTTTTGGTGCCCGGCGCCAAGTTTCGCAAAAGAACATGTTCTAGCAAGTTGGGATCAGAGAAATGGCGCCCCAACGCAATATTTTTCAAGAAAATAACATGTTGCAAGTTTTGAGTCAGCAAGTTGGTGCCTAGGCCACAATTTTTGGCGCCCCGGCACCACTCCCCTACCAGCATAAAAAAAACAGCAAAACACGAGTTTTCAGCATGCCAACTTCAACTGGCCATAACTTTTGATCCCGGAGGAGTTACGGGAGCTACCACATATCAACGGAAAGAATTTTTCGAGCCCGTCGAGATGAAAACCATGGTTTTCTTAGTTGATATCATTTTCAATATGAAAATCCTCCATCTTTGCATATTTTTTGTTGTTGAAGTTCTACGCAATTCGTTGACTGCTCTTAGTGAATCACCAATTTTATTACTTTAAATAAAAGGTGTGCAAGTGGGTGGTTTGCATTTTTCATATATTTGCGGGCATGTGGATGTGTTGCTTGTGGGTAACCTTTTGGTTCAAGCTGTTCCATTAATTTGTTGTGACTAAGAGTTTAAAGTAGTGGGGGAGGAGTTTATAGACTGCACTTGTGGTATCGATAATATGACTTGAAACTCGAGTTGGATTGCCCAAGAAGAGCTTGTTTGAATTAAATTTGGGTGTAAAGACTTGGACGGTTGAGCTTGCAGTGCACTTTTCAATATTGTGCTGCTCATTCTGCCATCTTCCTATTTGTGACATCGCTCGTAACCGCTCTCAACCAATGTGAGGCTGACTAACTTGGAGAATCTAATGGCAGCCCAAGCCCGGTTTCTACAGCTGTCCAATCGGGCTATGGAGGAACACTTTCGAAGACTCATGGAGGACCGACAGATTGATATGAAGGCTTTACCACCATTCCCATCGACACCTCCCGAGTTCTGAGCCTATTTTGGTCAATCTTCACAGCAGCCTAATTAAGAAAGTGAGCACGACGATGACAACTCCTCCGCATCAGATGCATAGGGGAGTACCTATCCTTTCCATTTTATATTCTTTTTATATTTATTTCTCAGTCTATGATCATGCAGGGTTCATGTAGTTGTATGCATTGAGGACAATGCATCTCTCAAGTTTGGGGGGTGTATAATTCTCGGTCGTAGGTTTGTTTTCCATGTTTTGTTTAGATTGCATATCATGTCAAATTTTGCCTGTGAAAATTATCTTGTTTCAATCCATTTTGATGAAATATGTGCAAACTTGAGAAAACTTTAACTTGAAATCGATTTCATAAAAAATTAGAAATTCAGGCTAAGGATTATGTGTTAAGGAAATTTGCAAGTAACATGTGAATGAATTGGACTAAATCTCATAGTACATTGTTATAATTCAATTTCATGCTAATCTTTTCAACTAAAATGATAAGAATTGAGTTAAACAAATGTGAACCATGTGCTTTAAGGGAATTAATGGTCTCGAAAATGGTAATATTTCACAAAAATTTTCTTGCATGTCAAGTACCCCTACCAAGTCATCAAAACAATAAAAGGGGGTGATTGACCTGAGCTAAGTAACCGGGACTTGGCATCAACAAATGTCAAGGTTCGCATAAAAAATCAAAGGAAAATCACAGTAAGAACGCTTTAAAAAGAAAACTTTCCCCAGATATCCTGAAATATAGTGAGGGGAGCCAAAAAAAAAATAGCTCTCCGGATATCCTGAAATATGGTGAGGAGAGTTTTGCAATAAGTTTGGGGGAGGAAAGAATGTGCAATTAGGCAAAATGGAATCCAGTGAATGATTACCATGTTCTTTGACCAGTCAGTTCAGCTTAAACCTTGGTTCACCTGTTTTGTATTGATTTTCTAACAAGTTTCTTTTGATCAAGAGGAAGATTAGCATTTTGAATTATCACTTTGTACTAGGATAACCATCATCTACATGTGACTTAGTTTGTGAATGATAAATGAATATGCATGTCCTATTTTGAGAAATGGATGATTTTTCAAGTTTAGATTATTCTCGATCATGTTGAATAGAAAGATGGATTGTTGGAAGTATAATGGGAATCAGGTTGAGTTTACGGAGTCCAAATTCATTCATTCATTGTGTTTGCATGTGTTGCTCGAGGACTAGCAACATTTAAGTTTAGGGGTGTGATAACTCGTAACAATACGAGTTATCAAGGCCTATTTCAGATTATTTTTGTGTGTTAGTCCAAGAGATTAGGTTCAGTTTGCATCAATTTAGCTAAATTTTCACTCGCTTTGCATTTTAGGAGCATTATGTAGTTTTTATGCATTTTTAGTATAAATTAGGCATTTTTAGTCCATTTATTTAGTTTATGTAATTTTTACAGGAAGGACGGAGAATTACAAGCACGCAAGCGAGTCGAATGCAGAATAGAGCCAAGTGAAGGAGCACGGGGTTGGCGCCCAGGCGCCGCCCAGTGGTGCCCAGGCGCAATTCTACAGGCCTTTACCAGAATCTCCAACACGCAAGTAAAGTTCTAAAGGTTTTTGAAGTCACAAGTCACATTCATTCCAGGGAGTTGGCGCCTAGGCGCCAAGGCATGAAGTCCAAGGGTTTCCAGAAAGGTTCCTAAGTTACGCAGCTCCAGAGAGTTGGCGCCTAAGCGCCAATACGCATCCGTACGCGTGTGGATTTCTGCACATGTGCTACACAAGCTACCCATTATGAATAGAAACCTAGGGCTGCTTGCAAAAGAGTTCCGGACGCCATACAAGAGAGACCAAAATAGGGAGTAGTTGTTGTGGAGAAAAGGAGAAAACCAAAGCTTCAAGGAAGGAGAGAAGAGCAAGTGGAGATCCAAGTCATCACCGCAAAATCCATTGAGTTTCATCTCCTCTTCTCATCTATCTCTACCTGTTTGTTATTCTCCTTGCTTGGGATGATTATAAACTTGATTTTAATGGAAATTGAAGTCATGTTTATGGGTTGAACCTTCCTATGGTGGGAGATATGTAGGATTTGAATTCATAGCTTATGATATTTGGTTTTCTTATGCTTGAATTAATAATATAGTTGTGTTGTGACATATGTTGCTTGAGATTACCTTTATATATTATGCTTAACGCGTTTACAAGCTTTGCAACCTTGTGGATTGATCTAATATTCAGATTCATGCTTGGAAAGTGAGATTTGAATGAGATCCATATATAAGGCACAGGTATTCTAACTCATGTTGTGTTAGATGTTAATATGGATAGGAATATACCTATTAACCCTGTGTAATCATGATTAGGTTATATGGTTATCAACCTTGTTTTACTTGTATGCGTGGGAACATAGCACATAACTAAAACTTGGTTAGGTTTGTATGTGTTGGAAGACATATATGAATATGAATGAACCTAGATTAGTAATCTCTGCACAATTAACTTAATTGAAACCAAATAACATTGCTATGATTCAATGAATTCATATTCCCACCTATCTTAATCATCTCAAGGCAATATCAGCAACATCCACACCACTCTGGTCATTTACTACTTTGCTTAGTTTAGTTTAATTCAATTCTTTGAAACCAAATCTCATTGCTTTTACCAATTCACTTAGACAATTGAGATTTAAGGTGTTAATCCATTTAACACAATCCTCGTGGGAACGATAATCTACTCACACTTTATTACTTGACACGGCACGTATACTTGCGTAAATAGAGAGCAATTTAATGGACATATACGCAGCTCGTCACTACACCGCTAGCTAAGCGGTTGTCCATGATCCTCCTCCCATTTCAGAGAGGGCGTCGCCGGCCTCCTGCCTTCCCTTAGCGACTTGGCCACAGGTAGAGGTTGGCCTTGGTATGCAACCGTCTTGGTCTGCAACCACCTCCATCATGCGCCTAGTACGTGATACCTGTGCACACTCATTTGTATTCGCATCGTTATGCAATCATGATTTCATAAAATCAACACAATCTTAAATCCATGTGATTTTTCCATTAAAATCTTGATATCATAATCCATTGCAGTCCTCAGACTGAGTCCATCTCAAATTGAGAACTGGACATAATTATTTTTTCAAAAATAAAACATTTTCATAAATCGTCTTCAAATAATAATGTTAGAATGACCACCCTTAAAGAATTTTAAAAACACATTAATAAATCAATTTTACAAAATATTTATAATACTTGAGAAAACGTCAATTTCAAGAATATTTCTTGTTTAAACCGTTTTAGAATCATCTTGCAAACTAAAAAGAATAAACTCTTTTTGTAAATATTTCTATTTCCTTTTCTGGGCTTTTTATGAACAAAGGATAGACAAACACATCTGCTTCCATTTTATTGGCATTATATGGCTTGTCCAGATACCATTCTTACCACATTGATGTAGAGAAGAGTTTGCACTAGCTTTTGAATAAAATAGCCATCAAATCATTTTATAACATCGAGTGTTGAGTGGGTCATTCTTAAAATTCTTTTAGAAAGAAACACATGAGTACAAGACATTTTTCCAAAGTATCTCAGTCTTCAAAGGGACTGAAAGTATTTTGATAATTTATTTCAAAGCATCTATATAAATCATTTTAAAACATTTATAAGTCATTTTCAATGCCCTATTTATTTACAAATGTCATTATATGAAAAATCATGTAATTTTTCTCAAAACCTTTTAGGAATAGAATTCCCCGTGTTTGTTTCTAATATCTTCTTGAAAGAGAATTAAAAACTCTTTTATTATAAATGCCTTTGAAATAGCATTTCTAGGAACTTACCTAACCAAAAACCATCTTCAAACATGTCATTAATATGGAATAAAATCATACCTTCAAGATTTAAGCATGCTTAAACTGAAGCAATGCTAAGACTTTTCATTAAAGTCATATTTTCAAAGATTAAATTCGCTTACTTTGTAAGCACAATTTAAATTTATCAATCCATGTTCTTGAAACAAAATCAATATTCATGAAGGTTCGCTTACTTACCTTGTAAACAATCTTGAAACATCTTAATAACACAAGTTCAATTCATTTCATCATTTAATAACAAAATAGCATTTGAAAATGCTACCTAAGCATCATTATAAAGCATTTGTAATCTTTTCAATTTTCCAAATGAAATTCATATTTTCAAAAGGTTGCTTGCTTACCTGAGTCGATCCTTTGTGCTTTCCATCCCTCGCTTTTTCCTTCAACTCACATATACGTGTCACATGGGTTTAATCCCATATGGCCCGTAACATGCTAACTTTAAATCATTCTTTCCTTGACATTAGCACTTGTATTTCCCTATAATCACATATTCATACAAATTTAATACATGGGTTGTTTCTTTTCTTCTATACTTATATTTTGCGTAGGAATTTCTTGAAATTACTCAAGATATCCTTTCATATCCTATAGCATACAAGTTTTCTATCAAAACTTTATTTAGAATGATAATCCACATTTCTTATTTAACCATACATACCCTTTTTAATAACCATTAATATTCACTTTTCTCAATAGTGACATATTACGTACCTACCTATATAGGTATAGCAATTGCTCATTTTTTTTATTAAATACCCACGTCTAAGGTATTTATTCACTTAAATTTTCAAGAGACTTGCTTATATTCAACTCTTTAAATTTACATTCATCTTTTTAATAACCACATACGTTTACAACTTAGTAGTTATTTATTGCTCCATTTAATCCTCATGTTTATAGTTTTAAACTTTTGAAATTATTCAAATAGCTTGTTTCCAACCTTTAACAAGCCAAGTTCACTCTAAATTTTCAAAAAGTAATCTATTAAAATTTAGCCACATATACATACATATTTATCATATATTGCTCCCACCTTTTCATTTCTTTGCATATACATATAAAGAATTATCAACCAACAATTCTTATATTCATCTTAAGGGTTTGAATAGAATCTATAGCAAACCTAATTAAATCAAAATTTCTGAAATTTATCCCCTTTTACAAAACAGCCCTATATAATCTTATATTTCCAAATTTCATTTATGAAATTTGCACCTTAACTATACATACATAAGGTACTATCAATCAACCATTCTTATAACCATTTGTAGGGCTTGGTTATGATTTATAATACCCTAAATTCACATAAAATTTTTGAAACTTAAATATATCAGATATTTAAATCTATACATAATTTGGGCGTCCACTTGAAGGTATACCCATATATGATATATTCTTAATTCATTAACCCTTGGAGCTAGTAATTCATCATATAACAATTGTTTAATTGTTGAATTAAATCAAAATAACCAGAAATTCCTCCCTTCCATCCAGTTTGCACGTCTCCATTAATTAGCACAATTCATATTCTCGATATGCAGGTTTGGACGTCCCATTTAAATGGCATATTTATTTTTATTTTTCCTCCATGTAGCTGTTTGACGTTAACTGTGCATGGAATATTATAAAACCTTTGAATCATATCAAAAATTTGACGTCCCATTTAATAGCAGAAATTTATTTTCTCTCATATGTAGATTTGGATGTTCCATTAATGGCAGAAATATATATTTTTCTCATGCACTGCTGGACGCAAATGGAGCATGAATATTTTTTTTCTCCCTCCATGTATTGCTGGACGTTACTTGGGCATGGAATATATGAAAATTTTTGTGTCATACTTGCTGGACGTAAATGGAGCATGGAATGAATTACATAAAATCACTACAACATACCTGGAATTTTGGACGTCCTTGCTGCCCCCTTGCATTTTCTATTTTTTTTCTTCTCCCAACATGTTAAAACCATGCTCCTTTGCTGCCCACCATGTATTTATAAGAAACCTGAAATCTGCCCCTTTTTATACCACCAAATTTCTGCATTGAGCTTGTGACGCCCCAAACCGAGATGTCACTTCCTTACCTCAAGACCTAATCGATTGGTAAATGTGAAACAAGATTGTTGCCCTGTTCACGCAGCGGAATCTTAATTTGATCTCGTCCATTTTTTTTTGTTTCTTTATCCATCCTCATTTCTTTTCTTTGTAACTTACTTCATTCGTCTTGTAAACAACGATTCACTTGTAATTTCATTGTACATAACATTTTAACATACTACATGATTCCCTTTACTCATAAATTTACCCCCTGGCAATTATCATCTATTAGATATATGATTCATAAAATTTCCATTTTGTTCTTTTACAACCTTGGTTTACACCACCTGGTCAAACCATAACCATATAAATTCATTTATAATTGAATACTAAACACTTACACTTGTACATACATTATCACATCTTAAAAATTCTAATCATATCATTCGATACACAAAACAAATCATATAACACACCAATGAATACCATTTCATACCTTTCTTCAAAATACAACATGTTCTCCATCTCTTGAGCTTCCTTATACCTATCTGAGGTTTGGGAAAACAAAACGTGAGTGATAGATTCAGTAAGCAAGAATTTTGCATTTTCATATAAATGCATTTCTCTCTGTTCGTTAGAAGACACTTATCAAGAATCAACTATCAACAGGAAGAAACCTTTCATGAAAACTTGCCATAAAACTTTGCATTTAAATCCTTCATAAAACCTGTCATTTAAATCATAGATGACAACCATTCATATAAATTATTCTTGAAAATCATTTTTGTCAATCAATCATATAACCTTTTTATAAGAGGACAAATGTATGTCCTAATTTATTTTCATATAAACCTATATTCATGAAGAAAATCTTATGTTCTAAATCATTTGCATATAAGCCATATTATATAAGGATAATTATATGTCCTGAACAATTTCTTATAACTCTTTTTCAATACAACGCATATACATATGTGAAAAGTGTCCTTAAATAGATGAGTAAACATTATTTTCTGTGGACATTGTTATGTCCTAAAATATCATTAAATAAACATTATTTCATGTGGACACCATCATGTCAAAAACATATCCTCATGTCCTCTTTTTGGGGTTTTTTTAAAACAAATTATATGCATATACGTTTCTAACCCTCTGTTGGGTGACATTTACCAAGTGATCATCCCTCCATAGGAAAGAAACCTTTCATGTGACTACACCGCTAGCTAGGCGGTTGTCCATGATCCTGCTCCCATTTTAGGGAGGGTGCCGCCGGCCTCTTGCTTTCCCTAAGCGACTTGGCCACAGGTAGAGGTTGGCCTTGGTATGCAACCGTCTCGGTCTACAACCGCCTCCACCATGGGCCTAGTACGTGGTTCCTGTGCACACTCGATTGTATTCGCATCGTTATGCTATTATGATTTCATAAAATCAACACAATCTTAAATCCATGTGATTTTTTCAATAAAAGCTTGATATCATAATCCATTGCAGTCCTCAGACTGAGTCCATCTCAAATTGAGAACTGAATATAATTATTTTTCAAAGTTAAAACATTTTTATAAACTGTTTTCAAATAGTAATGCCAGAATGACCACTCTTAAAGAATTTTAAAAACACGTTAATAAATCAATTTTACAAAATATTTATAATACTTGAGAAAACGTCATTTTCAAGAATATTTCTTGTTTATTGATAAACCATTTTTTGAATCATCTTGTAAACCGATTTCGAAACATTTCAGTAACTAAAAAGAATATACTTTTCTTGTAAATATTTGTATTCCCTTTCCTGGGCTTTTTATGAACAGAGGATAGGTAAACACATCCGCTTCCATTTTATTGGCATTATATGCCTCGTCCACATACCATTCTTTCCACATTGATGTAGAGAAGCTTTTGCATTATCTTTTGAATTTCAAAATAATCATCAAATCATTTTATAACATCAAGTATTGAGTGGGTCATTCTTAAAACTCTTTTAGAAAGAAACACATGAGTACAAGACATTTTTCCAAAGTATTTTAGTCTTCAAAGAGACTGAAAGTATTTTGATAATTTATTTCAAAGCATCTATATAAATCATTTTTAAAACATTTATAAGTCATTTCCAATACCCTATTTATTTACAAATGTCATTATATGAAAAATCGTGTAATTTTTCTCAAAACCCTTTAGGAGTGGAATTCCCCATGTTTGTTTCTAATATCTTCTTGAAAGAGAATTAAAAACTCTTTTATCATAAATGCCTTTGAAATAGCATTTCTAGGAACTTACCTAACTAGAAACCATCTTCAAACATGTCATTAATACGGAGTAAAATCATACCTTCAAGATTTAAGCATGCTTACACTGAAGCAATGCTAAGACTTTTCATTAAAGTCATATTTTCAAGTATTAAATTTCCTTGCTCTGCAAGCAAAACTTAAAATCAACAATACATGTACTTGAAACAAAATCAACATTCATGAAGGTTTGCTTACTTACCTTGTAAGAAATCCTGAGACATCTTAATAATACATGTTCAAATCATTTCAACATTTAATCACAAAATAGCATTTGAAAATGCTATCTAAAGCATCATTATAAAGAATTTGTAATCATTTCAACTTTCTAAATGAAATCAATATTTTCAAAAGGTTGCTTGCTTACCTGAGTCGATCCTTTGTGCTTTCCATCCCTCGCTTTTTCCTTCTCGTTACATATACGCGTCATATGGGTTTAATCCTATATGATCCGTAACTTGCTAACTTTAAATCATTCTTTTTTTGACATTCGCATTTGTATTTCCCTATAATCACATATTCATACAAATTTAATACATGGGTTGTTTCTTTCCTTCTATACTTATATCTTACGTAGGAATTTCTTGAACTTATTCAAGATATCCTTTCATATCTCATAACATGCTAATTTTCTATCAAAACTTTATTTAGAATGATTATCCACATTTCTTATTTAGCCATATATACCCTTTTTAATAACCATTAATATTCACTTTCCTCAATAGTGACATATTACGTACCTATCTTTATAAGCATAGTAATGGTTCATTTATTTTATTAAATACCCACGTCTAAGGTATTTATTCACTTAAATTTTCAAGAGACTTGCTTAAATTCAACTTTTTGAATTTTACATTCATCTTTTTACCCACCATATACGTATATAACTTAGTGATTGTTTATTGCTTCATTTAATCTCCATGTTTAGAGTTCTAAACTTATGAAATCATTCAAATAGCTTGTTTACAACCTTTAACAAGCCAAATTCACTCTAAATTTTTGAAAGGTAATCTATTTTAATTTAGCCACATATACATACAAATTTATCATATATTACTCCTACCCTTTCATTTCTTTGCATGTACATATATAAGAATTCTCAACCAACAATTCTTATAATCAACTTGAGGGTCTGTATAGGATCTAGAGCAAGTTAATTTAAATTTAAATTTCTGAAATTTATCCTCTTTTACAAAACAGCCCTATATAATCTCATATTTCCAAATTTCATTTGTGAAATTTGCACCTTAACGATACATACTTAAGGTGCTATCCATCAACCATTATTATAACCATTTGTAGGGCTTGTTTATGATTTATAATACCCTACATTCACATAAAATTTCTGAAACTTAAGTATAACAGAAATTAAAATCTATACATAATTTAGGCATCCACTTGAAGGTATATCCATATATGATATATTCTTAATTCATTAACCCTTAGAGCTAATAATTCATCATATAACAATTATTTAATTACTGAATTAAGTCAAATAACCAGAAATTTCTTCCTTCCATAACCATTTTTCACATCCCCATTAGGCAGAAATTCCATGCTTTTCTTATGCAGTTTGGACGTTCCATTTAATGGCATGAAATCATATTTTTCTTATGCTGGTTGGACGTCCAATTATCATAGCATAAATATTTTTTTTTCTCCATGTAACTGTTGAACATGACTTGGGTAGGGGATGAATAAAATAAAAATTCAGCAACATGCCTAGAATTTTGGACGTCTAATTAAAATGGCTAAATATTTTTTCTTCCATGAATTGTTGGACGTGAATTGAGAGGGAATGAATAAAATAAACTTAGCAACATACCTGGTATTTTGGACGTCCTTGCTGCTCCTTTTTATTTTCTAATTTTTTTTCTTCATGTATTGCTGAAATGGACGTTCCTGCTACCTCCCAAGCCTTTTCCATTTTTTTTTATTTCTCCCATCTCGTTAAAGCTTCTTCTCATTGCTGCCATTACCTATTTATAAGAAAGCTCAAATCTGCCCCTTTTTCCCAGCCACCGAATTCATGAATTCATTCATCTAAAGTGTTGTAAACAGATTGACCGTCCACCTCTCATTTTATCATCAAATCTGGACCGTTGATTGCATTGCTTGCTGCCCAAGTTTTCCATGCCCTAAAGACTACCTACTGCCCTAAATTTCCACCTTATAGCTGCTGAAAAATATTTAATATATATTTATCATACTCTGAAATAAAATGGGCGTCCATACATGCTGTCCCTTGCGTTAATTTGCTGCTACCCATTTTTTTATTATTTAAATAATTTGTCCAATTGTTTCATAGTTGCCAATGAACGTTCATGCTATCCATTCTTTTAATGGCTGCTGAAAATTAATTTTTATAAGTATATAATTGCTGCTACAATGAATTGACGCCTCCCCTACATAATCTGCCGTCCACTGCATTTAGTTGTTGTCTTCATTTTCCACCGTTGAAAATATCTGCCTATTTAATTCCCTAATTGTGGACGTCCCTAGGTACTGTATTTCCATATAGATTTTTATATATTTTTATTTAATAATAATTGTCCAAAATTTATGCACATTGTTGTCCACAATATGCACATTAATTTGACTTCATATTATGGCATTTTATGCCATAGAATTTTACTTTAATTTATGGCCATTTATTTACCCTAATTACATAGGAAATTTAATTACATATTTATCATTAAGAAAATTAAAATATAATGCATATCACCATGGGCGTTCCCACCATGTGTCACATATGCACCTTAGCTTAGTCATATGAAAATCTCATCTCAAAAACATAAATATATGCTAAGTTATTAGAAAAATAATTTAATTCATAAAATATCGTATATTCTTAGTCGATAAATCCCTTTCCCTTCATAATTTTTATGATTCAAACCATCCATATGATTAAACCCATAATTATACGCTAGTCTTTCAAATTTCACCTCAATTCATCTTATGGGCGTTAAGTTATAAATTTTCTAGCATTTTTCAACTTACCTCATTAATTATTATCCTAATTTTCTTAGTTCAAATTATGAAAAATTAAAAATATTATTCATGATATACTTATAGTTTCCAATTTTCATTAAGCCTCTTTAATCCCATTAACCCATATTGGCCTATGACGATTAATTTAATCATCATTTATAATTATTGGCCCTAATTGTGATAAATTTTCAAAAATAATAAAATCATTCATAATCTATTTAAATCTCTCATGAATCAATTTATAGGCCTAGTGTATACACATAAGCCCTTCATAAGCTATCTCTTAAATTTTCAAGTCATTTTACCTTGTAAATTATAAGATATAAATATATCAATTTTTTTAAATCAATAAATAAAATAATAAATAACATCAATTGCACTTTCCACATAAACATTTTTTTCATCCTTCAGTGTGCGTAATTATCATAATAATCTTGGAAAATTAACTTAATCACCTTGTTTGAATTAATTTTTCCAATTTCATCTTGATACAAGCTTTAAATTACATTTACTAGGTTCTAACATAGGTGGGGTTTCACAAAGCTGGCATAAAATGGACCGTCCACCCTCTCTTCCCATGGCCAAATCTGGACCGTTTAAAACATTTCTTGCTGCCCAAGTTTTCATACTACTATGGACTACCTAGCTGCCCTAAATTCTACCACATAGCTGCTGGAAAAATTATTTTTTTAAATATTTAATTATTGCTGAAAATAAATGGACATCCATGTTGTCCATTGCATTTAATTGTTGCTACCCATTTTCCACCGTTGAAAAATCTATTTAATTATTTCATAGCTGTGGATGTCCCTAGGTTGCTGCATTTCCATGTAGTTTTTGCATTTTTTTATTTAATAATAATTGACCAAAATTCATACACATAGCTGTCCACAATATGCACATTCATTTAGCTTTATGTTATGGCATTTTATGCCATAGAATTTCATCTTAATTTATGGCTATTTATTTACCCTAATTCCATAGGTAATTTAAATACATATTTATCATTAATAATTAATCATACTTAACACATGTCATTTGGGATTTTCTAGAAAAATTTAGCATAATCCCATCCATACTTAATTTAGAGCACCTTAGCTTAGTCATATAAAAATCTCATCTAAAAAAAAAACCATGACTACATGCTAAGATATTAGCAAAATGATTTAATTTATAAAATATCATATAATCTTAGTCAATTAATCCATTTTCCTTCATAGTTTTTATGATCGAAACCATCCATATGATTAAGCCCATAATTATACGCTAGTCTTTCAAATTTCACCTCCATTTGCCTTATAGGCGTTAAGTTATGAATTTTCTAGCATTTTTCAACTTAACTCGTTAATTATCGTCCTAATTTCCATAAATCGAATTATGAAAAATTAAAATGATTATTCATGATTTATTTATGGTTTCCAATTTTCATTAAGCCACTTTAATCCTATTGACCCATATTGGCTTAAAACGATTAATTTAATCGTCATTTATAATTATTGGCACTAATTGTGATAAATTCTCAAAATAACAAAATCATTCATAACCCAATTAAATATTTCATGAATCATATTTATATGCCTAATGGATACACATAGGCCCTTCATAGATTAAGGTATAATACCATCTTAAGCTATCTCTTAAGTTTTCAAGTCATTCTACCGTGTGAATCTTGAGATATAAATATATCCAATATTAAATCAATAAATAAAATAATAAATAGAATTAATTGCACTTTCCACATAATCATTTTTTTCTTCCTTCAGTGTGCGTATTTATCATAGTAATCATAGGAGATTAACTTAATTGCCTCGTTTGAATTAATTTCTCTAATTCCATCTTGGTACTAGCTTTACTCTTAGGTGGGGTTTCACATCCTCCCTGCCTTATAAATGATTTCGTCCCGAAACCTGTTATACTCCAAGTAATCCGTCACGCCTCTGCGCCATTCTAATTTAAACCTTGTCAATTTCATGTACAGGTGATGCCACGTAAGAGATATTATTCGCTTCTTCTACTAGTAGTGCCGAAGTGGTCACTTCTGAGAATGTTGTAAATAAATATGCTGTATAAAAATTAAATAATACCATCACCAATTCCCGAGAGCATAAGTTATACCTGTAACCACTTGCTCCTCTTGTGCTTATGACTCTGTACGAGCCAACGTATGCATCTGCACTGAATTGGTATAAGCACCCCGTTGGTTACTAGCCGCATTCCTCTGTTGCTAGGCTAGTCTTCCTCGTTCTATTACTTTTTACGTTTTATTTAGACATTTCGGAGTAACGTATCGTACTTGATCTCAAACAAAATACTTTAATAATCTTGCCTTAGCACTCCTAGAGTTTCTGTGCTACATGGCCATTCTAGACATACTTATAACATTTGTTTCAACCATGTAAACATTCATCAAAGTAACATTTTTGACAATTTTCACCAGTTAGGGCACCTATTATGTTTAAGTTTAACTTCCGTTTTCTTGTCAACTTTCTGTTTCTTTCTTTTCCTATATCATGTTCCTAAGTGCCAAAATTAAGTTATCCTTGCCCTTACTGGGATTCTTGGGTTCTTAATATTTTCATTTCCAAAACTCTTGTTCTTTCTATACTTGACGCATAATTCTTAATCAAAAGAGGTGCAAAATTTTCTTTTAAATATGGCTTCAGCTCTTACTAAAAGCTTCGTACCCTTTTTTTTGTAGGTACATTTGCTATCCATTGAATATCTAGGGTGTTAATTGTTACTGCATACCCCGTCACTGTCATTTTTCCCTGACATAGTTTCTCAAATTCAATAACTTTTCTACTTTGGAGACCTACTAAGAAATACTCTTTATTGAAAAAAAAATTTCCATAAAAATTTGTCATATCATTTTTTTTCCCGGTTGTGGCATAATAATTAAGAGAGTCTCCCATCATTCCTAAGCATCTTCAATCAATAAATGAGTGATGCATGAAACCTTCTGGTTATCATTATAAGGGAAAATTCTAAACAACTTCTAAATCTCAGCCAATCATTGCTCTACCTTAATAGAATCCAATTAACTTATGAGCTTAGGGGGGATATTGAGCTAAAAAGCATTAATATCCTTCCTTTATGTTTCTATCATATTATCATCAATTTTTATGTCTTGGTATTGGGTTAAGAAGTGCGGCCTGCATCAGCCTACTCCTTTCATGTCCTTCTTAATGACTCTGTTGGGCCTTTTCCTAAAGACCTTGAATTATTTTCACTATCTGAGCTGCCCATTCCCGAGTAGCCTATTGTATAGATTCTATTATATTTAGGGTTACTTGTGCTTCTATAAGTTCTATCCGAGGGGTGTTACTTATAACAGTTCTACCTTCAAACTTTGGTTCACGGTTGACATCTGCTCGTCGTTGACGAGTCTTTGTGTTTGATTGTCCTTTTTGTCTTGGTTACTTAGATCTGTTCCCTTTAACTTGCAGGTTCCTCATTTGTAACCACCTTTTCTTTATTCAGTCTTGCTTTAGCTCCTGTAATAGACATGATAGTTTCTACATATGTAAAAATCATATCAATACTGTCTCTCATTTTATCATAAAATAATTCATATCATACATAATCATTCATATTAAAAGAAAGATTACCAATCTTTCATTTTCCTATACATATATTTATATATATGTTTATATGTTTATCATACAAGTGCAATAAGTTCCACTTGTACCTTAACAACATCTTTACATCAAAACATCATACATTTAAAAAAGTCAAAAGAGACTTTTGCTAACTTCATCTATCTTAATCTCACTACCCGGTGCCTATGAACATGTCATACCAATGTAGGCTCCTCTATGACTGTATTAGTGCTAGACTAGTCTGATGCCTTCTTTCATCTTTTTCCATTCTCTATGGACCCTTTACTGAGGTCTTTTATTATCATTTGCACTTTCATTTTCTATAACTCATCATTATCTTTTTCACTTTCATTTTTCCATGAGTTCATCTGAACACTATAAAGAGAAAACCTTTTTATACATATCTTCCAATTACATTGAGATTAAAGAAAATCCCAAACAATTTTCCTCTTCTTTCTGACTCATAACATTTCAATTCTTCATATTAGAAAACAATACATAATGATATATAGATACGTATCATAATTTAAATTCACTTCTTTCCTTTCCTTCATCTTTTATTTTTCACTTTCTATGCCTACTCACTAATCCTTGCTAGGATACCGTTTCTGTGATATATCTTTTCTTTTGACATCTATTTACTAATTCTTTCTCGGATGTCAAACTCTGTGATATCAAATCTTTTCCTTCCCCGCCTATTTACCAATTCTTGCTTTGATATCTAGCTCTGTGGTATCAGATCTATCCTTTTATCGTCCTTTATTTTCTCCTTCACCAGCCTATTTACCAATCCATGCTCTGATACCAACTTCTGTGGCGCCCCAAACCGAGATGTCACTTCCTTACCTCAAGATCTTAGTGATTGGTAAATGTGAATCAGGATTGTTGTCCTGTTCACGCGGTGGATTCTTAATTAGATCTCGTCCAATTTTTTTTTCGATTCGTTTCTTTATCCATCCTCATTTCTTTTCTTTGTATCACACTTCATTCATCTTGTAAGCAATGGTACACTTTATAATTTTGTTGCACATAGCATTTTAACATATTACATGGTTTCGTTATAACTTTTTCATAAACTTATCCCCTGACAGTTGTCATCAATAGCATATATCATTCATAAAATTTTCATCTTGTTATCTTACATCCTTTGTTTTACAACCTAACTAAGCTATAACCACATAAAATTCATCCATAATTGAATGCTAAACACTTACACTTGTACATATACATTATCATATCTTGAAAATTCCAAACATATCATTCGATATACATAACTAATCATTTAGTACACACATGAATACTATGTCATACCTTTCCTCAATTACATCATGCTCTCCACCTCTTGCTTCCCTATACCTGTCTAAGGTTTGGGAAAATAAAACGTGAGTGATGAACTCTGTAAGCAAGCATTTTGCATTTTCATATAAATGTATTTCTCTCTAATCGGTGGAAGACTCTTATCAAGAATCAACTATCAACAGGAAGAAACCTTTCATGAAAACTTATCATAAAACTTTTCATTTAAATCCTTCATAAAACCTTTCATTTAAATCATACATGACAACCATTCATATAAATCATTCTTGAAAACCATTCCTATCAACCATTCATAGAAACTTTTATAAAAGGACAAATGTATGTCCTAAATTAATTTCATATAAATTTATATTTATAAGGACAATCTTATGTCCTAAATTATTTGCACATAAACCCTATTATATAAGGACAATTATATATCCTGAAACAATTTCGTATAAATCTTTTTCAATACAACGCATATGCATGTGTAAAAAGTGTCCGGAAATAGATGAGTAAACATTGTTTTCTGTGGACATTGTTATGTCCTGGAATATCATTAAATAAACATTATTTCATGTGGACATCATCATGTCCAAAATATATCCTCATGTCCCCATTTTGGGGTTTTTAAACCAAATGATATGCATATACATTTCTAACCCTCTGTTAGGTAACACTTACCAAGTAATCATCCTTCCATAGGAAAGAAACCATTCATGTGACTACACTGCTAGCTAGGCGGTTGTCCATGATCCTGCTCCCATTTCAGAGAGGGCGTCGCCGGCCTCCTGCCTTCCCTTAGTGACTTGGCCACAGGTAGAGGTTGGCCTTGGTATGCAACCGTCTCAGTCTGCAACCGCCTCCACCATGGGCCTAGTACGTGATACCTGTGCACACTCATTCGTATTCGCATCATTATGCTATCATGATTTCATAAAATCAACACAATCTTAAATCCATGTGATTTTTCCAGTAAAAGCTTAATATCATAATCCATTGCAATCCTCAGACTGAGTCCATCTCAAATTGAGAACTAGACATAATTATTTTTTCAAAAATAAAACATGTTCATAAACCGTCTTCAAATACTAATGTTAGAATGACCACCCTTAAAGAATTTAAAAAAAACATTTATAAATCAATTTTACAAAATATTTATAATACTTGAGAAAACGTCATTTTCAAGAATATTTCTTGTTTTTTGGTAAACCGTTTTAGAATCATCTTGTAAACTGAAAAGAATAAACTTTTTTTGTAAATATTTCTATTTCCTTTTCTGGGCTTTTTATGAACAAAGGATAGGCAAACACCTATGCTTCCATTTTATTGGCATTATATGCCTCGTCTACATACCATTCTTACCACATTTATGTAGAGAAGCGTTTGCACTATCTTTTGAATAAAATAGCCATCAAATCGTTTTATAACATCAAGTATTGAGTGGGTCATTCTTAAAATTCTTTTAGAAAGAAACACATGAGTACAAGACATTTTTCCAAAGCATCTCAGTCTTCAAAGGGACTGAAAGTATTTTGATAATTTATTTCAAAGCATCTATATAAATCATTTTAAAACATTTATAAGTCATTTTCAATGCCCTATTTATTTACAAATGTCATTATATGAAAAATCGTGTAATTTTTCTCAAAACCCTTTAGGAAATAGAATTCCGCATGTTTGTTTCTAATATCTTCTTGAAAGAGAATTAAAAACTCTTTTATTATAAATGCCTTTGAAATAACATTTCTAGGAACTTACCTAACCAGAAACCATATTCAAACATGTTATTAATACAGAATAAAATCATACCTTCAAGATTTAAGCATGCTTACATTGAAGCAATGCTAAGACTTTTCATTAAAGTCATATTTTCAAAGATTAAATTCGCTTACTTTATAAGTACAATTTAAATTCATCAATCCATGTTCTTGTAACAAAATCAACATACATGAAGGTTCGCTTACTTACCTTGTAAATAATCTTGAAACATCTTAATAACACAAGTTCAATTCATTTCATCATTTAATAACAAAATAGCATTTGAAAATGCTACCTAAGAATCATTATAAAGCATTTGTAATCCTTTCAATTTTTCAAATGAAATCCATACTTTCAAAAGGTTGCTTGCTTACCTGAGTCGATCCTTTGTGCTTTCCATCCCTCTCTTTTTCCTTCAACTCACATATACATGTCACATGGGTTTAATCCCATGTAGCCCGTAACATGCTAACTTTAAATCATTCTATCCTTGACATTAGCACTTGTATTTCCCTATAATCACATATTCATACAAATTTAATACATCGGTTGTTTCTTTCCTTCTATACTTATATTTTGTGTAGGAATTTTTTGAAATTACTCAAGATATCCTTTCATATCCTATAGCATACAAGTTTTCTATCAAAACTTTATTTAGAATGATAATCCACATTTCTTATTTAACCATACATACCCTTTTTAATAACCATTAATATTCACTTTCCTCAATAGTGACATATTACATACCTACCTATATAGGTATAGCAATTGCTCATTTAATTTATTAGATACCCACGTCTAAGGTATTTATTCACTTAAATTTTCAAGAGACTTGCTTATATTCAACTCTTTGAATTTACATTCATCTTTTTAACAACCACATACGTTTACAACTTAGTGGTTATTTATTGCTCCATTTAATCCTCATGTTTAGAGTTTTAAACTTTTGAAATTATTCAAATATCTTGTTTCCAACCTTTAACAAGCCAAGTTCACTCTAAATTTTCGAAAAGTAATCTATTTCAATTTAGCCACATATACATACATATTTATCATATATTACTCCCACCTTTTCATTTCTTTGCATATACATATAAAGAATTATCAACCAACAATTCTTATATTCATCTTAAGGGTTTGTATAGAATCTATAGCAAGCTAAATTAAATCAAAATTTCTAAAATTTATCCCCTTTTACAAAATGGCCCTATATAATCTCATATTTCCAAATTTCATTTATGAAATTTGCACCTTAACTATACATACATAAGGTGCTATCAATCAACCATTCTTATAGCCATTTGTAGGGCTTGTTTATGATTTATAATACCCTAAATTCACATAAAATTTCTGAAACTTAAATATAACAGATATTTAAATCTATACATAATTTGGGCGTCCACTTGAAGGTATACCCATATATGATATGTTCTAAATTCATTAACCCTTGGATCTAGTAATTCATCATATAACAATTGTTTAATTATTGAATTAAATCAAAATAACCAGAAATTCCTCCCTTCCATCCAGTTTGCACGTCCCCATTAATTAGCACAATTCATATTCTCCATATGCAAGTTTGGACGTCCCATTTAAATGGCATATTTATTTTTATTTTTCCTTCATGTAGCTGTTGGATGTTAACTGTGCATGGAATGTTATAAAACCTTTGCATCATAAAAAAAAATATTGGATGTCCCATTTAATAGCAGAGATTTATTTTCTCTCATATGCAGATTTAGACGTTCCATTAGTGGCACAAATATATATTTTTCTCATGCACTGCTGGACGCAAATGGAGCATGAATATTTTATTCTCCCTCCATGTATTGCTGGACGTTACTTGGGCATGGAATAAATAATAAGAAAATTTTTGTATCGTACTTGCTGGACGTAAATGGAGCATGGAATGAATGACATAAAATCACTGCAACATACCTGGAATTTTGGACGTCCTTGCTGCCCCTTGCATTTTCCTTTTTTTTTTCTTCTCCCAACATGTTAAAACCATGCTCCTTTGCTGCCCACATGTATTTATAAGAAAGCTGAAATCTGCCCCTTTTTATACCACCGAATTTCTGCATTGAGCTGGCATAAAATGGACCGTCCACCCTCTCTTCCCATGGCCAAATCTGGACCATTCAAAGCATTTCTTGCTGCCCAAGTTTTCATACTCCTATGGACTACCTAGATGCCTTAAATTCCACCCCATAGCTGCTGGAAAAATTAATTTTTAAAATATTTAATTGCTGCTAAAAATAAATGGACGTCCATGCTGTCCATTGCATTTAATTGCTGCTACCCATTTTCCACCGTTGAAAAATCTGTTTAATTATTTCATAGCTATGGACGTCCCTAGGTTGCTGCGTTTCCATGTAGTTTTTGCATTTTTTTTATTTAATAATAATTGACCAAAATTCATACACATAGCTGTCCATAATATGCACGTTCATTTAGCTTTATGTTATGCCATTTTATGCCATAGAATTTCACCTTAATTTATGGCTATTTATTTACCCTAATTGCATAGGTAATTTAAATACATATTTATCATCAATAATTAATCATACTTAACACATGTCATTTGGGATTTTCTAGTAAAATTTAGCATAATCCCATCCATTCTTAATTTAGAGCACCTTAGCTTAGTCATGTAAAAATCTCATCTAAAAAAACCATGATCGCATGCTAAGATATTAGCAAAATGATTTAATTCATGAAATATCATCTTGTTGGTCCCGAGTTAGTGGCAAAACCCAAGAGGGGAGGGGTGAATTGGGTTCTTTAAAAAATCTTTGGTAAATAAAGACTTAACCCCTTGAGTAATTAATCCCCTTTTGAAAAAAGCTAGAGAGCAATAAAGATAAAGCAGTAAAAAGAAATATAACACAAGATTTATAGTGGTTCGGGCAAACCTTCCCTACTCCACTCTTCCAAGCTCACACTCTGTTGGGACTTGGGTTCCACTATGTATTCCACGAATACACTTAGAGTCACTGCTCTCTTCTAGATTCCAGCTCTAATGGGCATAAACAACTCACATGCAAGAGTAGGTGATGAGTCTCACTCCAATCACACCCTACTTTGCATATACTTGATCTTAGCTACCCAAGCTAAATCAAGATTTATACAACAAGACAATGAAATAAATGAAACTACACTTTACAGATTTGTGTAGGCAGATTTAGCTCGGGGAAGAAGTTGTAGAAGCAGCTTTGGATGAATATTGTTGAAGGCGCTAGCAACTTGAAGCTTTCTTCTTCCTTAGAATGTATACGGACCACTCAACAATGGAGAAAAGCAAATAGGAAACCTTTCTTTTACTTCTTTTCTCTCTTTGAACTTTGTAGTAGTGTCTTGTGTTATCTTGTTGTGTTTTCACGTTCATTTGACGGTCCTTTTATAGAGGGAAGAAAATATGAACGTTGTGGAGGTTGTTGGCGCGCAATAAATGAACTCCAACGTTCGAAAATTTGAACGTTATACCCAAGTCGAAGGTGGAGTCGACTTGGGATGCGACTTGGCTACCCAAGTCGCATCTGGAGTCGACTTCGTCTGCGACTCCAGTTCTTCGGATTCCCAAGTCTTAGGCTTGGTCGACTTGACTTCAGACTTCGACCCAAGTCGATCCTGAAGTCGACTTGGCCTGCGACTTGGCTCGGGTTTTGCTGAACCTGCTTTGATCTTCAAGTTGTGTTCTTCTATCTTGGATTGGCTTGATTCTTACTTAGATGATTCATGCATATTTGACTTATGTAGTCTTGATAGACATTGTTTGAATCATTCTTGTATCTTTGTCTTTGAGCTTGATAGACTTGATTTGATGTAGAACATGATTCTTGACTTTGAATTTTGACTCATTTGTTTTTCATCTTGATTCCTTGGACTTGAGTGATAAATCCTCTTGAATAGCTTGAAAACTGCATCTTTGAAGTTTGAACTTCTCAAGTCGTGGATGGAGTCGACCTGGCCTGCGACTTCACCCAAGTCGCACATGGAGTCGACTTCGTTTGCGACTTCGTTATGTTCGTTTCCACTTTTCAACTCTGGATACTCCAAGTCGATGCTGGAGTCGACTTCGTCTGCGACTTGACTTCCCAAGTCGCAAGTGGAGTCGACTTGACCTGCGACTTCACCTGTTGCCTTTTGGGATTTATTCTCAAGTCGATATTTGAGTCGACTTTGGGATCGACTTCACCCAAGTCGAAGTCTAAGTCGACTTGGAGATCGACTTGACCTCTTTGCTTTCCTTAAACATTTAGCAAACACATTAGTACCTTTTATATACTCAAAATTAGTTCTTGTTAATCATCAAAACTCAAGATTTGGTCAATTTTTATTGTTTTAAACATTGTTTCCAACAATCTCCCCCTTTTTGATGATTGACAAAACTTCATTTGAGTTGATACCTTTCAAGCATTAATCATGTTCATATGTCTTTTGAAAAACAGAGCATTTGTCTTATAGGTCAGAGCTTTTTGAAATTTCAACCATTATATCATTTTGGCATATTGGATACCTTTCAAGCAAATCATGTTGAATACTTTATTAATCAAGCATAACATATTAAGCAAACATAACATTCATCAAAAGCATATATATATATCAAGTTTCATTTTTACAAAATGCAATACAAAACAAAAATGAAACCTAGATACAAAACTACCCAACCCAAAAGAAAATTCTACTCAACTCATTCTATCTCCCCCTTTTTGTCAAACTATCAAAAATTTATTAAAAATCGATCAACTCTTAATGATTTTGTGAATTGAAATTGAGAGATCGGATATAAGATTGGTTCGATAGGACAATGATGGGCCGATGAGTAAACAAGAGAAGCGTGATCTGGAGTTGCTTCTTTATGAACTGATCCTGATTCGTAAGGATCGAGTTCAGGCATGGGTTTCTTCTTATGTCGGCCTGAGGCAAGATGATAGCGGATAGTCCGCATTTCCCGCTCAATTCTGTCTTGCCGGGAGTGCATATCCTCGAGGGCATTGTGAACGCCGGTGATAAGACTTGTCATCCGGTCTTCTTGATAACCCATTTCTGCCCTCATAGCAACAATTTCATCTTTTAAATCCTTTAGGGTGACCTCCTCAGAAGAGGTTGGAGGCACCCGTTCTCTTGCAGCGGACCCTTGTGGAGAATAGGATCCGTGCGATATGGGAGATGCTGGCTCCTCTTGAGCAAGTGGTGCCGCGGGAGGTTGCTCCCCCTCAGTCTGTGCATTGTCTTCTTGCTCTTCTTCTGAAGCTTCATGCCTTAGTTCAAGAAGATTGATCTTCATTCTTTGTATGAGAGCTTTATTTATGGCATTTGTGGATTTGAGCACTTCGAAAGGCTCGCCTTCAATATCCACTTTGAAGAATTCAAGAATCTTTGTGATCCATGTGCCATAGGGAAGGACTCCTCGTGGGTTATCCTTTCTAGAAGCCAAGGCTTCAAGAAATAATTTGGGTATGCTCACTTTGACCCTGTTGGCCACTTTCCATAGTATCCCTGCTTCCTGTGGGTTCAATTGATTTCTTCCACCCCCCTTTGGGTAGATGCAGTGGGCAATGAGGAGTCTGAGCACTCGTAGCCTAGGTGACAGATCCATGTACCGAAGGAATTTGATTCCCGAATGGTACTTGTTGCTCCGGGTGAGCTGATTATACATTTGATCCAAAGTGAGATTTTCTGGAATAGGCTCATCCTCATACGGGACTCCAAGTATGTGTCCTAAATGACTCATTATGTCAGTCGGACCTGAAATTATCCCGATTCCAATATCTATTTCTACTCCTTTGACGAAGGTTCCAAAGTATTCTTCATCCCATAGATAATAAAACATTCGAGTAAGATCTGGATAGACCCTTTCGTCCTCCTTTAGCAAATTTGTCCATCCTTGAAAATCCAATAGATCTTCTATGTCGGATCCATATTCTTTCAGGAAATTAAAATCTATAATCTTGGGTATGAATACCTTCCGTTCGTAGAATTTTTTGTAAAAACGGCTATGTTGGAGCTCGGTTTTGAAGTAGGTAGTGGGCATCTTCAATACTTGTGCTTTCCCAGCCGCAGTGCCTCTTTTGCTTGTCCCGGATGGTGTGCTCTGTGAGGTTTGTTGTTGACTTTCAGACCTGGGTGCTTGATCAGATGATTGAGTAGTGGTTTGGAATCGAACCCATTTACCTGTCGAAGTCGAAGGTTCCTCTCGTGGCCGTTTTGCGGGTGTTCTTTGCCTTCTGGGCACCTCTTCCTCAGTTGTTGACCTTGAAGGTCTAGGCATAGGCTTTAGAAATGGTTTTGAGACTGCTTTCTTTGGAGGTCTAGCTTTAGGTGCCATTTGGGATGATTTGGAGTTGGATTTTGGGAGAGGGAAATGGAGATGCAAAAGTGATTGAGATGTGAGACTGAGAGTTTAGTAAGAGAAATGAAGTACAAGTGAGATAGCTTGAGAGAGATGGAGCTTGAATGAGAGAAGAAAATGAGAAAGCAATGAAGAGAGAAAGAGAGAAACAGAGAGGAAGAGTGAGAGAGAAAAACGGAGAGGAAGAGAGAAAGAGAGAGAAATGGAGAAGAAAACCGGAGAGAGAGAGAGGGATTCGCCGGAAAGGTTTGCCGGAGATGGAGGAGGAGAAAATCGCCGGAAGAGTGGAGAGGAATCGCCTGAGAGTAGAGGAAAAAACAGGGAGGCCAAAAGAAAATGAGGAAGAAAGAAAAGAGGGAAGAAGAAATAGAAAGGAAGGCTCGGAAGTCGGACGGTCGCGCTCGCGGAGTCGACTTTGCCCTAGGCGAAGTCGACTTCGGCTCCCTGGAGTCGACTTCGCACATAGTGCGGAGTCGACTTCGACCTCATGGAGTCGACTTTGCTGTCGAAGCGGAGTCGACTTCACTTTCCCAAGTCGACTTGGCGGAGTCGACTTGGCTCCTATGGAGTCGACTTGACTCATCAGTTTGCCTTTTTCAAATTTTGATTTCTTGTTTTAATTTTTCCTAATTTAGCTCTATCATCCCCATATCATTCCTAATCTTGTAAAATGATTCTTTAGCTAGAGGTTTGGTAAAGATATCAGCAATTTGATCCTCTGTTTTCACATATTCTAAGCACACATCATGATTTTCAACATGTTCACGAATAAAATGATGTCTCACATCAATATGTTTGGTTCTAGAATGCAATACAGGATTTTTAGTCAAACAAATTGCACTTGTATTATCACATCTAATAGGAATATCAACATAATCAATACCATAGTCTTTCAACTGTTGTTTCATCCAAAGTAATTGGGCACAACAACTACCGGCGGCTATGTATTCGGCTTCCGCAGTAGATAGTGCAACACTTGTTTGTTTTCTTGAATGCCATGAAACTAGCATATGTCCAAGAAATTGAGAAGTTCCACTGGTACTTTTTCTATCTACTTTATATCCGGAAAAGTCTGCATCCGAATAGCCGATTAGATCAAAGGTTGACCCCTTTGGATACCATAGTCCAAGATTTGTAGTTTCTAACAAATATTTAAAAATTCTTTTTACAGCAAGTAGATGTGATTCTTTTGGACATGCTTGGAATCTAGAGCACATACAAACACTAAATAGGATATCGGGTCTAGAAGCAGTTAAGTATAGCAAGGATCCTATCATGATTCTATAAAGTGTTTGATCGATACTTTTACCATTTTCGTCCGCATCGATCTTGATTGTAGAACTCATTGGAGTGTTTGCCCTTTTTCTATTCTGCATTCCATATTTCTTGAGCATCTCTTTGACATATTTGGACTGATTTAGAAATATTCCTTCATTTTGTTGCTTGATTTGCAGTCCAAGAAAGAAATTTAATTTTCCCATCATGCTCATTTCAAACTCGCTCTGCATTATCTTAGAAAATTCTTGACACAGATTTTCGTCAGTAGCACCAAATATTATGTCATCCACATAAATTTGTACAATCAAAATATTTTTATTTTTGTACTTAATGAACAAAGTAGTGTCTACTTTCCCTCTTTGAAACTCATGATCAATCAAGAAACTATTTAACCTTTCATACCAAGTTCTTGGTGCTTGTTTTAGTCCATATAATGCTTTGGTTAATTTATAAACAAACTTTGATTGATCCTTTTCTTCAAAACCAGGGGGTTGTTCAACGTATACTTCTTCATTCAAGTACCCATTCAAAAATGCGCTTTTTACATCCATTTGAAACAATTTGAAATTCATATGGGAAGCAAATGCTAATAGAATACGTATGGCTTCTAATCTAGCCACGGGTGCATATGATTCTTCAAAATCAATTCCTTCTTCTTGGGAATACCCTTTGGCTACTAATCTGGCTTTGTTTCTAATTACAAGCCCGCTTTCATCTAATTTGTTCCTAAAAACCCATTTGGTACCAATGATGGTGTGATCATTTGGTCTAGGAACTAAGTGCCATACATTGTTCCTTTCGAATTGGTTTAGCTCTTCTTGCATTGCAATAACCCAATTTTTATCATTGAGAGCTTGTTCAATGGTATTTGGTTCAATTTTAGATACAAAGGCATTTTGACCATAAACGTTTTGTTTTGATCTTCTAGTTTTCACTCCTTCATATACATTTCCAATCACTTGCTCAATTGGATGGGCATTTTTGAACTTCAAATCAGTTGGGGGTTTGTAAGAATCATTACCTTCACTTACCTCTTCCTCCACGAGATTTTCTGGCTTGAGCTCGAGTTCCTTTGATTGTTCTTTGCCTTTTGTTTCATCTGCATCACTCAGTTCATCCTCCTTTCTCGGAGTTTGGTTAATTTCATCAAATACAACATGTATGGATTCTTCTACAACTTGGCTTCGTTTATTGAAAACTCTATATGCTCTGCTATTTGATGAATAACCAAGGAATATAGCCTCGTCGCTTTTAGCATCTAACTTTCCCAAGTTAGTTTTTCCATTGTTCAAAACATAACATGTACATCCAAAAGCATGAAAATAAGAGATATTCGGTTTCCTTCCTTTCCATAGTTCATATGGGGTCTTTTTCAAGATTGCTCGAATGGTGACACGATTCAATACATGACAAGCTGTACTTACAGCTTCACCCCAAAATTTCTTGGATAGATTGCTCTCATTTAGCATAGTTCTAGCCATCTCTTGTATAGTTCTATTTTTCCTTTCTACTACTCCATTTTGTTGTGGAGTTCTTGGTGCAGAAAATGTGTGGTGAATTCCTTTTTCATTGCAAAATTCCATGAATCGTTTGTTTTCGAATTCGCCACCATGATCGCTTCTTATGGTCACAATAGTACTTTGTTTTTCATTTTGCACCAAATTTACAAAAGTTGCAAACATAGAGAAGGCTTCATCTTTACTAGCTAAGAGAATTATCCATGTGAATCTTGAAAAATCATCAACTATGACAAATACATATTTCTTTCCACCAATGGTTAGAATGTCGGATGGCCCGTATAGATCCATATGTAGCAATTCAAGTGGCTTAGTGGTGGAAATTTCCTTTTTGGTAGAGAAAGGCATCTTGGGTTGTTTTGATAATTGACATGCCTTGCAAATCTTGTCTTTGTCATATTTCAATCTTGGTAATCCTTCTACCAAACTCTTTTTCCATAGGGTTTTTATGTTTCCCATGTTTATATGTCCAAGCCTTTTATGCCAAACCCATTATCAATGGCCATTAGACATTGACCATTCAATTCATCAAGTGAAACCAAATATACATTTCCATGTCTTTTACCACTAAACATGATATGCTCTCCATCAAATACATTACATATAGATGATTCAAACACAACTTTGTATCCTTTATCACATAATTGGCTAATGCTCATTAAATTGTGTTTGAGTCCTTCAACAAACAAAACATCTTCCATGCATGCATTTAAAATACTATGTATATTTCCTTTACCTTTAATTTTACCTTTTTCATTATTGCCAAAGGCAACCATTCCATCATTACAAGGCTTAAGTTTGTGAAACAAACTTCTTTCACCGGTCATATGCCTTGAGCAACCGCTATCCATAAACCATTCATTGTTTGCCTTTGCCTTAAGACATGTCTGAAAAATAAGCAAATAAATCTTATCTTCTTGGTACCCATTTTATGGGTCCATTTGGGTTACTAATATAGATCAATTTTTGTTGTTCTAACTTTGAAAGTCCAAATCTTGTGTTTCTTGGAACCCAAACTAATTTTGCACCATGGTCATATAATTTCTTAAAATTACATTTGTAAGTTTTATGTCCCATTTTATTGCAGAAATTACAAGCCATAGGTAATCTTGGAGTAGGCCTCCAAGTATGCAATGGTTCAAATGTTGGTCTTCTAGTCCACTTAAAATTTTTCTTTTGTGGCTTGTACATAGATGCATTTTTAGTTTGATGTTTCTCAAGTATTTGTACATTTGATTTGCTACTTTCTCCTTGCTCAAAAGTATGATACCCAAGACCTCTTTTATGTGTTTGGGAGGTCATATTCAAAAACATTTTGACACTTTCTCCTGGATTAGAGAACTTAACTAATGATTCATTTAATGATTTGTTCTCCTTTTTCAGCAAATTATTTTCTTCTTTTATTTTCTTCATTGCTTGTGCATTTTGTTGAGGTAGTTTGTTCGTCTTGCTCGATTTGTGCCATGCAGCAGATTCTTGCACATTCTTCCGCCTCGATTTCATTGGTTGAGGAGCTGCTTGTTGTAGATTCCTCATCATTCACGTACATGCCTCTTCCTTTGTATCTTTGGAATCTTTTGTTGTCCCCTCGATCCTTTTTTTGTTCTTTTGCCTTGCTTTCTTCGGGAGTTGGACATTGAGCTTGCATATGTCCCGAACCGCCGCATCGGTAGCATTTGGTTGGTTCTTTCTTCTTCTCTTTGGGAGTTCTTTCCTTGAAGCTTCTGAAATTTTTCCCTTTCCTCACAAATTTTCTGAAGCGTTTTGTGAGAAGGGCGATTTCATTGTCATTTTGGGAGGAGGACGAGTCGTCCGAGTTTTATGCGGCTTTCAAGGCAATCACTCTCTTGCCCCTGTGTTGATCCTCGTTTCTCTTCTTAATCAGCTCATGTGACATAAGTGAGCTAATTAAGTCTTCAAGCTTTAAAGTGTTTAGGTCTTTGGCTTCTTCTATTGCAGTGATCTTTGGAGTCCATGATTCAGGTAGAGCTCTCAAGATCTTCATAACCTGCTCAGATTCAGAAATAGCCTTTCCAAGACCTTTTAAAGCATTAGTGATTTTTGAGAACCTAGCAAACATTTCAGAAATGTTTTCTGTTTCAATCATTCTAAAGTTCTCAAGTTCTCCGATCAAAATATTTCTTCTCGTCCCTTGGACTTGAGAAGTTCTTTCATAGATAGATGTTAGTGTATCCCATATCTCCTTGGCGGTTAAACAAGAGGATACTCTATCATACTCCGAAGCCGTAAGAGCACAAAATAAAGAGTTCATGGCCTTAGCATTGCTCTTGACGGTTCTTACTTCCTCTTCGGTCAATTTGGAAGCTCATTCATCGATAGGCAATGTTACACCATCTTGGATAGCAATCCAAGAATCCATATCGGTAGCCATGATGAGTTGCTTCATACGAAGCTTCCAATATCCAAAATTGTTCCCATCAAACAATGGTGGCCTTGTAAAGGATTGACCTTCAGCAAATGCGGGAACGGAAGTAGATTGGGATGCCATATCAATAAGATCTCTTTGGTAAACTCAAAGACCTGCTCTGATACCACTTGTTGGCCCCGAGTTAGTGGCAAAATCCAAGAGGGGAGGGGTGAATTGGGTTCTTTAAAAAATCTTTGGTAAATAAAGACTTAACCCCTTGAGTAATTAATCCCCTTTTGAAAAAATCTAGAGAGCAATAAAGATAAAGCAGTAAAAAGAAATATAACACAAGATTTATAGTGGTTCGGGCAAACCTTCCCTACTCCACTCTTCCAAGCTCACACTCTGTTGTGACTTGGGTTCCACTATGTATTCCACGAATACACTTAGAGTCACCGCTCTCTTCTAGATTCCAGCTCTAGGGGGCATAAACAACTCACATGCAAGAGTAGGTGATGAGTCTCACTCCAATCACACCCTACTTTGCATATACTTGATCTTAGCTACCCAAGCTAAATCAAGATTTATACAACAAGACAATGAAATAAATGAAACTACACTTTACAGATTTGTGTAGGCAGATTTAGCTCGGGGAAGAAGTTGTAGAAGCAGCTTTGGATGAATATTGTTGAAGGCGCTAGCAACTTGAAGCTTTCTTCTTCCTTAGAATGTATACGGACCACTCAACAATGGAGAAAAGCAAATAGGAAACCTTTCTTTTACTTCTTTTCTCTCTTTGAACTTTGTAGTAGTGTCTTGTGTTATCTTGTTGTGTTTTCACGTTCATTTGAGGGTCCTTTTATAGAGGGAAGAAAATATGAACGTTGTGGAGGTTGTTGGCGCGCAATAAATGAACTCCAACGTTCGAAAATTTGAACGTTATACCCAAGTCGAAGGTGGAGTCGACTTGGGATGCGACTTGGCTACCCAAGTCGCATCTGGAGTCGACTTCGTCTGCGACTCCAGTTCTTCGGATTCCCAAGTCTTAGGCTTGGTCGACTTGACTTTAGACTTCGACCCAAGTCGATCCTGAAGTCGACTTGGCCTGCGACTTGGCTCGGGTTTTGCTGAACCTGCTTTGATCTTCAAGTTGTGTTCTTCTATCTTGGATTGGCTTGATTCTTACTTAGATGATTCATGCATATTTGACTTATGTAGTCTTGATAGACATTGTTTGAATCATTCTTGTATCTTTGTCTTTGAGCTTGATAGACTTGATTTGATGTAGAACATGATTCTTGACTTTGAATTTTGACTCATTTGTTTTTCATCTTGATTCCTTGGACTTGAGTGATAAATCCTCTTGAATAGCTTGAAAACTGCATCTTTGAAGTTTGAACTTCTCAAGTCGTGGATGGAGTCGACCTGGCCTGCGACTTCACCCAAATCGCACATGGAGTCGACTTCGTTTGCGACTTCATTATGTTCGTTTCCACTTTTCAACTCTGGATACTCCAAGTCGATGCTGGAGTCGACTTCGTCTGCGACTTGACTTCCCAAGTCGCAAGTGGAGTCGACTTGACCTGCGACTTCACCTGTTGCCTTTTGGGATTTATTCTCAAGTCGATATTTGAGTCGACTTTGGGATCGACTTCACCCAAGTCGAAGTCTAAGTCGACTTGGAGATCGACTTGACCTCTTTGCTTTCCTTAAACATTTAGCAAACACATTAGTACCTTTTATATACTCAAAATTAGTTCTTGTTAATCATCAAAACTCAAGATTTGGTCAATTTTTATTGTTTTAAACATTGTTTCCAACAATAATCTTAGTCAATTAATCCATTTCCCTTCATAGTTTTTAAGATCGAAACCATCCATATGATTAAACCCATAATTATACGCTAGTATTTCAAATTTCACCTCCATTTGCCTTATAGGCGTTAAGTTATGAATTTTCTAGCATTTTTGAACTTAACTCATTAATTATCATCCTAATTTTCATAAATCGAATTATGAAAAATTAAAATGATTATTCATGATTTATTTATGGTTTCGAATTTTCATTAAGCCACTTTAATCCTGTTAACCCATATTGGCTTATAACGGTTAATTTAATCGTCATTTATAATTATTGGCACGAATTGTGATAAATTCTCAAAATAACAAAATCATTCATAACCCAATTAAATCTTTCATGAATCATATTTATATGCCTAATGGATACACATAGGCCCTTCATAGATTAAGGTATCATACCATCTTAGGCTATCTCTTAAGTTTTTAAGTCATTCTACCTTGTGAATCTTAAGATATAAATGTATCCAATATTAAATCAATAAATAAAATAATAAATAGCATTAATTGCACTTTCCACATAATCATTTTTTTCATCCTTCAGTGTGCGTATTTATCATAGTAATCATAGGAGATTAACTTAATTGCCTCGTTTGAATTAATTTCTCTAATTTCATCTCGGTACTAGCTTTACTCTTAGGTGGGGTTTCACGAGGATTCTCACAATTGTCAGCTCCACTCATAAAGCTGACAAGGAAAGGAGTAAGGTACGAATGGACACAGAAGTGTGAGAATAGCTTCCAAGTGTTAAAGAAAAGACTGATAAAAGCCCAATTCTAACACTACCTATGGAGAAGGAAGAGTTTGTGATCTATAGTGATGCCTCAAAGAAAGGATTAGGATGTGTACTGATGCAAAATAGAAAAGTTATATCATACGCATCCAGGCAACTCAACCCAAATGAGGTAAACTATCCACCCCATGACTTAGAATTGGCAGCAGTAGTCTTTGCCTTGAAAATTTGCGGACATTATTTATATGGAGTTAAATGTGAGGTCTATATTGATCACAAAAGCCTTAAGTACATTTTTACTCAAAAGGAGTTAAATATGAGGCAGAGAAGATGACTCGAATTACTTAAGGATTATGACCTCAACATTTTATATCATCCAGGCAAAGCTAATGTAGTAGTCGATGCGCTAAGTAAAAATATTAGCTTAGCACATCTCATCACAAAGGAAGAAGGGCTACTCCTACAAGAATTGAGACAATTAGAATTAATTGTAAGCCCACCTGGGGTACAAGTTAAATTGTCTTAATTACAAATCCAGTAGAATCTATTTGAGCAAATTAAAATGGCTCAACAAGAAAATGGGGATTTAAAGAGTTATGTGGAGAAAATGATCAAGAAAAATCCCAGTGAATATATACGAGATGAACATGGAATGTACAGATATAGGATTCGCCTGTGTATACCCAATCAAGAGGAAATAAAAGAACAGATACTGAAAGAAGCACATTTTTCTCCATTTTCGATGCATCCAAGTATCACCAAGATGTATCAAGACTTAAAAGAATATATTGGTGGAATAATATGAAGAGAGAAATAGTCGAATATGTGGCTAAGTGCCTAACATGTCAAAGGGTTAAGGCTGATCACCAAAGAACTCCTGAAAAATTACAATCGCTAGAAGTCCCAGAATGGAAATGGGATGATATTACTATGGATTTTATTGAAGGGTTGCCAAGAACCCAAAATGGAAATGATGCTATATGGGTAATAGTTGATAGATTATCAAAGGTAGCACATTTCCTAGCCATCAAGAAAAAATTTATTGTTGAGCGACTGGCTAAGATTTATTATAAGGAGATAGTGAGACTGCATGGAGTACCTAAGTCAATAGTTTTCGATCGAGATTCCAGTTTTACATCTCGATTTTGGAAAAGTTTACATGAAACCTTAGGTACACAGCTAAAATTCAGTACAACATTTCATCCTCAAACTGATGGGCAGATAGAAAGGGTAAATCAAATAGTTGAGGATATGCTAAGGATGTGAACAGTAGAATTTGGAGGATCATGGGATGAATATTTGGCTATGGCAGAATTTGCTTATAACAACAGTTATCAAGAAAGTATTCAAATGGCCCCATTTGAAGCTTTATATGGACGGAAATGCAAAACTCCTCTAAACTGGGATGAAGTGAGAGAAAGGAAGTTAGCTCCAGACCTCTCAAAGAGAATGACAAAAAAAGTACAAGTGATTCACCAGTGTATACTCATGGCCCAGAGCAGGCAAAAAAGTTACATCGATTGCAAAAGAAGGGATTTAAATATCCAAGTTGGGGATCACGTATTTGTTAAAGTAACGCCATTCAAGGGAGTCACCCGGTTTGGAAAGAGGGGGAAATTAAACCCAAGATATGTCGGGCCCTTTGAAGTTCTGGAAAAGATAGGCAATTTAGCCTATAGAATAGCCCTGCCACCAATCCTCAGTGTCATCCACAATGTTTTTCACATCTCCATGCTTAGAAAATATGTTTCCGATCCTACTCATGTGTTGATAGCAGAGAATTTACCAATCCAAGAACACTTGAATTATGAGGAAAGGCCAATAAAAATATTGGATTTCAAGATCAAGAAGCTTCGGAACAGAGAGATCGAGTATGTAAAGGTACAATGGAATCAATATTCAGAATCCAAAGCCACATGGGAACTATGAGAAGAGGTCGAAAGAAAATATCCTCAATTGTTCAAGGAAAAATAGGTTTCGGGACGAAACCTATTGTAAGGGGGGGGGAGAATTGTGAAACCCCATACACGTCATTTCGAGTTGTAAACCCCTGATTCTTTTATAATTATTTTAATGATAAATGAAAATTCATGAATTATATTAATGGATATGTATATTGGAGATTAGAATAATGCTATTAAGAATTTAACTCACGTGAATAGTGCATGTGAATAGTAACAGAGGATTAAGATACGTGATTAAGAGTTAATCACTTGGATTAACTTAATCACTTGGATTAACTTAATCACAAAAAGACAAAATAAAGATTTAATCACTATAGGACGAAATAGCAATTATTTTTTATATTTTAATCCAATTTTGGATTTTAGTAGAAAATTAAAGAAAAATTCATAATTTACAATCCGGGCGTCGAATTTCGATGAAATTTTTTATGAATGGTTAAAAATTCATGATGAACATAATGAATGGGTTAAGATGTGATGAAAATCACAAATCAAGGTTCAAGATGAAACGTCAAATGGTGATAAAAAAGTAACTTATCTTTTTCATAAATGTTACTTTTGACTTTTTATTTAAATAAATAATTAAAAAATAAAAAAATTAATTGAAACAGCAGCTGCAGCAGGGGCATGGCAGGGGGTGGTTGAGCAATTGCCCAAAATCAATGGACGATGATCATCATCATCATAAATCAACGGTTAGGATTTATTTAGCTTAAATTAATTAATTTTAAAAATAATAAATAATAAATAAAATAGGCAGCATAGGGGGGCATGATCAGGCCTAGGATGGCTGCTCTTGTCTCAATGCATTTTTCAAAATTAGAAAAAATACATTTTTATAATTAAATACCTCAAGCAAGGGAGGGTAAATTCCAAATTCTTGAAAAATAAAGCCCTATAAATAGGGCCAAGGGGTGGACGTCCAAGGCATCATTCCATTCCAGCTCCACTTGAGAAATACCAGCTCCCAAACCCTCCCACACATCCAAGGAAGAAAAGGAGGAAGTTAGAGAGAGAAAGTGTGAGAAAAAGTGGGATATCTCCACTTCGGGCAAGTGATTTCCACCCAAATTTCTTTTGGATGTTAAGTAGGGTAAAACCATACTTAGATAATGTCTAAGCATGAAAAAATAAGTATAGTAATAATTCTTAATCGGAAATATGCCAAAACATCAAAAATTTGGAGCAAAGATGGAGCATTCGGGAAGATAGCATATGATATGTGAAAATAATGCTCTAAAATTTATAAATAATTATTTGGGATGTATAAATATGATAAATATGATATTGGAATGATGATATATTAATTTCATGATTTTTGGAATTAATGATTATGCTTAAGTAAATTTATATTGATTTTTAGTATATGGAGAAAGTGATTTTTTTAGCCAAGTAAATGATGATAAATTCAAAATGTATAAAATTTCCCATGATATACTAAGCATAAGTTATATCATGATATTTTTTATTTTTGGAAAAAATGTCAATTTTTGGAACCCATGAACGGTAACCCACGTTGCTGTGAACAGTTACCTCGGGTGAACAGTGATTTGCTACAGTAATTTGCAATAGTAAACAGCGTGATTTTGGAGAAAAATTGAGATTAATATTTAAATCTATGGATGGAATTTTTGAAGAATTTATGGATAAAAATATCCATATAAAGAAATAATGTCCAAATATTATAAAGCATGCATGGGAAGCAGCTTGAATAGTAGAAATAAAATATCCTTTTTCCTTGAATAGGAAAAGGAAAAGAAAAGGTCGAAGACACCCATTGAGAAGGTAAGCAAGTTATATCTTTTGCAAATTATTTTCAAAATGCTTGAAATTGTTTGTGAATTGCTTTATGAAATTTATTTAACGTTGGCCATACCTATAACTGCTTTACATGAACTGAAGTTCGTTTTGTTAAATTGTTTATTAAATGCTTTTTTATGGAATTGTTTATGATTTGCAAAATGTCATGCCGGCATGTGTATGAGCATGGTGCACGAGGAATAGGCCATAATTGAGGTATTAAGTGGACCGGATGTCCTCCTCACTATTGCCAAGTCGCTTATATAGACCCAGGCTGGCGGCGACCTTCCTGAAATGGGAGCATGTATGGGATGGGCACTTAGCTAGCGTCGCATCTAAAGGAATGTCATGAATGCTATGTATGCATTGCATTTTGCATTTTATGAAATGCATGAAAATGATTGAAAAATTATATATGGCTTGCTTACTGAGTATTATTACTCACCCATGCTTTTTCAACAACAAACAGGAAATAATTATGAAGGCAGCATGCAAAAGGATATGTAGTTTTTGATATGAATGTGGTATATGTAAATTTTATGTAAAGACGATGATGATAATTTTGAAATGGAAATGAATATTTTTATTCCAATGAAAATGTTTATGGAACAGTTTTGATTTTATATGTGATATGTAAAATATATTTCATGTTGGATGAAAGAGGAAAATTTTTCATGTATTGATGATATATATATAAAAAAAAATCTTGTCGCGTGATCAGGGCAACAATCCTGAGTCATGTTTACCAATCAAAAACAATCCCGGAGTAAGGCTTCTAGGCACCCCAGTTCGGGGCGCCACATCAGTATAGACCTCACATTTAACTCCATATAAATAATGTCTCCAAATTTTCAAGGCAAAGACTATTGCTGCCAATTCTAAGTCATGGGTTGGATAGTTTACCTCATTTGGCTTGAGTTGCCTGGATGCGTACGATATAACTTTTCCATTTTGCATCAGTACACATGCTAATCCTTTCTTTGAGGCGTCAATATAGATCACGAACCCTTCCTTCTCCGTAGGTAGTGTTAGAATTGGAGCTTTTACCAGTCTTTTCTTTAACTCTTGGAAGCTATTCTCACACTCCTGTGTTCATTCGTACCTTACTCCTTTCCTTGTCAGCTTTGTGAGTGAAGCTGACAATTGTGAGAATCCTTTCACAAACCTCCTATAGTAGCCAGCTAGCCCTAGAAAACTTCTTATTTTTGTGATATTTGTTAGTTGTGGCCATTTTGTTATTGCCTCAATCTTTTGAGGATCTACCTGTACTCCCTTCTCGGATATAATGTGGCCGAGAAAGGCTACCTGTTTCAACCAAAATTCACATTTCTTGAATTTAGCATATAATTTCTCCCTTCGGAGAATTTCCAATACTATCCGCAAATGTTTCTCATGCTCTTCTTCTGTTTTTGAATAAATCAATATATCATCAATGAATACCACCACAAATTGATCCAAAATTTTTTGAAAAATCATGTTCATCATATCCATAAACATAGTCGGGGCATTTATTAGTCCAAATGGCATGACTAAGAATTTGTAATGCCCATATCTTGTTCTGAATGCTGTTTTATGGATGCCCTTTGGACATATCCTCAACTGGTGGTATCCTAACTGTAAATAAATTTTTGAAAATGTCGAAGCTCCTTTTAACTGATCAAAAGGATCATTTATTCTTGGGAGTGGGTACTTATTTTTTACTGTTACTTTATTCAATTCTCTATAATCAATACAGAGTCTCAAACTCCCATCCTTTTTCCTTACAAATAGTACTGGAGCTCCCCAGGGTGATGCACTGGGTCTAATAAATCCTTTATCCAATAAATCTTGGATTTGTACTTTCAACTCAGCCAATTCGGCTGGTGCCATCCTATATGGGTCCTTAGATATTGGGGCTGTCCCTGGGATAATTTCTATTTCCATATCCATCTCCCTTTCCGGTGGTAAACTATATAGCTCCCTTGGAAAAATATCTAGAAATTCCTTTACCACTGGAATTTGCTCAATCAGTACCCTATCTCTTTTTATTGTGTTTATAGAGATCAGATTGGCTGTACATTATTGGCGTATAAACTTAGCTGCTTTCACAGCTGATACCATCCTTATTGTGTTTTCTGGCTGTCTTATTTTACTGATCTCTATTTCATCTTTTGGTGATCCAAATTGTACCTTTTATTTATGCAGTCAATTGTCGCACCCATTGACTTAGCTAATGCATCCCTAGTATGACATCAAACTCTGTCATTGATAATAGGATGAGATCAGCTTCCAATATTTCTATTCCTATCCTGATAGGACATACCTTGCAAATTTGATTTATACTTGCCAATCTATATACTGGGGATTCTGCGTGTATAGTACTACTAGTTTCTTCTACCCGAAGTGTGTGTGATTACAAATTGGTATAATATAAATGAATGCGTAGCTCCAGAATCAAATAAAGCTACTGCAGAATTTCCTAAAATGTAAATCATACTATAATCACTTTCTCCTCCATTTCTTGTGATTCCGTTCGGGTGAGGGATTGGACACGCACTGGGTTAGCAGCAGTACCGGGTCGATTGGCGATGGCGGGGACCTTTTGCTGGACCGGCCTCCCTCGAGCTGGTGCTTCTTGTGGTTTATTCAGACAGTTGGGCGAAATGTGTCCGACTTGACCACAGTTGAAGCACTTTATTATTTTGGCTTCGTCGATCCCGCAGTCCCGGGCCACATGACCCGTTTGGCTACATTCATAGCATTTCCCCGTTCCTTGTAAACATTTGCCTGAATGGCGTTTGTGGCAAGTTCTGCAAGTTGGGGCGCTTTTTGTTTTGTCGCCGATTTTCTTTTTCCCCTCGATTCCTCTTTTTCCTTTATTAGCCTCACTTTCCATGAAGGCTGAAAAAAATTGTTTTTGAGCTTGATTAAGCTCCTTAGCCCTCATAGACTCCATCTCCAATGCCCTAGCCTCTCAATGCTAGAGGCATAGTCTTTTATTAATAATGGGGTTAACCCCTCTCTGAACTGGGGTCTCAATCCCCTCTGGAACCTTTGTGCCTTATTCTTTGGCACATTGGCAATCCACGACACGTATCTTACCAAGGCATTGAACTTTGTAGCATATTCCGTGACTGTCATCCTGCCTGGGTAAAGTTTTTCAAACTCTATCATCCTTTGGCTTTGTAGCCCTATAGGGAGATCTTCTTTATTGAATTCCTCCAAAAATTCATGCCACGTAACTTGCTCCGGATGTGGCATATAACCATCAGCATTTCCCACCATTCATAAGCATCTTTTACTAGTAGGTGGGTTAGGCACAATACTTTTCGCTGATCATTGCAGCGCGATATCCTGAATATTTTCTTGATTTCTGTGACCCACTTCTTTGCAATGAGGGGGTCTGGTTTCCCTGCAAACTTGGGTGGGCACTGGGCAAGAAAGACATTAATAGCCTTTCTGTCGGCCTCAAGGAGACTATCCTCTACTCCCCTTCACGTGCCGGGATTAGCCGAAGACCCTGGTCTTTTCCCATCTCCTCTTGATGGCGGGGCCTGCTGGTTCTGCATCTCTTGTAATAACCCAGCGGCCTGGGCTGTCCATTGTTGCATAGCTTTTTCGATGGCCGCAGCAATTCTTTCTTCTACATTGACCTCTGCTTGAGGTCTAGGACTTTCCTCTCGCCGTGGGCGGGTCCTAGAGGATTGCTCATCGGATTCTGCCCTATAAGTTCTTTTGCTGGCTAAGCCTCTTGCTTGATCAACTGATTCTTCCATTGGGGCCTTTCCTTTGTTAGCTCTTGCTTTAACTCTGGTAAGCGGCATTTTTAACTTCATGAAACATTCATTAGCATAACATCAATATTCATCATGATATAAATTCAACACATAATCATATGATCATAATCATAGATCATTAGCAAACCATTTATACATAAGTCAAACTTTTGTACATAAGCTAACTTAGCCTTATGTACCTGTTTCAAACAATATTTACATATTTATAAAAAGAAAAATAAACTGTCTTGGTGGTGGCGGTGGTTGTGTCTTCCTAATCCCCATCTCATTTATCGTCCCCTTCTCCTTAACCTCAGGAACCTTATGAGACTGAAGGGTAATCGTGTGGGTTCCTCAGTGACCGTATTGGTATCAGACCAGTCTTGTGGTCCGGGGTTCTCGTTCTCCTCTTCTTCACTATCAGACCATTCTATGGGGTCCTCATCATCATTTGCTGGAAGAGCAGGAGGTGGGGATTTTGGCATAACCTCTAACTCTATAACCCGTAGGATGACCTCACCAGGCTGTTTGGGAGAGGGTTGCTCCATTACTTCCTCTCCCCTGGCCAGAGCTTCCCGGCCTTCCTGGGCAGCCTCTCTTTCCCGGTAGTCAACCTGGGCCAATGGTGTTCCATGTCGGAACTGAATATATCCTGTATCAAATCTATACCATGGCCCTAGATTACGTGGGACCGGGGCAGCTCTTCTTCGCCAATATCTTTATAGGTCCTCCCCAGTGACCCAATCGGTAACCACTGATGGCCTAAGCAGTGGACTGGCTGGGGTATATTCTTGAGAATCTAGGGGTGCAAGTGCCCGGCTAGAGGATTCTGCCTGGTGGATTTCATATAATACCGGAAATCCTGGTGGATGGCTGGGGAATATTAGGCGACATGCCTCTGGTCCCCTAATGGTGGAAGTGCCTGTAACTAGTGGGAACTGGGGGTTGTATGATTAGTCCTTCTTAGGAGGCTAACCATCTGTTAACTCTCTCCTGAGCCCGTTCCCATTCCTGCTCTTCTTCTAGTTCCCCTGCACTTAGTGGAGCCTTTCCTCTATCTGCCATCTACATATCCACCATCAAAAATAAATAAATCATTCATAATCATGATTTCATGTATTCTAGCTTGATCATTTCTTTCCCTTTCTGCCTATTTACTAATCCATGCTCTAATACCAACTTCTGTGGTGCCCCGAACCGAGGTGCTTGGAAGCCTTACTCCGGGATCATTTTTGATTGGAAAACGTGACTCAGAATTGTTGTCCTGATCATACAGCAGGATTATATATACATATATATCATCAATACATGGAAAATTTACCTCTTTCATCCAACATGAAATTTATTTTACATATCTCAGATATAATCAAAACTGCTCCATAAACATTTTCATTAGAATAAAAATATTCATTTTCATTTCAAAATTATCATCATTGTCTTTACATAAAATTTACATATACCACATTCATATAAAAAACTACATATCTTTTGCATGCTGCCTTCATAATTATTTCCTGTCTGTTGTTGAAAAAGCATGGGTGAATAATAATACTCAGTAAGCAAGCCATACGTAATTTTTCAATCATTTTCATGCATTTCATAAAATGCAAGATGCAATGCATACATAGTATTCATGACATTTCTTTATATGCGACGCTAGCTAGGTACCCATCCCATACATGCTCCCATTTCAGGGAGGTCGCCGCCGGCCTGGGCCTATATAAGCGACTTGGTTCAAGCAGATTGATCTTCATTCTTTGTATGAGAGCTTTATTTATGGCATTTGTGGATTTGAGCACTTCGAAAGGCTCGCCTTCAATATCCACTTTGAAGAATTCAAGAATCTTTGTGATCCATGTGCCATAGGGAAGGACTCCTCGTGGGTTATCCTTTCTAGAAGCCAAGGCTTCAAGAAATAATTTGGGTATGCTCACTTTGACCCTGTTGGCCACTTTCCATAGTATCCCTGCTTCCTGTGGGTTCAATTGATTTCTTCCACCCCCCTTTGGGTAGATGCAGTGGGCAATGAGGAGTCTGAGCACTCGTAGCCTAGGTGACAGATCCATGTACCGAAGGAATTTGATTCCCGGATGGTACTTGTTGCTCCGGGTGAGCTGATTATACATTTGATCCAAAGTGAGATTTTCTAGAATAGGCTCATCCTCATACGGGACTCCAAGTATGTGTCCTAAATGACTCATTATGTCAGTCAGACCTGAAATTATCCTGATTCCAATATCTATTTCTACTCCTTTGACGAAGGTTCCAAAGTATTCTTCATCCCATAGATAATAAAACATTCGAGTAAGATCTGGATAGACCCTTTCGTCCTCCTTTAGCAAATTTGTCCATCCTTGAAAATCCAATAGATCTTCTATGTCGGATCCATATTCTTTCAGGAAATTAAAATCTATAATCTTGGGTATGAATACCTTCCGTTCGTAGAATATTTTGTAAAAACGGCTATGTTGGAGCTCGGTTTTGAAGTAGGTAGTGGGCATCTTCAATACTTGTGCTTTCCCAGCCGCAGTGCCTCTTTTGCTTGTCCCGGATGGTGTGCTCTGTGAGGTTTGTTGTTGACTTTCAGACCTGGGTGCTTGATCAGATGATTGAGTAGTGGTTTGGAATCGAACCCGTTTACCTGTCGAAGTCGAAGGTTCCTCTCGTGGCCGTTTTGCGGGTGTTCTTTGCCTTCTGGGCACCTCTTCCTCAGTTGTTGACCTTGAAGGTCTAGGCATAGGCTTTAGAGATGGTTTTGAGACTGCTTTCTTTGGAGGTCTAGCTTTAGGTGCCATTTGGGATGATTTGGAGTTGGATTTTGGGAGAGGGAAATGGAGATGCAAAAGTGATTGAGATGTGAGACTGAGAGTTTAGTAAGAGAAATGAAGTACAAGTGAGATAGCTTGAGAGAGATGGAGCTTGAATGAGAGAAGAAAATGAGAAAGCAATGAAGAGAGAAAGAGAGAAACAGAGAGGAAGAGTGAGAGAGAAAAACGGAGAGGAAGAGAGATAGAGAGAGAAATGGAGAAGAAAACCGGAGAGAGAGAGAGGGATTCGCCGGAAAGGTTTGCCGGAGATGGAGGAGGAGAAAATCGCCGGAAGAGTGGAGAGGAATCGCCTGAGAGTAGAGGAAAAAACAGGGAGGCCAAAAGAAAATGAGGAAGAAAGAAAAGAGGGAAGAAGAAATAGAAAGGAAGGCTCGGAAGTCGGACGGTCGCGCTCGCGGAGTCGACTTTGCCCTAGGCGAAGTCGACTTCGGCTCCCTGGAGTCGACTTCGCACATAGTGCGGAGTCGACTTCGACCCCGTGGAGTCGACTTTGCTGTCGAAGCGGAGTCGACTTCACTTTCCCAAGTCGACTTGGCGGAGTCGACTTGGCTCCTATGGAGTCGACTTGACTCATCAGTTTGCCTTTTTCAAATTTTGATTTCTTGTTTTAATTTTTCCTAATTTAGCTCTATCATCCCCATATCATTCCTAATCTTGTAAAATGATTCTTTAGCTAGAGGTTTGGTAAAGATATCAGCAATTTGATCCTCTGTTTTCACATATTCTAAGCACACATCATGATTTTCAACATGTTCACGAATAAAATGATGTCTCACATCAATATGTTTGGTTCTAGAATGCAATATAGGATTTTTAGTCAAACAAATTGCACTTGTATTATCACATCTAATAGGAATATCAACATAATCAATACCATAGTCTTTCAACTGTTGTTTCATCCAAAGTAATTGGGCACAAGAACTACCGGCGGCTATGTATTCGGCTTCCGCAGTAGATAGTGCAACACTTGTTTGTTTTCTTGAATGCCATGAAACTAGCATATGTCCAAGAAATTGAGAAGTTCCACTGGTAATTTTTCTATCTACTTTATATCCGGCAAAGTCTGCATCCGAATAGCCGATTAGATCAAAGGTTGACCCCTTTGGATACCATAGTCCAAGATTTGTAGTTTCTAACAAATATTTAAAAATTCTTTTTACAGCAAGTAGATGTGATTCTTTTGGACATGCTTGGAATCTAGAGCACATACAAACACTAAATAGGATATCGGGTCTAGAAGCAGTTAAGTATAGCAAGGATCCTATCATGCTTCTATAAAGTGTTTGATCGATACTTTTACCATTTTCGTCCGCATCGATCTTGATTGTAGAACTCATTGGAGTGTTTGCCCTTTTGCTATTCTGCATTCCATATTTCTTGAGCATCTCTTTGACATATTTGGACTGATTTAGAAATATTCCTTCATTTTGTTGCTTGATTTGCAGTCCAAGAAAGAAATTTAATTCTCCCATCATGCTCATTTCAAACTCGCTCTGCATTATCTTAGAAAATTCTTGACACAGATTTTCGTCAGTAGCACCAAATATTATGTCATCCACATAAATTTGTACAATCAAAATATTTTTATTTTTGTACTTAATGAACAAAGTAGTGTCTACTTTCCCTCTTTGAAACTCATGATCAATCAAGAAACTATTTAACCTTTCATACCAAGCTCTTGGTGCTTGTTTTAGTCCATATAATGCTTTGGTTAATTTATAAACAAACTTTGATTGATCCTTTTCTTCAAAACCAGGGGGTTGTTCAACGTATACTTCTTCATTCAAGTACCCATTCAAAAATGCGCTTTTTACATCCATTTGAAACAATTTGAAATTCATATGGGAAGCAAATGCTAATAGAATACGTATGGCTTCTAATCTAGCCACGGGTGCATATGATTCTTCAAAATCAATTCCTTCTTCTTGGGAATACCCTTTGGCTACTAATCTGGCTTTGTTTCTAATTACAAGCCCGCTTTCATCTAATTTGTTCCTAAAAACCCATTTGGTACCAATGATGGTGTGATCATTTGGTCTAGGAACTAAGTGCCATACATTGTTCCTTTCGAATTGGTTTAGCTCTTCTTGCATTGCAATAACCCAATTTTCATCATTGAGAGCTTGTTCAATGGTATTTGGTTCAATTTTAGATACAAAGGCATTTTGACCATAAACGTTTTGTTTTGATCTTCTAGTTTTCACTCCTTTATATACATTTCCAATCACTTGCTCAATTGGATGGGCATTTTTGAACTTCAAATCAATTGGGGGTTTGTAAGAATCATTACCTTCACTTACCTCTTCCTCCACGAGATTTTCTGGCTTGAGCTCGAGTTCCTTTGATTGTTCTTTGCCTTTTGTTTCATCTGCATCACTCAGTTCATCCTCCTTTCTCGGAGTTTGGTTAATTTCATCAAATACAACATGTATGGATTCTTCTACAACTTGGCTTCGTTTATTGAAAACTCTATATGCTCTGCTATTTGATGAATAACCAAGGAATATAGCCTCGTCGCTTTTAGCATCTAACTTTCCCAAGTTAGTTTTTCCATTGTTCAAAACATAACATGTACATCCAAAAGCATGAAAATAAGAGATATTCGGTTTCCTTCCTTTCCATAGTTCATATGGGGTCTTTTTCAAGATTGCTCGAATGGTGACACGATTCAATACATTACAAGCTGTACTTACAGCTTCACCCCAAAATTTCTTGGATAGATTGCTCTCATTTAGCATAGTTCTAGCCATCTCTTGTATAGTTCTATTTTTCCTTTCTACTACTCCATTTTGTTGTGGAGTTCTTGGTGCAGAAAATGTGTGGTGAATTCCTTTTTCATTGCAAAATTCCATGAATCGTTTGTTTTCGAATTCGCCACCATGATCGCTTCTTATGGTCACAATAGTACTTTGTTTTTCATTTTGCACCAAATTTACAAAAGTTGCAAACATAGAGAAGGCTTCATCTTTACTAGCTAAGAGAATTATCCATGTGAATCTTGAAAAATCATCAACTATGACAAATACATATTTCTTTCCACCAATGGTTAGAATGTCGGATGGCCCGTATAGATCCATATGTAGCAATTCAAGTGGCTTAGTGGTGGAAATTTCCTTTTTGGTAGAGAAAGGCATCTTGGGTTGTTTTGATAATTGACATGCCTTGCAAATCTTGTCTTTGTCATATTTCAATCTTGGTAATCCTTCTACCAAACTCTTTTTCCATAGGGTTTTTATGTTTCCCATGTTTATATGTCCAAGCCTTTTATGCCAAACCCATTATCAATGGCCATTAGACATTGACCATTCAATTCATCAAGTGAAACCAAATATACATTTCCATGTCTTTTACCACTAAACATGATATGCTCTCCATCAAATACATTACATATAGATGATTCAAACACAACTTTGTATCCTTTATCACATAATTGGCTAATGCTCATTAAATTGTGTTTGAGTCCTTCAACAAACAAAACATCTTCCATGCATGCATTTAAAATACTATGTATATTTCCTTTACCTTTAATTTTACCTTTTTCATTATTGCCAAAGGCAACCATTCCATCATTACAAGGCTTAAGTTTGTGAAACAAACTTCTTTCACCGGTCATATGCCTTGAGCAACCGCTATCCATAAACCATTCATTGTTTGCCTTTGCCTTAAGACATGTCTGAAAAATAAGCAAATAAATCTTATCTTCTTGGTACCCATTTTATGGGTCCATTTGGGTTACTAATATAGATCAATTTTTGTTGTTCTAACTTTGAAAGTCCAAATCTTGTGTTTCTTGGAACCCAAACTAATTTTGCACCATGGTCATATAATTTCTTAAAATTACATTTGTAAGTTTTATGTCCCATTTTATTGCAGAAATTACAAGCCATAGGTAATCTTGGAGTAGGCCTCCAAGTATGCAATGGTTCAAATGTTGGTCTTCTAGTCCACTTAAAATTTTTCTTTTGTGGCTTGTACATAGATGCATTTTTAGTTTGATGTTTCTCAAGTATTTGTACATTTGATTTGCTACTTTCTCCTTGCTCAAAAGTATGATACCCAAGACCTCTTTTATGTGTTTGGGAGGTCATATTCAAAAACATTTTGACACTTTCTCCTGGATTAGAGAACTTAGCTAATGATTCATTTAATGATTTGTTCTCCTTTTTCAGCAAATTATTTTCTTCTTTTATTTTGTCTAATTTCTCTGCAAGTTTACCATTTACAATTATTACTGCATCACATTGTTTCTTCTTAATTGTAAACTTGCTTCCTAATTTCTTCATTTCTTCATACAATGAATCATATGCAGTTTGTAGTTCTTCTAATTCAGTACATTTGAGGCAGTCTTGAAAAGAAGAATAACTTGATTTAGAATGGGAGAGTTTGGAACTTACCTCTTCATTGCTTGTGCATTTTGTTGAGGTAGTTTGTTCGTCTTGCTCGATTTGTGCCATGCAGCAGATTCTTGCACATTCTTCCGCCTCGATTTCATTGGTTGAGGAGCTGCTTGTTGTAGATTCCTCATCATTCACGTACATGCCTCTTCCTTTGTATCTTTGGAATCTTTTGTTGTCCCCTCGATCCTTTTTTTGTTCTTTTGCCTTGCTTTCTTCGGGAGTTGGACATTGAGCTTGCATATGTCCCGAACCGCCGCATCGGTAGCATTTGGTTGGTTCTTTCTTCTTCTCTTTGGGAGTTCTTTCCTTGAAGCTTCTGAAATTTTTCCCTTTCCTCACAAATTTTCTGAAGCGTTTTGTGAGAAGGGCGATTTCATTGTCATTTTGGGAGGAGGACGAGTCGTCCGAGTTTTATGCGGCTTTCAAGGCAATCGCTCTCTTGCCCCTGTGTTGATCCTCGTTTCTCTTCTTAATCAGCTCATGTGACATAAGTGAGCTAATTAAGTCTTCAAGCTTTAAAGTGTTTAGGTCTTTGGCTTCTTCTATTGCAGTGATCTTTGGAGTCCATGATTCAGGTAGAGCTCTCAAGATCTTCATAACCTGCTCAGATTCAGAAATAGCCTTTCCAAGACCTTTTAAAGCATTAGTGATTTTTGAGAACCTAGCAAACATTTCAGAAATGTTTTCTGTTTCAATCATTCTAAAGTTCTCAAGTTCTCCGATCAAAATATTTCTTCTCGTCCCTTGGACTTGAGAAGTTCTTTCATAGATAGATGTTAGTGTATCCCATATCTCCTTGGCGGTTAAACAAGAGGATACTCTATCATACTCCGAAGCCGTAAGAGCACAAAATAAAGAGTTCATGGCCTTAGCATTGCTCTTGACGGTTCTTACTTCCTCTTCGGTCCATTTGGAAGCTCGTTCATCGATAGGCAATGTTACACCATCTTGGATAGCAATCCAAGAATCCATATCGGTAGCCATGATGAGTTGCTTCATACGAAGCTTCCAATATCCAAAATTGTTCCCATCAAACAATGGTGGCCTTGTAAAGGATTGGCCTTCAGCAAATGCGGGAACGGAAGTAGATTGGGATGCCATATCAATAAGATCTCTTTGGTAAACTCAAAGACCTGCTCTGATACCACTTGTTGGTCCCGAGTTAGTGGCAAAACCCAAGAGGGGAGGGGTGAATTGGGTTCTTTAAAAAATCTTTGGTAAATAAAGACTTAACCCCTTGAGTAATTAATCCCCTTTTGAAAAAAGCTAGAGAGCAATAAAGATAAAGCAGTAAAAAGAAATATAACACAAGATTTATAGTGGTTCGGGCAAACCTTCCCTACTCCACTCTTCCAAGCTCACACTCTGTTGTGACTTGGGTTCCACTATGTATTCCACGAATACACTTAGAGTCACCGCTCTCTTCTAGATTCCAGCTCTAGGGGGCATAAACAACTCACATGCAAGAGTAGGTGATGAGTCTCACTCCAATCACACCCTACTTTGCATATACTTGATCTTAGCTACCCAAGCTAAATCAAGATTTATACAACAAGACAATGAAATAAATGAAACTACACTTTACAGATTTGTGTAGGCAGATTTAGCTCGGGGAAGAAGTTGTAGAAGCAGCTTTGGATGAATATTGTTGAAGGCGCTAGCAACTTGAAGCTTTCTTCTTCCTTAGAATGTATACGGACCACTCAACAATGGAGAAAAGCAAATAGGAAACCTTTCTTTTACTTCTTTTCTCTCTTTGAACTTTGTAGTAGTGTCTTGTGTTATCTTGTTGTGTTTTCACGTTCATTTGAGGGTCCTTTTATAGAGGGAAGAAAATATGAACGTTGTGGAGGTTGTTGGCGCGCAATAAATGAACTCCAACGTTCAAAAATTTGAACGTTATACCCAAGTCGAAGGTGGAGTCGACTTGGGATGCGACTTGGCTACCCAAGTCGCATCTGGAGTCGACTTCGTCTGCGACTCCAGTTCTTCGGATTCCCAAGTCTTAGGCTTGGTCGACTTGACTTCAGACTTCGACCCAAGTCGATCCTGAAGTCGACTTGGCCTGCGACTTGGCTCGGGTTTTGCTGAACCTGCTTTGATCTTCAAGTTGTGTTCTTCTATCTTGGATTGGCTTGATTCTTACTTAGATGATTCATGCATATTTGACTTATGTAGTCTTGATAGACATTGTTTGAATCATTCTTGTATCTTTGTCTTTGAGCTTGATAGACTTGATTTGATGTAGAACATGATTCTTGACTTTGAATTTTGACTCATTTGTTTTTCATCTTGATTCCTTGGACTTGAGTGATAAATCCTCTTGAATAACTTGAAAACTGCATCTTTGAAGTTTGAACTTCTCAAGTCGTGGATGGAGTCGACCTGGCCTGCGACTTCACCCAAGTCGCACATGGAGTCGACTTCGTTTGCGACTTCGTTATGTTCGTTTCCACTTTTCAACTCTGGATACTCCAAGTCGATGCTGGAGTCGACTTCGTCTGCGACTTGACTTCCCAAGTCGCAAGTGGAGTCGACTTGACCTGCGACTTCACCTGTTGCCTTTTGGGATTTATTCTCAAGTCGATATTTGAGTCGACTTTGGGATCGACTTCACCCAAGTCGAAGTCTAAGTCGACTTGGAGATCGACTTGACCTCTTTGCTTTCCTTAAACATTTAGCAAACACATTAGTACCTTTTATATACTCAAAATTAGTTCTTGTTAATCATCAAAACTCAAGATTTGGTCAATTTTTATTGTTTTAAACATTGTTTCCAACAATAATCTTAGTCAATTAATCCATTTCCCTTCATAGTTTTTAAGATCGAAACCATCCATATGATTAAACCCATAATTATACGCTAGTATTTCAAATTTCACCTCCATTTGCCTTATAGGCGTTAAGTTATGAATTTTCTAGCATTTTTGAACTTAACTCATTAATTATCATCCTAATTTTCATAAATCGAATTATGAAAAATTAAAATGATTATTCATGATTTATTTATGGTTTCGAATTTTCATTAAGCCACTTTAATCCTGTTAACCCATATTGGCTTATAACGGTTAATTTAATCGTCATTTATAATTATTGGCACGAATTGTGATAAATTCTCAAAATAACAAAATCATTCATAACCCAATTAAATCTTTCATGAATCATATTTATATGCCTAATGGATACACATAGGCCCTTCATAGATTAAGGTATCATACCATCTTAGGCTATCTCTTAAGTTTTTAAGTCATTCTACCTTGTGAATCTTGAGATATAAATGTATCCAATATTAAATCAATAAATAAAATAATAAATAGCATTAATTGCACTTTCCACATAATCATTTTTTTCATCCTTCAGTGTGCGTATTTATCATAGTAATCATAGGAGATTAACTTAATTGCCTCGTTTGAATTAATTTCTCTAATTTCATCTCGGTACTAGCTTTACTCTTAGGTGGGGTTTCACGAGGATTCTCACAATTGTCAGCTCCACTCATAAAGCTGACAAGGAAAGGAGTAAGGTACGAATGGACACAGAAGTGTGAGAATAGCTTCCAAGTGTTAAAGAAAAGACTGATAAAAGCCCAATTCTAACACTACCTATGGAGAAGGAAGAGTTTGTGATCTATAGTGATGCCTCAAAGAAAGGATTAGGATGTGTACTGATGCAAAATAGAAAAGTTATATCATACGCATCCAGGCAACTCAACCCAAATGAGGTAAACTATCCACCCCATGACTTAGAATTGGCAGCAGTAGTCTTTGCCTTGAAAATTTGCGGACATTATTTATATGGAGTTAAATGTGAGGTCTATATTGATCACAAAAGCCTTAAGTACATTTTTACTCAAAAGGAGTTAAATATGAGGCAGAGAAGATGACTCGAATTACTTAAGGATTATGACATCAACATTTTATATCATCCAGGCAAAGCTAATGTAGTAGTCGATGCGCTAAGTAAAAATATTAGCTTAGCACATCTCATCACAAAGGAAGAAGGGCTACTCCTACAAGAATTGAGACAATTAGAATTAATTGTAAGCCCACCTGGGGTACAAGTTAAATTGTCTTAATTACAAATCCAGTAGAATCTATTTGAGCAAATTAAAATGGCTCAACAAGAAAATGGGGATTTAAAGAGTTATGTGGAGAAAATGATCAAGAAAAATCCCAGTGAATATATACGAGATGAACATGGAATGTACAGATATAGGATTCGCCTGTGTATACCCAATCAAGAGGAAATAAAAGAACAGATACTGAAAGAAGCACATTTTTCTCCATTTTCGATGCATCCAAGTATCACCAAGATGTATCAAGACTTAAAAGAATATATTGGTGGAATAATATGAAGAGAGAAATAGTCGAATATGTGGCTAAGTGCCTAACATGTCAAAGGGTTAAGGCTGATCACCAAAGAACTCCTGAAAAATTACAATCGCTAGAAGTCCCAGAATGGAAATGGGATGATATTACTATGGATTTTATTGAAGGGTTGCCAAGAACCCAAAATGGAAATGATGCTATATGGGTAATAGTTGATAGATTATCAAAGGTAGCACATTTCCTAGCCATCAAGAAAAAATTTATTGTTGAGCGACTGGCTAAGATTTATTATAAGGAGATAGTGAGACTGCATGGAGTACCTAAGTCAATAGTTTTCGATCGAGATTCCAGTTTTACATCTCGATTTTGGAAAAGTTTACATGAAACCTTAGGTACACAGCTAAAATTCAGTACAACATTTCATCCTCAAACTGATGGGCAGATAGAAAGGGTAAATCAAATAGTTGAGGATATGCTAAGGATGTGAACAGTAGAATTTGGAGGATCATGGGATGAATATTTGGCTATGGCAGAATTTGCTTATAACAACAGTTATCAAGAAAGTATTCAAATGGCCCCATTTGAAGCTTTATATGGACGGAAATGCAAAACTCCTCTAAACTGGGATGAAGTGAGAGAAAGGAAGTTAGCTCCAGACCTCTCAAAGAGAATGACAAAAAAAGTACAAGTGATTCACCAGTGTATACTCATGGCCCAGAGCAGGCAAAAAAGTTACATCGATTGCAAAAGAAGGGATTTAAATATCCAAGTTGGGGATCACGTATTTGTTAAAGTAACGCCATTCAAGGGAGTCACCCGGTTTGGAAAGAGGGGGAAATTAAACCCAAGATATGTCGGGCCCTTTGAAGTTCTGGAAAAGATAGGCAATTTAGCCTATAGAATAGCCCTGCCACCAATCCTCAGTGTCATCCACAATGTTTTTCACATCTCCATGCTTAGAAAATATGTTTCCGATCCTACTCATGTGTTGATAGCAGAGAATTTACCAATCCAAGAACACTTGAATTATGAGGAAAGGCCAATAAAAATATTGGATTTCAAGATCAAGAAGCTTCGGAACAGAGAGATCGAGTATGTAAAGGTACAATGGAATCAATATTCAGAATCCAAAGCCACATGGGAACTATGAGAAGAGGTCGAAAGAAAATATCCTCAATTGTTCAAGGAAAAATAGGTTTCGGGACGAAACCTATTGTAAGGGGGGGGGGGAGAATTGTGAAACCCCATACACGTCATTTCGAGTTGTAAACCCCTGATTCTTTTATAATTATTTTAATGATAAATGAAAATTCATGAATTATATTAATGGATATGTATATTGGAGATTAGAATAATGCTATTAAGAATTTAACTCACGTGAATAGTGCATGTGAATAGTAACAGAGGATTAAGATACGTGATTAAGAGTTAATCACTTGGATTAACTTAATCACAAAAAGACAAAATAAAGATTTAATCACTATAGGACGAAATAGCAATTATTTTTTATATTTTAATCCAATTTTGGATTTTAGTAGAAAATTAAAGAAAAATTCATAATTTACAATCCGGGCGTCGAATTTCGATGAAATTTTTTATGAATGGTTAAAAATTCATGATGAACATAATGAATGGGTTAAGATGTGATGAAAATCACAAATCAAGGTTCAAGATGAAACGTCAAATGGTGATAAAAAAGTAACTTATCTTTTTCATAAATGTTACTTTTGACTTTTTATTTAAATAAATAATTAAAAAATAAAAAAATTAATTGAAACAGCAGCTGCAGCAGGGGCATGGCAGGGGGTGGTTGAGCAATTGCCCAAAATCAATGGACGATGATCATCATCATCATAAATCAACGGTTAGGATTTATTTAGCTTAAATTAATTAATTTTAAAAATAATAAATAATAAATAAAATAGGCAGCATAGGGGGGCATGAGCAGGCCTAGGATGGCTGCTCTTGTCTCAATGCATTTTTCAAAATTAGAAAAAATACATTTTTATAATTAAATACCTCAAGCAAGGGAGGGTAAATTCCAAATTCTTGAAAAATAAAGCCCTATAAATAGGGCCAAGGGGTGGACGTCCAAGGCATCATTCCATTCCAGCTCCACTTGAGAAATCCCAGCTCCCAAACCCTCCCACACATCCAAGGAAGAAAAGGAGGAAGTTAGAGAGAGAAAGTGTGAGAAAAAGTGGGATATCTCCACTTCGGGCAAGTGATTTCCACCCAAATTTCTTTTGGATTTTAAGTAGGGTAAAACCATACTTAGATAATGTCTAAGCATGAAAAAATAAGTATAGTAATAATTCTTAATCGGAAATATGCCAAAACATCAAAAATTTGGAGCAAAGATGGAGCATTCGGGAAGATAGCATATGATATGTGAAAATAATGCTCTAAAATTTATAAATAATTATTTGGGATGTATAAATATGATAAATATGATATTGGAATGATGATATATTAATTTCATGATTTTTGGAATTAATGATTATGCTTAAGTAAATTTATATTGATTTTTAGTATATGGAGAAAGTGATTTTTTTAGCCAAGTAAATGATGATAAATTCAAAATGTATAAAATTTCCCATGATATACTAAGCGTAAGTTATATCATGATATTTTTTATTTTTGGAAAAAATGTCAATTTTTGGAACCCATGAACGGTAACCCACGTTGCTGTGAACAGTTACCTCGGGTGAACAGTGATTTGCTACAGTACTTTGCAATAGTAAACAGCGTGATTTTGGAGAAAAATTGAGATTAATATTTAAATCTATGGATGGAATTTTTGAAGAATTTATGGATAAAAATATCCATATAAAGAAATAATGTCCAAATATTATAAAGCATGCATGGGAAGCAGCTTGAATAGTAGAAATAAAATATCCTTTTTCCTTGAATAGGAAAAGGAAAAGAAAAGGTCGAAGACACCCATTGAGAAGGTAAGCAAGTTATATCTTTTGCAAATTATTTTCAAAATGCTTGAAATTGTTTGTGAATTGCTTTATGAAATTTATTTAACGTTGGCCATACCTATAACTGCTTTACATGAACTGAAGTTCGTTTTGTTAAATTATTTATTAAATGCTTTTTATGGAATTGTTTATGATTTGCAAAATGTCATGTCGGCATGTGTATGAGCATGGTGCACGAGGAATAGGCCATAATTGAGGTATTAAGTGGACCGGATGTCCTCCTCACTATTGCCAAGTCGCTTATATAGACCCAGGCTGGCGGCGACCTTCCTGAAATGGGAGCATGTATGGGATGGGCACTTAGCTAGCGTCGCATCTAAAGGAATGTCATGAATGCTATGTATGCATTGCATTTTGCATTTTATGAAATGCATGAAAATGATTGAAAAATTATATATGGCTTGCTTACTGAGTATTATTACTCACCCATGCTTTTTCAACAACAAACAGGAAATAATTATGAAGGCAGCATGCAAAAGGATATGTAGTTTTTGATATGAATGTGGTATATGTAAATTTTATGTAAAGACGATGATGATAATTTTGAAATGGAAATGAATATTTTTATTCCAATGAAAATGTTTATGGAACAGTTTTGATTTTATATGTGATATGTAAAATATATTTCATGTTGGATGAAAGAGGAAAATTTTTCATGTATTGATGATATATATATAAAAAAAAATCTTGTCGCGTGATCAGGGCAACAATCCTGAGTCATGTTTACCAATCAAAAACAATCCCGGAGTAAGGCTTCTAGGCACCCCAGTTCGGGGCGCCACATCAGTATAGACCTCACATTTAACTCCATATAAATAATGTCTCCAAATTTTCAAGGCAAAGACTATTGCTGCCAATTCTAAGTCATGGGTTAAATAGTTTACCTCATTTGGCTTGAGTTGCCTGGATGCGTATGATATAACTTTTCCATTTTGCATCAGTACACATGCTAATCCTTTCTTTGAGGCGTCAATATAGATCACGAACCCTTCCTTCTCCGTAGGTAGTGTTAGAATTGGAGCTTTTACCAGTCTTTTCTTTAACTCTTGGAAGCTATTCTCACACTCCTGTGTTCATTCGTACCTTACTCCTTTCCTTGTCAGCTTTGTGAGTGAAGCTGACAATTGTGAGAATCCTTTCACAAACCTCCTATAGTAGCCAGCTAGCCCTAGAAAACTTCTTATTTTTGTGATATTTGTTTGTTGTGGCCATTTTGTTATTGCCTCAATCTTTTGAGGATCTACCTGTACTCCCTTCTCGGATATAATGTGGCCGAGAAAGGCTACCTGTTTCAACCAAAATTCACATTTCTTGAATTTAGCATATAATTTCTCCCTTCGGAGAATTTCCAATACTATCCGCAAATGTTTCTCATGCTCTTCTTCTGTTTTTGAATAAATCAATATATCATCAATGAATACCACCACAAATTGATCCAAAATTTTTTGAAAAATCATGTTCATCATATCCATAAACATAGTCGGGGCATTTATTAGTCCAAATGGCATGACTAAGAATTTGTAATGCCCATATCTTGTTCTGAATGCTGTTTTATGGATGTCCTTTGGACATATCCTCAACTGGTGGTATCCTAACTGTAAATAAATTTTTGAAAATGTCGAAGCTCCTTTTAACTGATCAAAAGGATCATTTATTCTTGGGAGTGGGTACTTATTTTTTACTGTTACTTTATTCAATTCTCTATAATCAATACAGAGTCTCAAACTCCCATCCTTTTTCCTTACAAATAGTACTGGAGCTCCCCAGGGTGATGCACTGGGTCTAATAAATCCTTTATCCAATAAATCTTGGATTTGTACTTTCAACTCAGCCAATTCGGCTGGTGCCATCCTATATGGGTCCTTAGATATTGGGGCTGTCCCTGGGATAATTTCTATTTCCATATCCATCTCCCTTTCCGGTGGTAAACTACATAGCTCCCTTGGAAAAATATCTAGAAATTCCTTTACCACTGGAATTTGCTCAATCAGTACCCTATCTCTTTTTATTGTGTTTATAGAGATCAGATAGGCTGTACATTATTGGCGTATAAACTTAGCTGCTTTCACAGCTGATACCATCCTTATTGTGTTTTCTGGCTGTCTTATTTTACTGATCTCTATTTCATCTTTTGGTGATCCAAATTGTACCTTTTATTTATGCAGTCAATTGTCGCACCCATTGACTTAGCTAATGCATCCCTAGTATGACATCAAACTCTGTCATTGATAATAGGATGAGATCAGCTTCCAATATTTCTGTTCCTATCCTGATAGGACATACCTTGCAAATTTGATTTATACTTGCCAATCTATATACTGGGGATTCTGCATGTATAGTACTACTAGTTTCTTCTACCCGAAGTGTGTGTGATTACAAATTGGTATAATATAAATGAATGCGTAGCTCCAGAATCAAATAAAGCTACTGCAGAATTTCCTAAAATGTAAATCATACTATAATCACTTTCTCCTCCATTTCTTGTGATTCCGTTCGGGTGAGGGATTGGACACGCACTGGGTTAGCAGCAGTACCGGGTCGATTGGCGATGGCGGGGACCTTTTGCTGGACCGGCCTCCCTCGAGCTGGTGCTTCTTGTGGTTTATTCAGACAGTTGGGCGAAATGTGTCAGACTTGACCACAGTTGAAGCACTTTATTATTTTGGCTTCGTCGATCCCGCAGTCCCGGGCCACATGACCCGTTTGGCTACATTCATAGCATTTCCCCATTCCTTGTAAACATTTGCCTGAATGGCGTTTGTGGCAAGTTCTGCAAGTTGGGGCGCTTTTTGTTTTGTCGCCGATTTTCTTTTTCCCCTCGATTCCTCTTTTTCCTTTATTAGCCTCACTTTCCATGGAGGCTGAAAAAAATTGTTTTTGAGCTTGCTTAAGCTCCTTAGCCCTCATAGACTCCATCTCCAATGCCCTAGCCCTCTCAATGCTAGAGGCATAGTCTTTTATTAATAATGGGGTTAACCCCTCTCTGAACTGGGGTCTCAATCCCCTCTTGAACCTTTGTGCCTTATTCTTTGGCACATTGGCAATCCACGACACGTATCTTACCAAGGCATTGAACTTTGTAGCATATTCCGTGACTGTCATCCTGCCTGGGTAAAGTTTTTCAAACTCTATCATCCTTTGGCTTTGTAGCCCTACAGGGAGATCTTCTTTATTGAATTCCTCCAAAAATTCATGCCACGTAACTTGCTCCGGATGTGGCATATAACCATCAGCATTTCCCACCATTCATAAGCATCTTTTACTAGTAGGTGGGTAAGGCACAATACTTTTCGCTGATCATTGCAGCGCGATATCCTGAATATTTTCTTGATTTCTGTGACCCACTTCTCTGCAATGAGGGGGTCTGGTTTCCCTGCAAACTTGGGCGGGCACTGGGCAAGAAAGACATTAATAGCCTTTCTGTCGGCCTAAAGGAGACTATCCTCTACTCCCCTTCACGTGCCGGGATTAGCCGAAGACCCTGGTCTTTTCCCATCTCCTCTTGATGGCGGGGCCTGCTGGTTCTGCATCTCTTGTAATAACCCAGCGGCCTGGGCTGTCCATTGTTGCATAGCTTTTTCGATGGCCGCAGCAATTCTTTCTTCTACATTGACCTCTGCTTGAGGTCTAGGACTTTCCTCTCGCCGTGGGCGGGTCCTTGAGGATTGCTCATCGGATTCTGCCCTATAAGTTCTTTTGCTGGCTAAGCCTCTTGCTTGATCAACTGATTCTTCCATTGGGGCCTTTCCTTTGTTAGCTCTTGCTTTAACTCTGGTAAGCGGCATTTTTAACTTCATGAAACATTCATTAGCATAACATCAATATTCATCATGATATAAATTCAACACATAATCATATGATCATAATTCACATAAATTATCATAGATCATTAGCAAACCATTTATACATAAGTCAAACTTTTGTACATAAGCTAACTTAGCCTTATGTACCTGTTTCAAACAATATTTACATATTTATAAAAAGAAAAATAAACTGTCTTGGTGGTGGCAGTGGTTGTGTCTTCCTAATCCCCATCTCATTTATCGTCCCCTTCTCCTTAACCTCAGGAACCTTATGAGACTGAAGGGTAATCGTGTGGGTTCCTCAGTGACCGTATTGGTATCAGACCAGTCTTGTGGTCCGGGGTTCTCGTTCTCCTCTTCTTCACTATCAGACCATTCTATGGGGTCCTCATCATCATTTGCTGGAAGAGCAGGAGGTGGGGATTTTGGCATAACCTCTAACTCTATAACCCGTAGGATGACCTCACCAGGCTGTTTGGGAGAGGGTTGCTCCATTACTTCCTCTCCCCTGGCCAGAGCTTCCCGGCCTTCCTGGGCAGCCTCTCTTTCCCGGTAGTCAACCTGGGCCAATGGAGTTCCATGTCGGAACTGAATATATCCTGTATCAAATCTATACCATGGCCCTAGATTACGTGGGACCGGGGCAGCTCTTCTTCGCTAATATCTTTATAGGTCCTCCCCAGTGACCCAATCGGTAACCACTGATGGCCTAAGCAGTGGACTGGCTGGGGTATATTCTGGAGAATCTAGGGGTGCAAGTGCCCGGCTAGAGGATTCTGCCTGGTGGATTTCATATAATACCGGAAATCCTGGTGGATGGCTGGGGAATATTAGGCGACATGCCTCTGGTCCCCTAATGGTGGAAGTGCCTGTAACTAGTGGGAACTGTGGGTTGTATGATTAGTCCTTCTTAGGAGGCTAACCATCTGTTAACTCTCTCCTGAGCCCGTTCCCATTCCTGCTCTTCTTCTAGTTCCCCTGCACTTAGTGGAGCCTTTCCTCTATCTGCCATCTACATATCCACCATCAAAAATAAATAAATCATTCATAATCATGATTTCATGTATTCTAGCTTGATCATTTCTTTCCCTTTCTGCCTATTTACTAATCCATGCTCTAATATCAACTTCTGTGGTGCCCCGAACCGAGGTGCTTGGAAGCCTTACTCCGGGATCATTTTTGATTGGGAAACGTGACTCAGAATTGTTGTCCTGATCACACGGCAGGATTATATATACATATATATCATCAATACATGGAAAATTTACCTCTTTCATCCAACATGAAATTTATTTTACATATCTCAGATATAATCAAAACTGCTCCATAAACATTTTCATTAGAATAAAAATATTCATTTCCATTTCAAAATTATCATCATTGTCTTTACATAAAATTTACATATACCACATTCATATAAAAAACTACATATCTTTTGCATGCTGCCTTCATAATTATTTCCTGTCTGTTGTTGAAAAAGCATGGGTGAATAATAATACTCAGTAAGCAAGCCATACGTAATTTTTCAATCATTTTCATGCATTTCATAAAATGCAAAATGCAATGCATACATAGTATTCATGACATTTCTTTATATGCGACGCTAGCTAGGTACCCATCCCATACATGCTCCCATTTCAGGGAGGTCGCCGCCGGCCTGGGCCTATATAAGCGACTTGGCAACAGTGAAGGGGACATCCGGTCTGCTTACTACCTCAACTATGGCCTATTCCTCCTGCACCATGCTCATACACATGTCAGCATGACATTTTGTAAATCATAAACAATTCCATAAAAAGCATTTAATAAACAATTTAACAAAATGAACTTCAGTTCATGTAAAGCAGTTATAGGTATGACCAACCTTAAATAAATTTCATAAAGCAATTCACAAACAATTTTAAGTATTTTGGAAATAATTTTCAAAAGATATAACTTGCTTACCTTCTCAGTGGGTGTCTTCGACCTTTTCTTTTCCTTTTCCTAGTCAAGGAAAAAGGATATTTTATTTCTTCTATTCAAGCTGCTTCCCATGCATGCTTTATAATATTTGGGCATTATTTCTTTATATGGATATTTTTTTTCATAAATTATTCAAAAATTTCATCCTTAGATTTAAATATTAATCTCAATTTTTCTCCAAAATCACGCTGTTACTGTAGCAAATTACTGTACCAAATTACTGTTCACCCAAGGTTACTGTCAACAACAACGTGGGTTACTGTTCATGGGTTTCAAAAATTGACATTTTTTTCAAAAATAAAAAATATCATGATATATCATGGAGAATTTCATACATTTAGAATTTATCATCATTTACTTGGCTAAAAAAATCACTTTCTCCATATACTAAAAATCAATATAAATTTACTTAAGCATAATCCTTAATTCCAAAAATCATGAAATTAATATATCATCATTCCAACTTCATATTTATCATATTCATACTTCCCAAATCATTATTTATAAATTTTGGAGCATTATTTTCACATATCATATGATATCTTCCCGAATGCTTTATCTTTGCTTCGAATTTTTGATGTTTTGGCATAATTCCGATTAATAATTATTAATATACTTATTTTCTCATGATTAGATATTATCTAAGCATGATTTTACCTTACTTAACATTCAAAAAAAGTTTGGGTGAAAATCACTTACCCGAACTGGAGATATCCCACTTTTTCTCACACTTTCTCTCTCTAACTTCCTCCTTTTCTTCCTTGGACATGTGGGAGGGTTTGGGAGCTGGGATTTCTCAAGTGGAGCTGGAATGGAATGATTCCTTGGATGTCCACCCCTTGGCCCTATTTATAGGGGTCAATTTTTCAAGAATTTGGAATTTACCCCCCCTTGCTTGAGGTATTTAATTATAAAAATTTATTTTTTCTAATTTTGAAAAATACATTGAGCCAAGAGCAGCCACACTAGGCCTACTTACGCCCCCCTATGCTGCCTATTTTATTTATTTATTTTTAAAATTAATTAATTTAAGCTAAATAAATCCTAACTGTTGATTTATGATGATGATGATCATGGACCGTTGATTTTGGTCAATTGCTCAACCACCCCCCTGCCACACCCCTGCTGCAGCTTCTGTTTTAATTAATTTTTTATTTTTTAATTATTTATTTAAATAAAAAGTCAAAAGTAACATTTATGAAAAAGGTAAGTTACTTTTTTATCACCATTTGACGTTTCATCTTGACCCTTGATTTGTGATTTTCATCACATCTTAACCCATTCATTATGTTCATCATGAATTTTTAACCATTCATAAAAAATTTCATCGAAATCCGACTCCCGGCTTGTAAATTATGAATTTTTCTTTAATTTTCTACTAAAATCCAAAATTGGATTAAAATATAAAAAAGAATTGCTATTTCGTTCTGTAGTGCTTAAATCTTTATTTTGTCTTTTTGTGATTAAGTTAATCCAAGTGATTAACTCTTAATCACGTGTCTTAATCCCCGATTACTATTCACGTGCACTATTCACGTGGGTTAAATTCTTAATTGCATTATTCTAATCTCCAATATACATATCCATCAATATAATTCATGAATTTTCATTTATCATAAAAATAATTACAAAAGAATCTAGGGTTTACAACTCGAAATGACGCGTATGGGGTTTCACATAAGAAAACAAAATAACATAGGCTATGAGTTCAAATCCTATATATCTCCCACCATAGGAAGGTTCAGCCCAGAAACATGACTTTAATTTCCATTAAAATCAAGATACAATCATCTCAAGCAAGGAGAATAACGAATAGGAAGAGATAGATGAGAAGAGGAGATGAAACTCAATGGATTTGCAATGATAGCTTGGATCTCCATTTGCTCTTCTCTCCTTCCTTGAAGCTTTGGTTTCCTTCCTTTTCTCCACAGTAGCCACGACCCTCTCTCCATCTCTCTCCACCTCCTAAACGAACCCTAAGTGGTAATTTATACCCACTTGCTTTTAGCCCAAGACACGTGTGAAATTTCACATGTGTGGGGGTCGCCGTGGCACCTAGGCGCCAACTCTCTGGAGGCTAATTGACTTAAGGGCTCCTGACGTTTCTTTGCATGGTGGTGAAGTGGCGCCTAGGCGCCCCAAGTTGGCTCCTAGGTGCCAACTCACTGGAAGCTTTTCATTGTGTAAGGCTCTGGAACATCCGTCTAAGGCTGTAGGTTGGCGCCTGGGCGCCAGCCTGCTTGCTTTTTGATTTTCTCGGTTCTTCATCCTGACTCACTCGCATGCAGATAGTTGCCCCTCCCTGAAAAATCAACTAAAACTAAATAAATGAACTATAAATGCCTAATTTATACTAAAAATGCATAAAAACTACATATTGTTCCTAAAATGCAAAATAAATGAAAACTAAGCTAAATGGGTGCAAACCAACCACATTCTCTTGGACTAACATGCAAAACTAGTCTAAAATGAGCCATAATAACTCGCTTTTTCACGAGTTATCAATAATATGAGATTAAAATCCCTTAATTACATAGTTCCAAAACAACAACTTTTCAATCTTGTTTTCCCATGTTAAACATCCATATTGACATATGTCCCATAAACAGATTTTATATTTTTAAATTTCAACTCTTGGACATCCTTTTCTTGCTCCATATTTAGGATATTTTTATGAAATTAAAGTTCATAAAGCAAGTTGCCCAAAACAGCAACTTTCCATTCATTCCTTTCCACCCTTGGACGTCCACATCTTATGTCCAACAAAAATAAATTTTTGAATTTATTTCCAGTCCTATGTTGGACATCCGTTATACCTTAAATTTAGGGTATTTTACCCTTTAAATCATCCACGTATTAGTTTGTTTAGTTTATGCACAAATTCCACCTCAAAAGTGTAGAATTTCCATCAAATTGTCAAGTCTATGTTCAACCCTTCTAAGGTCCATTAATCATGTTTGGTTCAACGTATATTAATCATGGAAACATATAACTGTTGGAAACATGTGAAAAATAAGCCAAGTTTATGTTTTGATGATTAACAAACCAATTTGAGTAAGTGTTGGTTACTAACATGTTTGTGAATATGATTGAAGGTTATAAAAATGAAGAATATGAAGCATGTGAAGTCAAGTCAATTTTCAAGTCGACTCAGGCTTCGACTTAGGCCAAGTCGATCCCCAAGTCGACTCAAGAAGCGACTTCAAAGCACTATTTTCGTCCAGAGTTGAAATTGAGAAGAAAAGCTGCCGAAGTCGCAAACGAAGTCGACTCCGCATGCGACTTGGGTGAAGTCACAGACCAAGTCGACTCCAGCATCGACTTCGACTCATCATTTCTGTCCAGAGTTGAAATCAAGAACGAGAGCTACCGAAGTCGCATCCCAAGTTGACTCCGCATGCGACTTGGGTGAAGTCGCAGACCAAGTTGACTCCATCTTCGACTTCAGTGCAGAACTTGCAGATCAAGATGATTCAATGCTAGATTTAAGTGAAGATGAAGGCCAAGACAACTCAAACACTCAAATGAAGTCCAGAGCAAGCAAAGTTGCATATTTTCATGGAGAATCGAAATCATACATTTGGACCTCTCTTATGCACTCCAATACTCAAAGATTCAAGACTCAAGACATGGAGTCAAATGTGCTTTAAGATAGAAGAATTAAAGAGTCTTAAGTATAATCAAAGGAAGAACAATCAAACATGAAGAAATTCAAGCAAGCAATGCATTCCAAGATTCAAGTACTCAAGAACTCAAGAACTCAAGAAAAGGAATCCAAGGTTTTCTATCACACGGTGTTCCAAAGAGGTATAAATCAAGGGAGAACAATCAATATGAAGAAAATCAAGTGATCAAAGTCATCTCTGAAGATTTTAAGTTCAACTAGCAAGCTGAAGAAGTGAAGTCGCACCCGAAGTCGACTTCAACTACGACTTGGGTCAAGTCGAGGACCAAGTCGACCCAGACTGGAACTTGAAGAAGCAGCGGAGAGACGAAGTCACACCAGAAGTCGACTCCATCTGCGACTTGGGTGAAGTCGCACCCGAAGTCGACTCCACCTGCGACTTGGGTCGCAATGGTTGGAAAATTTCCGAACGTTGGCGCATTAAATGCGCGCCACCTACTTCCAAACGTTCGGATTTCCTTGAAAATTATATAAGGCTTTTAATATGAATGAGGAGGGTAGCTAAGAATTCATTGATTGAGCATAACTCTCATCTTTAAGAGCCTTAAGTGATCAAGCCAACATTTAGAAGAAGAACCTTACTTCCAAACTGCAAAGAGCTGCTTGCTGAATCATTAAGCTTACTTTACAAGTTCTTCTCTACGCCAAACCTGCCTCTACACAACAGTAACGTGTAGAAATTCTCTTTTGTTATTTCTTGTTGTATTGAACTTGATTTAGTTTGGGTAACTAAGTGTTGGAAATATGTGGAAAATAAGCCAAGTCTATATTTTGATGATTAACAAATCAATTTGAGTAAGTTTTGGTTACTAATATGTTTGTGAAAATGATTTAAGGTTATAAATTTGAAGAATATAAAGCATGGCAAGTCAAGTCGATTTCCAAGTCGACTCAGGCATCAACTTAGGCCAAGTCGATCCCCAAGTCGACTCCAGCAGCGACTTCAAGACGCCATTTTCTTCCAGAGCTGAAATCAAGAATGAGAGGTGCCGAAGTCGCATCCCAAGTCGACTCCGCTTGCGACTTGAGGAGAAGTCGCAGATCAAATCGACTCCAGTAGCGACTTGGAGGCATCATTTCTATCCAGAGTTGAAACCGAGAACAAGGGCTGCCGAAGTCGCATCCCAAGTTGACTCCGCATGTGACTTGGGTGAAGTCGCAGATCAAGTCGACTCCGACTTCGACTTCAATACGGAAATATGCAGATCAAGATAACTCAATGATAGATTCAAGAGATTCAAAAGAAAATGAAGATCAAATAAGGATCAAGTGAAGACCAAAGCAAAGCTGCATATTTCTCATGGAGAATCGAGATCATGCATTTGGACTTCTCTTATGCACTCTAATACTCAAAGACTCAAGACTCAAGACATGGAGTCAAATGTGTTTAAGATAAAAGAATTATAAAGAGTCTTAAAGGAAGAACAACCAAACATGAAGAAACTCATGCAAGCAGAGCATTCCAAGGATTTCAAGTTCGTTAAGCAAACTGCCGAGGTGAAGTCGCACCCGAAGTTGACTCCACATGCGACTTGGGTCAAGTCGAGGACCAAGTCGACCCAGACTGGAACTTGAAGAAGTTGCGAACAGGCGAAGTCGCACTCGAAGTCGACTCCATCTGCGACTTGGGCGAAGTCGCACCCGAAGTCGACTCCATCTGCGACTTGGGTCGCAACGGTCGGAAAATTTTTGAACGTTGGCGCATTAAATGCGCGCCACCTACCTCCAAACGTTCGGATTCCCTCCACAATTATAAAAGGCAATCAATATGAACGAGCAGGGTAGCTGAGAATTCATTAAGTGAGCATAACTCCCATCTTTAAGAGCTTCAAGTGATCAAGCCAATTTTTAGAAGAAGAACCTTGCTTCAAACTACCAAGAGCTGCTTGCTGAATCTCTAAGCCTACACTACAAGTTCTTCTCTGCACCAAATCTGCGTCTACACAACAGTAACGTGTAGAAACTTTCTTTTGTTATTACTTGTTGTATTGAACTTGTTTTAGCTTGGGTAGCTAAGAACAAGTGTAAGCAAAGTAGTGTGTGATTGGAGTGGAACTCGTCACCTACTTGTGCTGTGTATTGTTGATGCCTCCTAGAGCTAGAATCTAGAAGAGAGCAGAGGCTCTGGTTGTATATGCCCCCTAGAGCTAGATCTAGAAGAGAGTGGAGACTCTAGTTGTATTCGCGGAATACATAGTGGAACCCAAGTCACAAGGGGTGTGAGCTTGGAAGAGTGGAGTAGGGAGGTTGCCCGAACCACTATAAATTCTTGTGTGTTGATGTTTATTTCTGCTCTCTACACTTGTGGCGCCCCGAACCGAGGCGTCACATTTGTCCTTACTCCAAGATCTTGTCGATTGGTAAACGTGAATTAGGATTGTTGCCCTGATCACGCGGCGGGTTCTTAATTGGATCTCGTCCAATTTTTCTTTTTTTCTTTTTCTTTTCTTTCATCACATAAACATATACTCATCATCATTCATGATGGACTTATCCATAACATCATAAATCATCAACTTCACATATTATTCATAACTTCATAATTTCATACAATCTATGTCCTTTATCATCATATCCCATTAGGGAATCTGTTCATAAAAAAATCTACTAACCTTTGTAGATTATTCTTTTCCTTTAGCAACTCGTGCCCTTCATTTCTTGTCTTTCCCTACACCTGTCTGAAGTTGGGAAAACAAAACATGAGTCGAAACTCAATAAGCAAGCATTTTTCATTTTAAATGCATTCCTCTCCATTTAGTAGAAGACACTTACCAAGTGATCAACTACCAATGGAATAGAAACCTTTTCGTAAACCATTTTTGAAAATCTTTTATAAACCATTCATGAAAACCATTCGTAAATGCATTTTTCTCCATTCGATAGGAGACACTTAGCAAGTGGTCAACTATCAATGGAATAGAAAGAAACCTTTTAATAAACATTGGATGTGCAAATGCTTCATTTCCACTCTTGACATAAACCTTTGTGTGCGGGTACGCTAGCTCAGGGAACATCTCACATAACATGGTCCAATACGCCGGCTGTCTCCGACTTGGCCTCATCAAGGGGAACCACTCTTCCACTTGACGCCTACGTGGTTCCTACATGCATGACTTTTGATTTTCCTGGCATTATATACCTCTTACACTAGGTGACTTGTCATTCTCATGTAAAGAATTATTTACACCATCCCTTAAAAATATCTTTTCAAATCCATGTGTGCAAATACTTTCTTTCCATTCCTGACATAAACCTTTGTGCGTGGGTACACTAGCCAGGGAAAATCTCACATAGCATGGTCCAATACGCCGGCTGTCTCCGACTTGGCCTCATCAAGGGGAACCTCTCTTCCTCTTGATGCCTACATGGTTCCTACATGCATGACTTTTGATTTTCCCGGCATTATATACCTCTTACACCAGGTAACTTGTCATTCTCATGTAGAGAATTATTTGCACAATTCATTTAAAAACATCATTTCAAATCCATGCTTTTCTTTTCAATCCATGTATGAAAATGCAATGCATTCATTTACACATAACATTCCTTTGCCTCCACCTCTGGGGAGGACGCCGTCGGCACACAGCCCATACGACTTTCTACCTCCACCAAAGCCTCTTCCTTATACATCGTACATGTGCACATGTTCATAAACATCACATGATATCAATATGCCGGCATGACTTTTCATAAAAACTCATAAACATTCATCATTTCAAAACATTATAGGAATGACCACCCTTAAACACATTTCATAAATCCTTGGGAATAAAATCACATTTTCAAAAGGGTTTGCTTGCTTACAAATCATCATTTTCAAAAGGATTGCTTGCTTACAATAAAGCAATAAAATCACATTTTCAAAAGCTTTGCTTGCTTACCTCCTCAGTCTGTGTCCTCCACCATTTCTTTTCCTTTTCCTATACAAGAAGAAATGATATTTTATCTATATCATATCCTGTCTTAGTGTACTTCCCATGCATGCTTTATAAGTATCCATTACCTCATTTCCACAAACGTTAATAGTATAAAGATACTTAGTCATTACTCATTTATATGGATTTTTATCCATAAATCCTTTGAAAATTTCATCCATATATCCTCATAAAATATAAAAATAAATCTCAACTTTTCCCAAAATCACGCTGTTTACTGTTCATGGGTTCCAAAAATTGATATTTTTTCCAAAAATAAAAAATACCATGACATACCTTATGTCTAGTATATTATAGGACATTTCATACATTTTGATTTTATCATCATTTACTCGATGAAAAAAATCATTTTTTCCATCTACTAAAAATCATCATAAATTCACTTAAGCATAATCCTTAGTTCCAAAAATCATGAAATTATTACATCATCATTCCAACATCATATTTATCATATTCATACATCCCAAATCATCATTTATCAAATTTGGAGCATTATTTTCACATATCATATGCTATCTTCCCGAATGCTCCATCTTTACTCCAAATTTTCGATGTTTCGGCATGATTCCAATTAAGCATTATAACTTTACTTATTTTCTCATGCTTAGGCATTATCTAAGCATAGTTTTACCTTACTTAACACCTAAAAGAAATTTGGGAAGAATCTCCTTACCTGAAGTAGAAAATCTCTCCTCCAACTTGCCCTTTCTCTCTCTAACCTCCTCTTTCTCTCTTAAAACGAATTTGGGGGTGGGAATGGGTTGAATTGCTCAAGCTTGGAGCTGGGAGGATGTGCTTGGACGTTCACCCCATGATCCCCTTTTATAGGCATGCATTTTTCACATATTTGCAATTTACCCCCCTTGCTTGAGGTATTAAATTATAAATGTATTTTTTTCTAATTTCCAAAAGGTGCATGGAGCCTTGTGCAGCCCACCCTAGGCCTGCTCCAGCCCCCCTATGGCAGCCCTATTTTTGCCTATTTTTTTATTTTTAAAATTAATTAATTTATAAATTAATCCTAGCCATTGATTTTTGATAAGATTGATTTTGGGCCATTGGATTTGGTCCCAAAAGTCCAAGCTCCAGCAGCCATAGCAGCTTTTCATTAATTATTTATCCATTTAATTAATTAAAATTAATCCAAAGTCAAATGCTAATTAATGAAAAAGTAAAGCTACTTTTTGATCTTCAAATGACGTTTAATCTTGACCCTTAATTCTTGATTTTTGATCAATCTTGGACCACTCATCATGTTCATCATCATATTTTGGCCATCCATAAAAAAATTTCATCTCAATCCGATGTCCGGATTGTAAGATATGAATTTTTCTTCATGTTATTTAAAAAATCCATCAAAAATCCGAAAATATTAAATAAATTAAAAAGTTGCTATTTTGTCCTTTTTTGGGAAGCTTCCTTTTTCGTCTTTTATGATTAAGTTAATCCAAAGTGATTAACTTAACATATTCCTTAAGCCCACATTTACTATTCACGTTTCACTATTCACGTGCACTATTCATCCGAATTTCATAATTAATTATTTCAACATCTATTCTCACATAATTTCATATTTCATGAATATATATATATATATTTCGTTAATATATTACCTAGGGTTTACAACCCTAGGGTTTCATATATGTGTCTAAGATCGGGGTTTCACAATCCTCCCCCCTTACAATAGGTTTCGTCCCGAAACCTGTCTTACTTGAAATAATCCATCACACTTCTGCTGTGCAACTTTGATATTTCCCATCTTATCATATCATCAATCATTGATCATTAATCATCAAATAGTCGTAGCATCATATCTCATAAAGAGGTTAGTATTAACCACTTTTCATTTCATATACACGTGACATGCATGTGTAAATAAATTTGATTTTATAGCAAAGAATCATCTTTGCATCAAAATATCTTCTATTCATTAATCTTTCAAAAGTCAAAAGAGACTTTTGCTAAACTTCCTTAATACATACATATTGCATAGTGAAAATACTAAGGCTAGACCAATTAGGTCATCTTTACTTTCATCTTACTTTCTTCCTTATTTACTCATCATAGAGGAAACTCCTCTCTTGCCTATCTTCCAAAATACATTGGGATTGATAAGAATCCCAAACAATTCCTTTCCTTCCTTCATCCATGACATTCCAAATCATGGGAGACAATTCATGATATACAAATATCATGCTTTTCATTTCTTTTCTTCATTCACTCTTTTTATCTATCATTTCTTGCTATGATACCATTCTTGTCTCTTCATATAGATATACATATTATCTTTGCCCATCTATAAATTCATATTCTAATACCAACTTCTGTGGTATTACATCTTTCCTATCATCCATAACTTTTATCTTTCCACGCCTATTTATCAATCCTTGCTCTGATATCATCTTCTGTGATATCAGACTTATCCTTTCAACATCCTTTATTTTCTCCTTCTCCCGCCTATTTACCAATTCTTGCTCTGATACCAATTTCTGTGGCGCCCCGAACCGAGGCGTCACATTTTTCCTTACTCCAAGATCTTGTCGATTGGTAAACGTGAATTAGGATTGTTGCCCTGATCACGCGGCGGGTTCTTAATTGGATCTCGTCCAATTTTTCTTTTTTTCTTTTTCTTTTCTTTCATCACATAAACATATACTCATCATCATTCATGATGGACTTATCCATAACATCATAAATCATCAACTTCTCATATTATTCATAACTTCATAATTTCATACAATCTATGTCCTTTATCATCATATCCCATTAGGGAATTTGTTCATAAAAAAATTTACTAACCTTTGTAGATTCTTCTTTTCCTTTAGCAACTCGTGCCCTTCATTTTTTGTCTTTCCCTACACCTGTCTGAGGTTGGGAAAACAAAACATGAGTCGAAACTCAATAAGCAAGCATTTTTCATTTTAAATGCATTCCTCTCCATTTGGTAGAAGACACTTACCAAGTGATCAACTACCAATGGAATAGAAACCTTTTCGTAAACCATTTTTGAAAATCTTTCATAAACCATTCATGAAAACCATTCGTAAATGCATTTCTCTCCATTCGATAGGAGACACTTAGCAAGTGATCAACTATCAATGGAATAGAAAGAAACCTTTTCATAAACATTGGATGTGCAAATGCATCATTTCCACTCCTGACATAAACCTTTGTGTGCGGGTACGCTAGCTCAGGGAACATCTTGTTGGAAACATAGGAAAACTAGCTAAATCTATGTTTTGATGATTAACAAATCAATTTGAGAAAGTCTTGGCTACTAACAAGTTTGTGAAATGTTTAAGGAATATACATTTGAAGAAAATCAAGTTAGGAAGGCCAAGTCGTTCCCCAAGTCGACTCCAAGATCGACTTCAAAACGTGCAAAACTGTCCAGAGTTGAAAACGGAAGAAGGGAAGGTGAAGTCGCAGGCCAAGTCGACTCCACCTGCGACTTGGGTAGCCAAGTCGCAAACGAAGTCGACCTCACCATCGACTTCAGTCGAGCAAATCCTTCCAGAGTTGAATTCAGAACAGCAAAATATCGAAGTCGCAAGTGAAGTCGACTCCAGTTGCGACTTGGGTGAAGTCGCGAACGAAGTCGAACCCGAAGTGCGACTTGAGGTTTTGGAGATTCAAAGATACTGATTCAAGCTTCTTTCAAAGATCAAAGATGCAGTTTCAAGATTAAATGATTTCAAGATCAACTCAAAGCCTCTCAAGTCCAAGAGAGGAAGCTTCAAGGCATTCAAGATCAAATCAAGTCTATCAAGTCAAAGGCTTGCAAATCATGGAGCTAATGAAAAGCAAGACTCAATGATTCAAGACATGAAAAACACAAAAGAAGCAAAGGCATGATGAGACAAAGCATCTCGAAATTATTCAAGTTCATGAAGCCAACTGTCGAGGTGAAGTCGAACCCGAAGTCGACTCCACCTGCGACTTGGGTCAAGTCGAGAACCCAAGTCGACCCTGACTGGAACTTGAAGTTGCGACGGAGAAGCGAAGTCGCACCCGAAGTCGACTCCATCTGCGACTTGGGCGAAGTCGCATCCGAAGTCGACTCCACATTCGACTTGGGTCGGAACGGTCGGAATTTATTCGAACGTTGGCGCATTAAATGCGCGCCACCTACCTTCTAACGTTCGAATTCCCTCCAAAATTATAAATAGCATTCATGGTGGACGAGGGAAGTAGCTGAGTATCATTAAGTGAGCATAACTCCTATCTACAAGAGCATTAAAGTGATCAAGCCAATCAAGAGAGGAAGAACTACACTTCAAAACTGCAAGAGCTTCACTTCAGATTCTTCAAAGCCTACCACAAGTTCTTCTCTGCGCCAAACTGCTTCTACACATCTGTAAAGTGTAGATTTATTTCATTGATTATTTGTTCGTATTGAACTTGATTTAGCTTGGGTAGCTAAGATCAAGTGATAGCAAAGTAGTGTGTGATTGGAGTGTGACTCATCACCTACTTGTGCTAGTTGTTGATGCCCCCTAGAGCTAAAATCTAGAAGAGAGCAAGAGGCTCTAGTTGTATATGCCCCCTAGAGCTTTGAATCTAGAAGAGAGCAAGAGGCTCTAATTGTATTGAGAGAATACAATAGTGGAACCCAAGTCACAAGGTGTGTGAGCTTGGAAGAGTGGAGTAGGGAGGTTGCCCGAACCACTATAAAAATTCTTGTCTACTTGTTTTTATTTCTGCTCTCTACATTACTTTGCTTTCCATTCTGTTTCTTCATTAAGGGGACTAGCTTAATACGGGGTAAAGTTTCTGTTTGAGTTATAAATTTTTAAGAACCCAATTCACCCCTCCCCTCTTGGGTTTTGCCATCTATTCGGGACCCAACACATCTCACATAACATGATCCAATACGCCGGCTGTCTCCGACTTGATCTCATCAAGGGGAACCTCTCTTCCACTTGACGCCTACATGGTTCCTACATGCATGACTTTTGATTTTCCTGGCATTATATACCTCTTACACTAGGTGACTTGTCATTCTCATGTAGAGAATTATTTGCACCATCCCTTAAAAATATCTTTTCAAATCCATGTGTGCAAATACTTTCTTTCCATTCCTGACATAAACCTTTGTGCGTGGGTACGCTAGCCAGGGAACATCTCACATAGCATGGTCCAATACGCCGGCTGTCTCCGACTTGGCCTCATCAAGGGGAACCTCTCTTCCTCTTGACGCCTACATGGTTCCTACATGCATGACTTTTGATTTTCCCGGCATTATATACCTCTTACACCAGGTAACTTGTCATTCTCATGTAGAGAATTATTTGCATAATTCATTTAAAAATATCATTTCAAATCCATGCTTTTCTTTTCAATCCATGTATGAAAATGCAATGCATTCATTTACACATAACATTCCTTTGCCTCCACCTCTGGGGAGGACGCCGTCGGCACACAGCCCATACGACTCGGCAATAGTGAAGGGGGACCCTCTGATCCGCTTTCTACCTCCAACAAAGCCTCTTCCTTATACATCGTACATGTGCACATGTTCATGAACATCACATGATATCAATATGCCGGCATGACTTTTCATAAAAACTCATAAACATTCATCATTTCAAAACATTATAGGAATGACCACCCTTAAACACATTTCATAAATCCTTGGGAATAAAATCACATTTTCAAAAGGGTTTGCTTGCTTACAAATCATCATTTTCAAAAGGATTGCTTGCTTACAATAAAGCAATAAAATCACATTTTCAAAAGCTTTGCTTGCTTACCTCCTCAGTCTGTGTCCTCCACCATTTCTTTTCCTTTTCCTATACAAGAAGAAATGATATTTTATCTATATCATATCCTGTCTTAGTGTACTTCCCATGCATGCTTTATAATTATCCATTACCTCATTTCCACAGACGTTAATAGTATAAAGATACTTAGTCATTACTCATTTATATGGATTTTTATCCATAAATCCTTTGAAAATTTCATCCATATATCCTTATAAAATATAAAAATAAATCTCAACTTTTTCCCAAAATCACGTTGTTTACTGTTCACCCCATGATCCCCTTTTATAGGCATGCATTTTTCACATATTTGCAATTTACCCCCCTTGCTTGAGGTATTAAATTATAAATGTATTTTTTTCTAATTTCCAAAAGGGGCATGGAGCCTTGTGCAGCCCACCCTAGGCCTGCTCCAGCCCCCCTATGGCAGCCCTATTTTTGCCTATTTTTTTATTTTTAAAATTAATTAATTTATAAATTAATCCTAGCCATTGATTTTTGATAAGATTGATTTTGGGCCATTGGATTTGGTCCCAAAAGTCCAAGCTCCAGCAGCCATAGCAGCTTTTCATTAATTATTTATCTATTTAATTAATTAAAATTAATCCAAAGTCAAATGCTAATTAATAAAAAAGTAAAGCTACTTTTTGATCTTCAAATGACGTTTAATCTTGACCCTTAATTCTTGATTTTTGATCAATCTTGGACCACTCATCATGTTCATCATCATATTTATGCCATCCATAAAAAATTTCATCTCAATCCGATGTCCGGATTGTAAGATATGAATTTTTCTTCATGTTATTTCAAAAATCCATCAAAAATCCGAAAATATTAAATAAATCAAAAAGTTGCTATTTTGTCCTTTTGTGGGAAGCTTCCTTTTTCGTCTTTTATGATTAAGTTAATCCAAAGTGATTAACTTAATATATTCCTTAAGCCCACATTTACTTTTCACGTTTCACTATTCACGTGCACTATTCATCCGAATTTCATAATTAATTATTTCAACATCTATTCTCACATAGTTTCATATTTCATGAATATATATATATATATTTCGTTAATATATTACCTAGGGTTTACAACCCTAGGGTTTCATATATGTGTCTAAGATCGGGGTTTCACAACACTATATTGCTTTCCATTCTGTTTCTTCATAAAGGGGACTAGATTAATCCGGGGTAAAGTTTCTGTTTAAGTTTAAAATTTTTAAATACCCAATTCACCCCTCACCTCTTGGGTAATTGCCATTAACTCGGGACCAACAAGTGGTATCAGAGCAGGTCTTTGAGTTATACGAAAGAGATCTTTTAATATGACATCCCAATCGACTTCCGTTCCTGCATTTGCCGAAGGCCAATATTTTACTAGGCCACCATTGTTTGATGGGAACAATTTCGGCTATTGGAAGATTCGTATGAAGCAACTCATCATGGCTACAGATATGGATTCTTGGATTGCAATCCAAGACGGTGTAACCTTGCCTATTGATGAAAGAGCTTCCAAATGGACCGATGAGGAAGTGAAAACTGTTAAGGGCAACGCCAAGGCTATGAATTCTTTATTTTGTGCTCTTACCGCTTCCGAATATGATAGGGTATCCTCTTGTTTAACTGCAAAAGAGATATGGGATACACTAACATCTATTTATGAAGGAACTTCTCAAGTCCAAGGGACAAGGAGAAATATTTTGATTGGAGAATTAAAAAACTTTAGAATGCTAGAAACAGAAAATATTTCTGAAATATTTGCTAGATTCTCTAAAATTACTAATGATTTGAAAGGTCTTGGAAGGGCAATTTCTGAATCTGAACAGGTTATGAAGATTCTAAGGGTGCTACCCGATTCATGGACTCCAAAAATTACTGCAATAGAAGAAGCCAAAGACCTAAACACATTGAAGCTAGAAGATCTTATTAGCTCATTAATGTCACATGAGCTAATCAAGAAAAGAAACGAGGATCAACACAAAGGCAAGAGAACCATTGCATTGAAAGCAGCACATAACTCGGATGAGTCAACCTCCTCATCTCATAAAGACGATGAAGACATTGCATTGTTGACCCGGAAATTTCGAAAGTTCGTAAGGAGAGAAAAGAACTTCAAGGATCTCCAAGAGAGACCTCGAAAAGAGAAGAAGAAGGAGGCTACAAAGTGCTATAGATGCGGCGGTGTGGGACATATGCAAGCTCAATGTCCTACACCCGAAGAGAAATCAAAGAATCAACAAGAAAGGAGGGAAAGACATGAAAGCAGAAAATTCCAAAGGCCAAAGGGAAGTGGAATGTACGTGAATGAAGAAACTTCATCAACAAGTAGCTCACCAACCGATGATTTTGATGCGGCAAATTGTGCAAGAATATGCTGCATGGCGTGGATTGAGCAAGAAGAAGATTTGTTGTGTTTAAACACAACGGAAGTTTTGGAAGAGCAAACCACCTCAACCAAGTACACAAGTAATGAAGAGGTAACTTTCAAATTTTGCTATTCTCAATCTACTCACTCTTCTATTCAAGAATGTCTCAAATGTGCTGAATTAGAAGAATTACAACGTGCATATGATTCATTATATGAGGAAATCAAAAAGCTAGGAAATAAGTTATCAGTAAAGAGACAACAATGCAATTCCATTATTATTGTAAATGGAAAACTAGCTGAAAGTACATCAAAACTGAAAGATGAAAATGAATTGCTTTTGAAAGAAGTAGAGAAATTGAAAAAGGAGAATGAATCCTTAAATGAATCATTAGCTAAATTCTCTAATCCAGGAGAAAATGTAAAAATGTTTCTGAACATGACCTCACAAACAAATAAAAGAGGACTTGGATACTCCACATTTGAGCAAAGAGAAAGTGGCAAATCGAATGTGCCAATACTTGGGAAAAATCAAACCAAAACTGCACCTATCTACAAGCCCAAAGGGAAACATACTACGTGGACTAGAAGGCCAATTGTTGAATCAATACATACTTGGAGGCCTACTTCTAGATTACCAATGGCTTGCAATTTTTGCAATAAAATGGGTCATAAAGTCCATAAATGTAATTTTAAGAAACTATATGACCATGGTGCAAAATTAGTTTGGGTTCCAAGAAACACAAGATTTGGACTTTCAAAGATAGAACAACAAAGATTAAAACAGTTTACTAACCCAAATGGACCCATAAAATGGGTACCAAAGAGATAAGATTTATTTGTTCATTTTTCAGATATGTTTCAAAGCAAAGGCAAGCAACGTTTGGTTCATGGATAGCGGTTGCTCAAGGCATATGACCGGTGAAAGAAGTTTATTTCATAAACTCAAGCCTTGCAACGATGGAACTGTTGCCTTTAGAAATAATGAAAAAGGTAAAATCAAAGGTAAAGAAAATATTTATAGTATTTCAAATGCATGTATGGTAGATGTTTTATTTATTGAAGGACTCAAGCATAATTTAATGAGTATTAGTCAATTATGTGACAAAGGGTACAAGGTTGTGTTTGAATCATCTATATGTAATGTATTTGATGGAGAACATATCATGTTTAGCGGAAAAAGACATGGAAATGTATATTTGGTTTCACTTGATGAACTAGATGGTCAATGTCTAATGGTCATTGACAATGATCCATGGGTTTGGCATAAGAGGCTTGGACATGTAAATATGTCAAACATTAAAACTCTATGGAAAAAGAATTTGGTAGAAGGATTGCAAAAATTGAAATACGACTAAGATAAAATTTGCAAGGCATGTCAATTGTCAAAACAACCTAAAATGCCTTTCTCTACCAAAAAGGAGATTTCCACCACTAGGCCACTTGAATTGCTACACATGGATCTATATGGGTCATCCGATATTTTAACCATTGATGGAAAGAAATATGTATTTGTAATAGTTGATGATTTTTCAAGATTCACATGGGTAATTCTCTTAGCTAGCAAAGATGAAGCCTTCTCTATGTTTGCAACTTTTGTCAACTTGGTGCAAAATGAAAATAATGTACTATTATGACCATTAGAAGTGATCATGGTGGTGAATTTGAAAATAAACGATTCATAGAATTATGTAATGAAAAAGGAATTCATCATACATTTTCTGCACCAAGAACACCACAACAAAATGGAGTGGTTGAAAGGAAAAATAGAACTATACAAGAGATGGCTAGAACAATGCTAAGTGAGAGTAAATTATCCAAGAAATTTTGGGGTGAAGCTGTAAGTACAGCTTGTCATGTCTTGAACCGAGTTACCATTAGAGCAATCTTGAAAAAGACCCCATATGAGCTATGAAAAGGTACAAAACTAAATATTTCATATTTTCATGCCTTTGGTTGCACATGTTATGTTTTGAACAATGGAAAAACGAACTTGGGAAAACTAGATGCTAAGAGTGATGAGGCAATATTCCTTGGTTACTCATCAAATAGCAAAGCATATAGAGTCTTCAACAAAAGAAACCAAGTTGTAGAAGAATCAATACATGTTGTCTTTGATGAAACTAATCCTTGCTTCAAAAGAAAAGATGATTTTAGTGATGCAGATGATATAACAAGTAGCCTTGAAAAACTGCATGTGGAAAAGCAAGAAGATTCCATGGAGGAAAGGATAAGTGAAGGTAATAATTTCTATAAACCTCCAACTAACTTAAAGTTCAAACATGCCCATCCAATTGAGCAAGTTATAGGGAATGTGTATGAAGGTGTAAAAACTAGAAGGTCAAAACAAAATATTTGTGGACAATACGCCTTTATATCCAAGATTGAACCAACCACTATTGATCAAGCTCTTGATGATGAAAACTGGATCATAGCAATGTAAGAAGAGCTACATCAATTTGAAAGAAACCAAGTTTGACATCTTGTTCCAAGACCAAAAGATTGTACTGTCATTGGCACAAAGTGGGTCTTTAGGAACAAATTAGATGAAAGTGGACTTGTAATGAGAAACAAAGCTAGACATGTGGCAAAGGGATACTCACAAGAAGAAGGAATAGATTTTGAGGAATCCTATGCCCCGGTTGCTAGATTAGAAGCTATTCGCATCTTACTAGCTTTTGCATCTCACATGAACTTTAAATTGTTTCAAATAGATGTTAAAAGTGCATTTTTGAATGGATATATAAATGAAGAGGTGTATGTTGAACAACCATCTGGATTTGAGGAGAAAGATCAATCTAAATTTGTATACAAATTACCAAAGCATTATATGGATTAAAACAAGCTCCAAGGGCTTGGTATGAAAGATTAAGTAAATTTTTGATTGATCATGACTTCCAAAAGGGAAAGGTAGACACCACTCTGTTTATCAAATATAAAGAAAAAGATATCTTAATTATTCAAATTTATGTTGATGATATTATTTTTGGTGCTACTAATGAGATTCTTTGTCAAGAATTTTCTGAGCTTATGCAGAAAGAATTTGAGATGAGTATGATGGAGGAGCTGAATTTCTTCCTTGGACTACAAATTAAGTAACTAAATGAAGGGATTTTCATCAACCAGTCCAAGTATATCAAAGAAATGTTGAAGAAGTTTGGCATGGAAAACAGCAAAGGGGCAAACACGCCTATGAGCTCAATAATTAAAATTGGCAAAGATGAGAAAGGAAAAATAATTGATTTAAAATTATATAGAAGCATGATAGGTTCTTTATAATATTTAACTGCTTCTAGGCGTGATATATTGTTTAGTGTATATATGTGCTCTAGATTTCAATCATGTCCAAAAGAATCACACTTGGTAGCTATAAAAACAATTTTCAGATATTTAGTAGACACTACCAACATAGGACTTTGGTATCCAAAGGGCTCTAATTTTGATCTAATCGGCTACTCGGATGCGGATTTTGCCGATTACAAAGTAGATAGAAAAAGCACTAGTGGAACATGTCAGTTTCTTGGGAACATGTTGGTTTCATGGTTTTCAAGAAAACAAACTAGTGTTGCTCTATCTACGGCGAAAGTCGAATACATTGCCGCCGGGAGCTGTTGTGCCCAATTACTTTGGATGAAACAACAACTTAGGGATTATGACATGAATTTTAAAGATATACCTATTAAATGTGATAATACTAGTGCAATATGTTTAACTAAAAATCCAGTATTGCATTCTAGGACAATGCATATAGACCTTAGACATCATTTTATTAGAGAACATGTAGAAAATCATGACATATGTTTGGAATATGTAAGAACAGAAGATCAAATTGCAGATATATTCACTAAACCTTTAGCAAAAGAACCATTTTATAAAATTAGAAATGATATGGGAATGCTTGAATTAACTTAGCAAAGCACAAACTGAGGGGGAGCACAGGTTCAGGGGGAGCAACCCCACCATTGTCAAAAAGTTTTACCCACTCTATCTCTATTTTTTTGATACATTGACAAAAAGGGGGAGAAGAGATCGGGATTTGAGTCTAAGTGGTTTTGAGAAGAGATCGGGATTTGAGTCTAAATTTTTATGACTGGTTTTAAGTTTTTGTTTGAATGTTTTTAACTTGATTGTTTGCATGAGTATGATAAAACTTCAAAATGCAAAACTAGCATGTTTCAAAGACATTGAAAGGTATACACTCAAATCAGTTTTGTCAAATCATCAAAAAGGGGGAGATTGTTGGAAATATGTGGAAAATAAGCCAAGTCTATGTTTTGATGATTAATAAATCAATTTGAGTAAGTTTTGGTTACTAATATGTTTGTGAAAATGATTTAAGGTTATAAATTTGAAGAATATAAAGCATGGCAAGTCAAGTCGATTTCCAAGTCGACTCAGGCATCGACTTAGGCCAAGTCGATCCCCGAATCGACTCCAGCAGCGACTTCAAGACGTCATTTTCTTCCAGAGCTGAAATCAAGAATGAGAGGTGCCGAAGTCGCATCCCAAGTTAACTCCGCTTGCGACTTGAGGTGAAGTCGCAGACCAAGTCGACTCCAGTAGCGACTTGGAGGCGTCATTTCTGTCCAGAGTTGAAACCGAGAACAAGGGCTGCCGAAGTCGCATCCCAAGTCGACTCCGCATGCGACTTGGGTGAAGTCGCAGATCAAGTCGACTTCGACTTCGACTTTAATACGGAAACATGCAGATCAAGATAACTCAATGATAGATTCAAGAGATTCAAAAGCAAATGAAGATCAAATGAGGATCAAGTGAAGACCAAAGCAAAGCTGCATATTTCTCATGGAGAATCGAGATCATGCATTTGGACTTCTCTTATGCACTCCAATACTCAAAGACTCAAGACTCAAGACATGGAGTCAAATGTGTTTAAGATAAAAGAATTATAAAGAGTTTAAAGGAAGAACGACCAAACATGAAGAAACTCAAGCAAGCAGAGTATTCCAAGGATTTCAAGTTCGTCAAGCAAGCCGAGGTGAAGTCGCACCCGAAGTAGACTCCACCTGCGACTTGGGTCAAGTCGAGGACCAAGTCGACCCAGATTGGAACTTGAAGAAGTTGCGAACAGGCAAAGTCGCACCCAAAGTCGACTCCATCTTCGACTTGGGCGAAGTCGCACCCGAAGTCGACTCCACCTGCGACTTGGGTCGCAACGGTCGGAAAATTTTCGAACGTTGGCGCATTAAATGCGTGCCACCTACCTCCAAACGTTCGGATTCCCTCCACAATTATAAAATACATTCAATATGAACGAGCAGGGTAGCTGAGAATTCATTAAGTGAGCATAACTCCCACCTTTAAGAGGTTCAAGTGATCAAGCCAATTTTTAGAAGAAGAACCTTGCTTCAAACTACCAAGAGTTGCTTGCTGAATCTCTAAGCCTACACTACAAGTTCTTCTCTGCACCAAATCTACGTCTACACAACAGTAACGTGTAGAAACTTTCTTTTGTTATTACTTGTTGTATTGAACTTGTTTTAGCTTGGGTAGCTAAGAACAAGTGTAAGCAAAGTAATGTGTGATTGGAGTGGAACTCATCACCTACTTGTGCTGTGTATTGTTGATGCCCCCTAGAGTTAGAATTTAGAAGAGAGCAGAGGCTCTGGTTGTATATGCCCCCTAGAGCTAGAATCTTGAAGAGAGTGGAGACTCTAGTTGTATTCGCGGAATATGTAGTGGAACCCAAGTCACAAGCGGTGTGAGCTTGGAAGAGTGGAGTAGAGAGGTTGCCCGAACCACTATAAAATCCTGTGTATTGATGTTTATTTCTGCTCTCTACACTATATTGCTTTCCATTCTGTTTCTTCATAAAGGGGACTAGATTAATCCGGGGTAAAGTTTCTGTTTAAGTTTAAAAATTTTAAATACCTAATTCACCCCTCCCCTCTTGGGTAATTGTCATTAAGTCGGGACCAACACTAAGATCAAGTGTAAGCAAAGTAGTGTGTGATTGGAGTGGAACTCGTCACCTACTTGTGCTGTGAATTGTTGATGCCCCCTAGAGCTGGAATCTAGAAGAGAGCAGTGGCTCTAGTTGTATTTGTGAAATACAATAGTGGAACCCAAGTCACAAGAGGTGTGAGCTTGGAAGAGTGGAGTAGAGAGGTTGCCCGAACCACTATAAAAACCTTGCTTGTTGATTTTTATTTCTACTCTTTACACTATATTGCTTTTCATTTTGTTTCTTCTTAAAGGGGACTAGATTAATCCGGGGTAAAGTTTTTGTTTAAGTTGAAAAATTTTAAATACCCAATTCACCCCTCCCCTCTTGGGTAATTGTCATCAACTCGGGACCAACAATAAGATATTCCAAACATATCATATGCTCAAAACAGCAACTTAAGGGTGTGTTTGGGAAGTTGTAAAACTTTTGATGAAAATTTTGTTATATAAAAGTTGTCAAATTAGTAGAAAATGATGTGATATTGTAGGGGTAATGATGAGAAGAGAATAAATTTAAAATAAATAGGTTAGTTGTATTGGTAGTTGTGTAGAAATGATTGAAAAGTAGGGTTGTTGTATAGAAAGATGTGTAAAAAATAATTTTAAAAATAGTAGTTATGGAAAGTGACAAGTTTTAGATTGAAAAGTTTTAATTTGACAACTTTTGCAAATTTCCAAACACACCCTAAATGGGGAATTTTCCAAAATTCCAGCAAGGTATACTTAGGATAGTTAAACCTAAAATCATACCTAGCATGCTTGAAAGCTTGAATTAAATCCTCTAACTCACTTAGCATTTAGCAAACTTATTAAAATCTTCATAAATCATCATCTAGGGTTCATAAATAAATCAATTTATGACCCATGAATGGAGCTAAAAAAACTTAGGAATTAACAACCCAAACTTAGTTCGATACCTACTTGAACTTGTGTCATTTCCCTCCAACTTGTCAAGCTTAGATTTGCTCCTCCTCTCCTCCTCTTTTTCTCCTCTTTTTCTTCCCTTTTCCCTCTCTTTTTCCTTGCTTAGGGACGATCAAGTTGCTAGAGTTAAAAGTTTTTTCACCACATAGAAGTTGTCCGCTTGAAACCGTCCCCATCTCTCTCTGTCTCTCTTGTTTATATATTGCTGCCCTTTTTAATTTTTAATTTCCACCTCATTTGAGTTTAAATAATTCCATATTTATCCCATTGCTGATGGCAGAATTATCTCCATGATTTTTGTTTTTTACACATTTTTAAAAGCAAAAAATCTGCTCCATGCTTACCCTTGGACATCCCTCCCCCCTTAGCCACGTAATTTGTCATTTTGTGCCTATGCCAAAATACCCTATCTTGAGACATTACTCACACTTAATATTTCTGGATTTTTACACTCGAAATCTAAATTTTTGAATTATCAAAAATGCCTCAAAAATCCACATCATCTCAATCTTTAACCCCTTTGGCTTTTCCATTAATGGCATGTCTTCCTTTTCGAAGACAAGTCAACTAATTTTTTCCTTTTGTGATTAATAATTTTTCATGATAATTAGCTTAATCAAACCCATCCATATGATAAGCCATATCTGTTGGAAATATGTGGAAAATAAGCTAAATCTATGTTTTGATGATTAACAAATCAATTTGAGTAAGTCTTGGCTACTAACATATTTGTGGAAGTATTTAAGGGATATACATTTGAAGAAAATAGAGCATGGAAGGCCAAGTCGTTCCCCAAGTCGACTCCAACATCGACTTCAAGGAGCCAAATCACTCCAGAGTTGAAAATAGGAGAAGAGCAGGTGAAGTCGCAGGCCAAGTCGACTCCACTTGGGACTTGGGAAGCCAAGTCGCAAACGAAGTCGACTCCAGCATCGACTTCAGATAGCAAAAACACTCCAGAGATGAACTTGGGGTAGAAGAATACCGAAGTCGCAGACGAAGTCGACCCCAAGTTCGACTTGTGGTTTTCAAAGTTCAAAGATGTAGATTCAAGCCCATTTTCAAGATCAACTTGAGATTTCTCAAATCCAAACCAAGGATATAAGCTCACTGTCACCTAAGTTTCTCAAGTCCAAGGCACAACTTCGAACATATTTGAAGATGAAGAAACTCAAGTCATGAAGACTAGTATCGAAAGCAAGAAAGATAAACCATACAAGTTTTCAAGCTTCACAAGGTCTACAAAATATGAGTGAAGAAAAGAAGCCAAGCAAGTTAAAGGGAAGACAAAATGATCCAAGAAGATATGAAAAATGCAAAAGAACTATAGGAATGGAGAAGTCTAAGCAAAACAAAGCATCTCCAAGTTTTCAAGTTCATCAAAGCCAACTGACGAAGTGAAGTCGCACACCGAAGTACCTGCGACTTAGGTCAAGTTGATGACCAAGTCGACCCAGCAAGGAACTTGAAGTTGCTACGGACAGGCGAAGTCGCACCCGAAGTCGACTCCATCTGCGACTTGGGCGAAGTCGCACCCGAAGTCGACTCCACCTGCGACTTGGGTCGCAACAGTCAGAAAATATTCAAACGTTGGCGCATTAAATGCGCGCCACCTACCTTCAAACGTTCGGATTCCCTCCACAATTATAAAAGGCATTGATTGTGAACGAGGGAGGTAGCTGAAAATCATTAAGTGTGCATAACTCCCATCTTCAAGAGCATTAAGTGATCAAGCCAATCCTTAGAAGAAGAACTTTTCTTCAAACTGCAAGAGCTCAACTGTTGATCCTTCAAAGCCAACTCTACAAGTTCTTCTCTGCGCCAAACTGTCTCTACACAACTGTAACGTGTAGATTCCTTTGTTATTTCATTCGTTTGTATTGAACTTGATTTAGTTTGAGGAACTAAGATCAAGTGTAAGCAAAGTAGTGTGTGATTGGAGTGGAACTCATCACTTACATGTGCTGAGATTTGTTGAAGCCCCCTAGAGCTGGAATCTAGAAGAGAGCAGTGGCTCTAATTGTATTTGAGGAATACAATAGTGGAACCCAAGTCACAAGGAGTGTGAGCTTGGAAGAGTGGAGTAGGGAGGTTGCCCGAACCACTATAAAAATCTTGTGTGCTTGATTTATATTTCTGCTCTCTCCATTATATTGCTTTCCATTTCATTTCATCAATCAAGGGGATTAAATTTCCAAGGGGTTAAGTTTTTAATTTACCAAAGAATTTTATAAGAGCCCAATTCACTCCTCCCCTCTTGGGTTTTGCCATTAACTCGGGACCAACAATATCATTTTAACCATTCATGAAAAATTTCATCTCAAAATAACCTTTCTAGTTACGTTATGGTCATTTGAAATTGTTTGTTGGATTTGGATGAAATTAAATAATTATCACCATAATTAAATAATAATTTTCATAATTCATTCCATTCATAAGGTAGATCATATCATCATGGGCTTACCCTTCAAATTTCATGTCATTCTACCTTATAGGCGTCAAGTTATGAATTTTCTAACATTAAACACATCAATCCCATAATTATCATCATAATTATCATTAATTAAATCATAATATATGAAATTATTATTTGTGGCACCCCAGCCCGAGCGTCACAACCTTACTCCAAGACCTTATCGATTGGTAAAAGTAAATCAGGATTGTTGTCCTGATCACGCGGCGGGTTCTTAATTGGATCTCGTCCAAATTTTTTTTTTTCGTTTCATTGCTTTTATCTATCATCATTTCATGCCTTTGCATTCCACACCATTCATCTTAAAAGCTGCGATACACTTGTAATCAATTGCACATATCATCCATAACATATTAACTTGTCTCTTCAACATTAAAGGTCCTCTTGACCTAATCATGTCCTCTTCATTCCATACATACATACATCCATCAGTTCTTAGCATACAAGCACTTATCATTTATCCCATTCCTTATCTTAGCAGTATCATATCTATATAAGGCTTTTTTAATCTTTTACTTTCTCAATCATATAATACCTATACAAGGTATCCGTAGCATATCCCATTAGGGCATTGGCTTATGCTTCACCATACAAAGTATTACAAACCTTTGAAAATTCTTTTTCCCTTTCTCAGTGAGAATAAGCCTTTCATCACTTGAATTTTCTCTGCACCTGTCTAAGGGGGGAAAACAAAACATGAGTCAAAACTCAATAATCAAGCATCTTTCATTCTCGTTTAAATGCATTTCTTTCCATTCAGTTGATCAACTATCAACGGAATAGAAATCTTTTCATAAATCATTCATAAACCATTCATAAACCTTTCATGTAAACCAGTCATGTAAACCAGTTTAATCCCACTTTTTGAGCATTTCGTAAATATTGGATGTGCAAATGCATCATTTCCATTCATGACATAATCCTTCATGTGAGGGTACGCTAGCTCGGGGAACATACTTTCATAACAGGATCCTTTCCATCCATGACACTGGACCTTCCGACTTGGCGACGTCAAGGGCGGACTCCTTGTCTTGCTTCCTGCCTTGACTAGCCTATTGATTTCCATTCTATGCATGACTTTTAGTCACCCCAGCATTATATACCTCTTACACATGGTAACTTGTCATTCTCATACAGAGAATTCTTTGCATAATCTATTTGAACATTGGTTCAATAAAACATCATTTAAATCCATGCTGGCCTGCCATTTCCAAATAGAGAAGAATTGACACAATCATTTCAATAAAAGCAGAAATCAAATCATCATAAAGAGACAATGGGATGACCACCCTTAAATAGCTTTAGAAACATTCAAGTAAGACAACTTGAAAGCATTTTTGCATTTGAGAATAAAATCTCATTTTCAAAAGTCCTGCTTGCTCACCTGTGGCTATCATTTTGTCCTTCCATCCTTTCCTTGCCTTTTCCTAGACAAGTAAACATGACTACCTTATACATTTTTATCATGTGTTGTGCTTGTATGCCTTGTCTTTTTCTTCAATTCACATATACATGTCATATGGGTTTAATCCCATATGGTCCATAGCCGGACCAACTGAGTCGCAGGCGTCTGTTCTTGGTTCTGATGGCCTTCGGACTAGAACGTCGAAATATCGAGGACGCCTGAGTAGTAGCTGCAGCGGTTTGAGGCGGGCGGTCGGATGCATTTGAAGTGGCGCATGTCAACCTCCAACTGTGTGCTATAAGCCCGCGCCGTCTGAGCTCTGAGAGAGATGGGGGCTATGAAGTCACAAATGGAAGTCATGCAGGGAGGCGACTCGTCGACATAGAAAATGCACCGGCCGAAGCTGTTCTCGAAGACTTGGATACAGTGGTCGTGAAGTCGGCTGAGAAAGGATTTTCGACAGGACCAAAGCTTACATAACCCACTTGTATTTCAAGTTAAGTATACATTCATGGCACATACTTGTGTGTCATACTGTCCATTTCATATCATGTTCTAAACCCATATGTAGGGTATACATTCATACACATAATAACCATTCATTAATCATCATGTGAGGGTTCATATCTCCCATTTGTCATTTTTCATCTATCTTTCATATTTCCTATGTCGGTGCTCATTTTAAGCACATAGTTAACGTCTTAGACTTCATAATTAAATCTCAAAATTTGAGAAAATCACTAATAATCAATACAGCAACATGAACATGCATTTCATCACATATTCATGCATTTTTTCATTTTAACAATTTATATAAGTCATTTATCACTTATCATGCTTAGCCTTCCACATACACCCATCTTACAACATTTAATTTAGGTGTTTCTTAAAATTTCTTAACACAGAAACTTGTGTCCTTATTCAGAATGATTAAACCCCTTAATTAAACATTTAATTTAGGGTTTAATTTTTGAATTTTAATCCATTCATCATTGGGTTCCAAAACAGCAACGTTAGGACCCGTTTTTCATCCTTTCAACGCCTATTTTGATACTTAAATCAAAACAGATTTATAATCCATAAATTTCAGCAATTAATCATGATTTTCTTAACCCAAATTTAGTATAATATCATATGTTCAAATTCCATATATTGATTGCTTCCAAAACAGCAACATCTCAAGCATGTAGGGTACTCCTTTTTGGGACGTCATCGCCTGCTCCCGGAGCAGGCAGCGTTCCCTGCTCTCGGGAGCTTATACCCATTTTTTAAAACAAATTTCTCCCAAACAGTGTTAATCTCGGTGTATTTAACATGTATATAATTTTTTACCATTTTTAGAGTATTTTAGATATTTATGTTTGATTTTTGAAAATCGGTGGCATTTTAATAATTTAAAATTACTTAGAATGCCATTGATTTTCAAAAATAAAAAATAAATATCTAAAATACTCCAAAAATGGTACAAACTTATACACATGTTAAATACACCTATATTAACATTTTTATAAAAAATATTTCAAAAAAAAATTAAAAAAATGGGTATAAGCTCCCAGGAGCAGGGAACGTTGCCTGCTCCCGATCGAGTTCCCTCCTTTTTACCCCATTTGGACGTCCTTATGTATATGCCTCAAAAATCAGATTTAGGGCAAATCTTTCCAAGTCCTTTTTAACATCCAAAGTACATTTAATCTAGGGTAATTTACCCTCTAAATCATCCATAAACTCATTAGCATAATTCATGCTTCATACATATCATAAAAATGTGAAAATCAGGTCATATACATAACCCTCAGTTCCATCCTTTCTAAAATCCACCTCTAATAGGTTAAACACTCATAATCACTCATGATAATTGTTTATATCCCATTATAAGTTAAATTTCATCCCAAAAATCTGGAATTTAACATTTATTTTGATTTATTCCTCAATCTGCCCATAATGCTGAAATCAGACCACACTGATCTCCCTAATTTTTGAATCATAATCAAATCAAGATCAGACACACTGATCTCCCTAATTTTTGAATCATAATCAAATCAAGGAATTTAAATCTAAAATTTCTATTGTAACTTAATAACTACATGCATTAACCAAAATAAATATTCCAGCATAAAATATTCAGTATTTATATTTATTTTGGTATTTTTTACTCTGCTAGACAACAACATCTATTTTCAGACAGTTCAAATTGCGTTAATTATTAGGTATATTTATAGAAAAAAAAATCAATTTTTATTTTGGTAGTGTTCTTAAACATGTATTGTATATCATATAAACTTTTCAGCTCACAATTCCTTGTATATAAATTATTAAAAATCATTTGGTGCAGCTGATCCTGACACCCGTTCAACCCTGTTCAGGTTGATGTTCCCAGATTTTTAATTTACAACTTGCTTATCCTTTTAATCTAAAAATTAGATAGTTCCTTAACACCCTATCTTGAGTTCGCACACAAATTTTCATGCAAAAAAATCATTCATTTACTATTTCGTTCATATTTTTGATTTCTGTCTCATTTCTTCTAGGTTTTGCTCCCATATTTGCATCTAATTTCAATAGATATGCAAAAACCCTTAATCATTTATTCTTAATTATTATACCCAACATATATCTTCTCTTAAAACTAAGATTTTGGATTTCAATACTCATGAAACATTAAAGATAATTACATACCTATTTTTGAATATTCTTCTTCCCTTTTGATGGAGCCATGAACGCCTAGGGCATCCCTTCTCTTCCTCCCCAAGTTGCAGCTGTGTTTGGACATCCTATGTTGCCTTATCTTGCTGTTGGAACCGTCCACATGTTATCCATTTTCCCCTTTTTCATTTTGCTGAATTTTGGGACATTTCTCCCTTCCTCTCCCTCTCTCTTTCTCTCTCTCTTCCTCTCTCCATGCCAAGGACGTCCCAAGGGCTGCCCCTCTTGCCCCTTTTATAAGGGTGTTTGCTTGCTCCTTAAGTCTTCTACCTTTCTTGCTCCTTAAGTTTCCTACCTTGCTTGCTCCTTAAGCTTTCTATCTTTCTTGCTCCCTAAGTTTTCTATCTTGCTTGCTCCCTAAGAAATCCATTTACTTGCTCCTTAAGAAACATACCTTGCTTTCTCATGAAGTTTCCTCCTTTACTTGCTCCCTAAGAAACCACTTTTGTCCTTTTTTTATTAAGCAATTTTCATAATAATTAGCTTAATCAAATCTATCCATAAAATTCACCATATCATTTTAACCGTCCACCTCAATTTTCATCTCAAAACGACATTTCTACTTCAAGTTATGATCATTTGAAATTAACCTTAGGGTGTGAGATAAAAATAAATAATTTTCATCTTAATCCCATCACATTTGCTTTAATCCAATCCATCCATAAGCTTGAGCCTAAAGTCATGTGCTCATCTTTCAAATATTATCTCATTTCGCCTTATAGGCATCAAGTTATGAATTTTCTATATTTTCTATTATAATTCCATAATTATCATCATAATTTTCATAAATCAAATCATGATAATTAAAATAATTATTCATGACTCATTAGCATTTCCCAATCCTCATTAAGCCCCTCTTGTCATATTGACTCATATTGGGCTACGACAATTATTCTTAATCAACATTCTTAATCATAACCCTAATTGTAAAATATCATTAAATCATAAAATCATCCAAATCATACATGAATCATACATAATTCATGTTTACATGCCAAATGCACAAATATGAGCCCTACTTGGGTCTGGGTATCAAATTTTTCATGACATATCCTCATTTCCTAAACCTCATTGGGTCTCTTTGTACACATTAATCCACATTGAGCTATGATGATTAATTTAATCACCTTTCTTAATCAATGGCCTTAAAATCAATCAATCGATTGAATAACATAATAAATCACATTTAAATGCCTAAATTACATGTATGGGTTTTAATTGGTCTTGGTATCACAATCCTCCCCCCTTATAAAATGTTTCGTCCTGAAACCATTTACTTTTCAAACAATTGGTGGTATTTACTTTCAACCTCTTCTCTTAATTCACAGGTGGTTTCACTTTCGGAATGTTGGTTCCATTGAACCTTAACATACTCAATTTCTCGATTACGAAGTTTTTGCACTTTATGATCAAAGATCTTGATTGGTCTTTCCTCATAATTCAAATGATCTTCAATTGACAGGTTTTCTGCTATCATTATATGGGTGGGGTTTGGGATATGTTTCCTAAGCATGGAAATGTGGAATACGTTGTGCACTAAGGCTAAGGTCGAGGGTAAAGCTATCCCATATGCCAAGTTCCCAATCTTCTCTAGTATTTCAAATGGCCTTATATACCTGGGATTTAGCTTACTCATTTTCCCAAATCTTATAACTCCTTTGAATGACATGACCTTTATAAACACATATTGTGGCGCCCCAACCCGAGCGTCACAATCTTACTCCAAAATCTATCGATTGGTAAACGTGAATCAGGATTGTTGCCCTGTCACTCGGTGAGCTTGTTGGATATTTATCCATTTTATCTTCACTCTTTAAGAGTTTACATCATTTCATATATTCCATTTGAAATATATACACATTATCTTATAATTTTTCATACTTAACCATTTCATGATAAATCATTCTTAATAATTGACCATAAATTTTTTTCGGTATTTATAGTCATAAACATAACAAAATCTTTATACAACATTCAAACATCAATAATGTCATCAGACATACAACCATACAAATCACAGATTTCTATCATCGGAACTTGTAGGAATTCATTTTTTCCTTGAATCTCCACCTGTGCTCCTTGCATGGTTTTCCTTTCACCTGTCTTTAGGATTTGGAAAACAAAACTGTGAGTCGAAACTCAATAAGCAAGCTATAAGGTTTTGAAGCAATTCATTTTCAAGGCGAAACTGCTTAAATGTGTTTCTCTCCATTCGATTGAAGACACTTAACAAGTGATCAACTACCAATGGAGTAGAAACCTTTTCATAAACCATTCATGGAAAGCCACATTATACTCACTCGAGGGTATATCGTAAAACATGCTTCATATACCCGTCCAGGATACGTCATAAACAATGCGATGCATTATTTAAAAATTATGACATTCCTTTGGATATAAGCTAGCTAGGCAACCATCCACTTTCATCCTTTCTCCCATTCTAAGAAGGCGCCGCCGGCCCTCAGCCTCTCTTAGCGACTTGGCTGCACCAAAGGGGGACATTCGGTCAGCTTACACCTTTATATTAGACCTCATGCTTTTGTGCACATGCTTTCTTTTATAAACATGAACTCTGACATGCTAGCATGATTTTTTGTTCATAAATCCTGATTCATCATTGACATAAATACTTGAAAAGCAGTAAGTAATTGATTTATTCCATTGGAAATAACATTTCAATACATATTTGATAAGGAATGACCATCCTTAAACATCTTAGAAAGAATTGAAATCATTCATTTGCTAACTCATTTAAACAGTTAGAATATCATTGATAAACATTTTATCACATTTGCTAAAACAAAGCATTTACAAAACTTCTTGCTTACCTTGCTTGCTTAGCTTTCCGCATCGTTTATCTCTTTGCCTTTGCCTATACATAAACATAGTATTGCATTCATAACAAGTCATTTGCTTGCATTCACTTAGTTTTCCAATCCCATAATCCATATCATACATAATCAACTTGGATTTTCAAGTCGATCATACACACATGACAGGAACTTGTGCATCATATCATTGATTCCATATTGTGTTTTAATCTCATATTTAGGATAAACACATAACATACATTCATAACTCATCATTCGGGAAATTATATCTCTCATTAACCATTTTTCATCTATTTTCCATTTTTCCTACGTCAATGCTTATTCTAAGCATATAAGTGACGTTTTAAGCTTCATAAATAAATATCAAAAATTGAGATAATAAAACATTAGTCATTCAGAAACCTGTTATGAATTTTATCACATATTCATGCATATTTTGCATTTTAGCAAGTTCACATAAGTCACATATCATCCATTCACCCATATGCTCCACATACGTTCAACATACAATACATATATTATGTGTTTCTTAAATTTTCTTAACACAGAAACTTGCACCCATTTTCATCAATATTAAACCCCTTAATTAGCATATGCTTTAGGGTTGAATTTAGAATTTTTAATCCATTCATCATTGGGTTCCAAAACAGCAACGTTAGGACCCATTTTTCATCCTTTCAACGCCTCTTTCATGACTAAAATCATAACAGATTTTTAAGTCATAATTTCCAAAAACTAAACATGCATTTCTTATCCCAAATTTAGGGTATTATCACATATTTAAAATTCATAATTCATTGGCTTCCATAACAGCAACATTTTCATGCATATAGGGCATCCATTTGACCCATTTTGATGTGTCCAACCTATATCCATAAAAATTAGATTTAGGGCATATCTTTCCAAACCCTTTAGGACACTCAAAGTACCTTAAAACTAGGTTTATTTATCTTCTATAACATTCATAAATCATTTCATTACAAACAGCAACAAAAATCATATGGAAAGCACCCATTTTGGCCCCCATTTGGACGTCCCATATACATACCCTAAACAAATCAGATTTAGGGAAAGTCTTTCCAGCCAAATTATGCTGTCCAAATGGTCCTTAATTCAGGGTAATTTATGCTACAATTCATCCATAAAAAATTTAAGCACTTCCTTGTATCATTTTTAGCTCAAAAATGGAAAAATCGGGCATTTCTTGAAACCCTAAGTTCCATATTTGTTAAAATCATTAAAAAATGCTTAAATCAACATATGTAATTCAAAATAACATTAATTTGATCCAAATTAACATGCTTAAATCATACAGCAACTTGGTTTAGGGTTTTGAGAATTTCCAAGTTAGCTTTCATCTTAAAATTCAACTTAAACTTCCATTTTCACTCTCTTGAACTCTTGATCTCATTTAAATCTTTCAAAAATCATTCAATTACCATATTAAGGCATCATAACTCAGCCTTTAGGACTTATTTATGAACCATATTCATGGCTCATGAATTGAGAGAGAAAAACTTGATTTAAGTGATTCAAAACTTAGATTTCACTTACTTGAATCAACCCTAATTTGATTCCAACTTGAGTTGCTTGGTTCTTCTTCTTTTTCTTCTCCTTTTCTCCTTCCCCCTTGCTAGTTTTTACGTGCCCTTGGTGTGCTCAAGACTTAGCAACTTTTGGAGATTTTTCTCCCCCCCTTCTCTTATGCACGTTCCAAGGATAAGCTCCCGCTTTTATATTTTTTTAACCAGCTTTTGGGACCCATTTGCTACATATCATGAGGGTAATTTATTTCTACCTTATCCCTTGATGACATGGAATTTTTATAACCAAGTAAAATTTGATTTTACTAATGAACAAAAATACACAAAATCCATGCATTTAAGCATCATGTCGCTGTCCACCCTTGGACGTCCCCTCTTAGCTTAGGTTTTGACATTTTTTTACCACCTTTTCCACTTATTTATGGCCCATTTACTTCACCTAGGCATTAGGCAACTTAGACACATTTTTTTAGGATTTTAAAAAATCACATTTCATGCCCATAATGCCCTTGGACGCCCCTTGCTCTTGCCACATAATCTATGCTCCATTTGAGCTAGATATTTGGCAATTATCCATGGAATTTAATCCTTGACTTTTCCATGGATTTGACCATTAAAAAATGCTTTAAAATCCAGCTCAATCCATCCAAAATTTGACACCTTGCATAACATTAAAACATGTCATTTTCTTAAATGCTTTTTATTTAATGCTTGGTAGTCTAGGGTACACAAAGTCAATGCTAGGTACCTTTTTTTAGTTAACCACTTTTACATGGTAATTAACTTAATCAAATCCACTAATTCCATAGATTTCATAATTTTATTCAATCGGTTCAAATTTCATCTTAAACCAATGTTTCTACGTCAAGTTATGAACCTTTGAAAATATCCTTAGAGTGTAAGATTAAAAAAATTAATTATCACCTTAATCTCATCACTTGTACTTTAATCCAATCCTTACATAAGGTTGAGCCCAAAATCTTGAGGTTGCCTTTAAAATTTCATCTCATTTCGCCTTATAGGCGTAAAGTTTATGAATTTTCTATGATTTTCAACATAATTCCATAATTTCCATTTTAATCTCCATTAATTAAATCATGAAAATTAAAATAAATATTCATGCCACATTAGCATGTACTAATTCTCATTAAGTCCCTTTAGTCATCCTGACTCATATTGGACTTTGGCGACTAATCGTAATCACCATTCTTAATTGCAAACCCTAATTACAAAGTTCATAAATTCATGAAAATCATCCAAAATTCAATCATTTCACACAAAGATTATAATTACACTTTAAAAGCAATTATGTGAGTCTTACTTGGGTCTTGGTATTACAATCCTCCTCCCCTTATAATAGGTTTTGTCCCGAAACCGTCTACTTTCGGAATAACTAGGGATACTTCCCTTCTACTTCTTCCTTCAGTTCCCAAGTAGTCTCACTTTCCGAATATCTATTCCATTGAACTTTAACAGACTCAATTTCTCTATTTTGAAGCTTTTGCACTTTATGATTCAGATCCTAACAGGTCTTTCCTCATAATTCAAATGATCTTGAATTGGTAGGTTCTCCGCTACTAACCCGTGTTGGATCTGGAACATACTTTCTTAACATAGAAATATGAAAAACATTATGGACTAAAGCTAGGGCTAGAGGTAATGCTATTCTATAAGCTAACTTTCTAATTCTCTCCAACGCTTCAAATGACCCAATAAACCTGGGATTCAACTTGCCTCTTTTTCCAAATCTTGTGACTCCTTTGAATGGCGTGACCTTTATAAAAACACGTTCGCCGACTTAGATATTTAAATCCCTTCTCTAGCAGTCTGTGTAACTCTTTTGCCGACTCTAGGTCGTGAGGATACACTGGCGAATAACCTGTACTTCATCTGTCATTCGCTGAGGCAAGTCTAGAGCTAGCTTTTTCTCTCCAACTTCATCCCAGTTTAATGGTGTTCGATGTTGGTCCCGAGTTAATGCCTTAACCCAAGAGGGAAGGGGTGAATTGGGTTTTTTAAATTCTTTTAAATAATCTTGAATACAGCCCCTGTTACGATCTAGCCCCTTGAAACAAATAAAACAAAGATTTAAGAGCAACAAACAAAACACACAAATTATAGTGGTTCGGGACAACCTTCCCTACTCCACTCCTCCAAGGTCACACCGTTGTGACTTGGGTTCCACTAAGTATTTCACCAAATACAATAGAGTCTCTGCTCTCTTCTAGATTCATAGCTCTAGGAGCTTAAAACAGGCTTAGCACAAGTAAGTGATGTGTAACACTCCAATCACACACTACTTTGCTCACACTTGATCTTAGCTACTGAAACTAAATCAAGTTCAGTACAATAAGAAAAGGAATAAAGAAAGTTTCTACACGTTACTGATGTGTAGAGGCAGATTTAGCACGGAGAAGAACTTGTGAAGAAGACTAAATGGTTCAGCAAGTAGCTCTTGACAGGTCGAATGCAAAGTTCTTCTTCTGGATGTTGTCTTGATCACTTAATGCTCTTAGAAATGAAAGTTGTGCTCAATCAATGAAGTTTCAGCTACCCTCCATGTCTGTCTTGAATGTCTTATATAAATGACGAGGGTATTCGAACGTTTGGAAGTAGGTGGCGCGCATTTAATGCGCCAACGTTCAAAAATTTTCCGACCGTTACGACCCAAGTCACAGGTGGAGTCGACTTTGGGTGCAACTTCACCCAAGTTGCAGACTAGAGTCGACTTCGCTTGTGACTTCGGTATTAAGCAAGCTCCTCAAGTTCCTCCTCAGGTCGACTTGATCTTGAACTTGACCCAAGTCGCAGGTGGAGTTGACTTCGGGTGCGACTTCACTTTCTGTGCTTGCTTGATGAACTTGAAATCTTTGTAGATGACTTTGGTTGCTTGATTTTTTTCACATTAATTATTCTTCCACTGATTTCTTTCACTTGGAACTCAGTATGTTCATCTTATCTTGAAATCTTTTAGCTCCGTGTCTTGAAGTCTTGAATACTAGAATCTTGGAGTTCATGAATATGCCCAAATAATTATTCTTCAATCTAGATTGGGTTATTCATGTAAAACTGCTTGTTTTGGTCTTGATTTATCTTCATTTGATCCAAGTTTAATGTTTGGGTCGACTTGGGTTCAAACTTCACTCAAGTCATATGTCAAGTCGACTTGGGTATGTGACTTCATCCAAGTCGCAGATGGAGTCGATTTGGTGTGCGACTTCGCCTGCCTTGGATCCTTGTTTCAAAGCTGGAGATTCCTGAAGTTGATGCCGGAGTCGACTTGGTCCGTGACTTTACCCAAGCCGCATGCGAAGTCGACTTCGTGTGTAACTTCGACAGCTCTTGCTCCTCATTTTAAGCGCTGACTATAAAAACTCATTTGAAGTCGCTGCTGGAGTCGACTTGGGGATCGACTTGGGAATCGACTTGACCTATCAGTCTTCATATTTTTCATTCTTATATCCTTTAATCATTCCACAAAATATGTTATAGCCAAAACTTACTCAAAATGAATTGTAAATCATCAAAACTTAGATTTTGTTATTTTGCCATTGATTCCAACATTCGACACCGTCGTCCATATAATGCTTCCAATGGTGCCATCTGAATACTAGCTTGATAACTGTTATTGTACACAAACTCCGCTATCGATACATATTCATCCCACGATCCTCCGAATTTCAATGTCGACATACGGAGCATATCCTCGATAATTTGGTTTACCCGCTCCGTTTGTCCATCGGTCTGGGAATGAAATGTCATGCTAAAATTTAGCTAGGTGCCTATGGTTTCATGCAAACTATTCCAAAATCGAGACGTGAACGTCGTATCTCAATCAGATACTATGGACTTAGGCACTCCGTGGAGTCGTACAATATCCTTATAATACACCTTAGTCAATCTTTCAGCTGTATAGGTCATCTTTATGGGTATAAAATGTGCAACCTTGGATAATTGATCCATTATTACCTATATAGAGTCATTTCCGGTTTGTGTCTTGGGTAATCCTTCAATAAAATCCATCGTTATATCATCTCATTTCCATTCAGGAATTTCTAAAGATTGTAGTTTTCCCGGCATCCGTTGGTGATCTGCCTTCACCCTTTGACAAGTTAAGCACTTTGATACGCATTCAGTGATCTCTCTTTTCATATTATTCCACCAATATGCTTTCTTGAGATCCTGATACATCTTCGTGCTTCTCGGATGTATAGAAAATGGTAAAAAATGAGCTTCTTTGAAAATCTGTTCCTTCAATTCTCCTAAATTTGGTATGCATAAGCGACCTTTGTAGTGATACATACCTTGTTCATCAACAATGAATTCATTCAACCCTTTTTCTTCATCTTTTCCACATGAGTATGTAGGTCTGTATCCTCTTGCTGCATAGTCTTAATCTGTTCAAATAACGATGATTGTATATTCATTTGTAATAATCTCGTCTGAACTCTAGGGGGACATATAATTAATTTCAGTTGTCTTATCTCTTGAAGCAAACCTTCCTCTTTAGTGATAAGGTGAGCTATGCTGGCATTTCTGCTCAATGCATCAACTACCACATTTGCCTTACCTAGATGGTATAAAATCTCCAAATCGTAGTCCTTAAGTAACTCAAGTCATCTCTGTTGTCGCATATTCAACTCCTTTTGAGTAAAAATATACTTAAGGCTCTTGTGATTCGTATATATCTAACATTTAGCAGCATACAAGTAGCATCTCCAAATTTTCAAGGCAAATACCACTGTTACTAGTTCTAGGTCATGAGTGGGGTAGCTTACTTCATTGGGCTTCAACTGCCTTGAGGCATAAGCTATTACCTTTCCTCTTTGCATTAGCACACATCCCAGTCCCTTCCTTGAAGCATCACTGTACACTATAAATCATTCATTTCCTTCAGGTTGGGTTAAGATAGGTGCTTTTACCAAATGTTGCTTCAACTCTTGAAAACTGCGTTCGCATTCTTCAAACCATACATACTTGACTCCTTTACGAGTCAACCTCGTCAGTGGGGCTGATAGTTGTGAAAAACCTTCCACAAATCTTTTGTAGTAAGCTAGTTAATCCCAGAAAACTTCGAATTTCTGTAATAGTTGTTGGTCTCTGCCACTTCAATACTGCCTCAATCTTCTGAGGGTCCACTTGTGCTCCTTTTTCTAAGATTATATGCCCTAGAAATGCTACTTACTTTAACCAGAACTCACATTTCTTTAGCTTGGCATATAGTTTCTCTTTTCTTAGTCTTTCCAATACTTTTCTCAAGTGAATTTCATGCTCCTCTTCCGATTTGGAAGAAATCAGGATATCATCGATAAAAATGACCACAAATTGGTCCAAATAATCCCGAAATACCATGTTCATCATATCCATAAATACAGCAGGGGCATTAGTGAGTTCGAAAGGCATCACTAAAAACTCATAGTGTCCATATCTTGTTTGAAATGCCGTTTTGTGAATATCGGCAGGACTTATCCTTAACTGATGGTACCCCAACTGCAAATCTATCTTTGAAAATGTCGTTGCTCCTTTCAACTGATCAAACAAATCATCAATTCTCGGCAATGGATATTTGTTTTTCACCGTTTCCCTGTTTAACTCCCTGTAGTCAATGCATAATCTAAGACTCCCATCCTTCTTTCTTACAAATAGCACCGGAGCTCCACAGGGTGATACGCTGGGTCTGATAAATCCTTTATCCAATAGCTCCTGTATTTGAGTCCTCAACTCATTCATTTCTGCTGGTGCCATTCGATACGGGGCCTTAGAAATTGGAGCAATACTTGATATTATGTCAATTGTCATGTCCATCTCCCTTTCCGGAGGTAATGTAGTCAATTCCTTTGGAAAAACATCCAGAAATTCCTTAACCACTGGAATTTGATTAATTCCCACCTCTTTTTCTTCCTTCACATGTACTGATACCAAATATGCTTGACAATTTTGGCGGATCATTTTAACCGCTTTCGTAGAGGATATCGGTATTGTTGAATCTTCAGGCTGCCTTGGCCTTCCAATAGCTACATCCTTTTCTGGGGCTGCTTCAAATTGCACTTTCTTATTTTACAGTGAATCATCGCTCCCCATTGGCTTAACTAATCCATGCCTAGTATCACATCAAACTCGGTCATGGGTAATAGGATCAAGTCGGCTTCCAAAATCATTGATCCTATCTTAATTGGACATGCCTTGCATACTTGGTTAGAGCTAACTAACCTATAGACAGGGGATTCTACATGAATTACTTTATTAGTTTCCTCTACTGGTAGTGCATGCGTGGTTACATATTGGCAAGCAATGAATGAATGGCTAGCACCTGAATCAAACAAAGCTATAGTCGAATTTCCTAAAATATAAACCATACCTGTAACCAATTTCTCCTTTTGCTCTTGCGACTCAATCCGGGTCAGAGCATGCACTTGCACAGGATTCGTAGAGGTTCCCTGCCTGTTAGCTGCTCCTACTAGCCTTGGCTATGCGGCCTTTCCACGTCCTTACGACGTTTGTGCTTTGTTTGGACAATTTGGAGCTATGTGTCCAACTTGGTCACGAACATAGCATTTTACCATCTTTGCCTCTCCTTTACCACATTCCCTAGCTATATGACCCATTTGTCCACACTTAAAATATTTGTTTGAACCTTTCAAACATTCGCCTACATGGCGCCAGGCATACCTTGCAAACAGGTGGTATTTTCTTCCTTAGGGCTCTTTTTCCTTTCCTTGCAACTCCTTTCCTAGCCTTTTCCTTCCCCATTTTAATTTCTTTCATTCCCGAGCTGAACATCTTGGATCCTAACCTAAGTTCTTGAGTTCTCATTGACTCAATTTCCAAGGCTCTAGCCCTTTCTACACTTGAAGCATAGTCTTTGATCAGTAGAGGGGCTAAACTCTCTCTGAGATAGGATCTCAATCTCTGCTGGAATCTCTGTGCCTTGTTCTCTGGTGCATTTGCAATCCACGGTACATATCTCACCAAAGCATTGAACTTGGTGGCATACTCTGTCACAGTCATCCTCCCTTGGTAGAGCCTCTCAAATTCAATAACTTTCTGGCTCTGCAATCCTACTGGAAGATATTCTTTGTTAAATTCCTCTACAAACAACTGTCATGTCACCTCCTCCGAGTGTGGCATAGTGATCAGCATCGTCTCCCACCACTCATGTGCATCTTTTACCAACAAATGAGTAGCACATAATACTTTTTGCTTATCATTGCACGGAGATATCCTGAATAATTTTCTAATCTCTATAATCCACAGTTCAGCTTGGAAGGGGTCGGGTTCACCTGAAAATTTAGGAGGCCGTTGTGAAAGGAATGCATTTATTGCCCTCCTTTTTGCTTCCATTAATTGATTTTCATCCATTGTAGGCGCTGTAGGGAGAACTGGGTTAGCCAAAGGAATGGGTCCTTTTTCAACACTTCCTAACTAGGCCTGTTGGGTTCTCTCCCACAAGCCTTGAATGGGTTGCCCAATCACATGTAGCTTGTTGAATAGCTTCCTTTACCGCTGAAGCTACTCTTTCCTCAATCATTTCAGCTTGGCTTTGGTCTTGTTCTCTAATTAGTTCTGAGCTTTCATCTGCCCTTCTTTGTTGATTTCCTTGGTTTTGCCCTTGTAATCCAGGCCTACCTTTTTTGGGCCTACTGGATTCACCAACTTCATGTTGGCTAGGAACTTTGTTAGCCACTTCCTTTCCCTTATTCTTTCTAACCCTGGACCTTGTATTAACCATGGTGTCCTTTCTGAATATTCAAAAGCACATAAATTTTGTTCATGGTTAGGGTTCGGTCATCATAAACACATTTCATCATTACATGATTAAGTAACCAAATCATTTAATCATAATCATGTCATTTTCCATCATTCATCAATCATACACATTCATATTCATATGCTTTTATTTCATGCATTCAAAATCCTTAAATATAGTTATATCATCATAACTAATCATACCATGCATGTTATCACAACATCCCATTCATAAAACAAAGTCTTAGCATTTCAACATGCCATCACACACATACGTACATGATATACACCACACCATAATTATACAAACATGTGTATCACACTTAAAACCACTATCAAAGTGTCATCAAACCATAATTATACAAATTTTTCATAAAAATTCATAAAAACCAAACTATCTTCTACCGGGACCCCTCCTTATATAATGCCTATGGCTAGGCAGAACCTGAGTTGTTTCATCGGTAATGGTGCTCGTGTCTGACCATGCTGGGACATCTTCCTCCCCACCGTCAGAACTATCATTATCATCATCTTCTTCATCAACCTCCACATCAACATTTTCACCCTCCTCCTGTATCTCAAGAGCAAGTCCTCGTCATCATTATCACTAATATTATTATTTTCATTTCCTGTGTTAAGTCAGATAGGTTCACCATCCTGTTCGGCTATATGGATAATGATCTCATTAAGACCAGGAGCAACAGGTGTATCTAAAATTCTCTGGGCTCGGCGTTCCTCTATCGCAACAGCTACCTCTTTCTCCCTCTGGTGGATCCTTTCCCAACTCACCCCGTGCCTAAAGTGCACCAGTCCGCTCTCAAATCTATAACACGGACCATCATCAGGGGGTATGGGTGCCGGAATTTGATCCCAAAATTTGTGGAGATCTTGAGTGTACATCAGGTCGGATTGAACGGGTAGAGCTTTGTGGTGAGATCCTACGGTATCTTCCACCTTAGGAACATGGCTTGTAGACCCTTTTGCACTAGGCATTTGAGTATATGGGTTAACAACGTAATCTCCTTGATTTTGAGTCTGAGGTTGCCTAGGAGGGAAACCAGGAGGTACTGATGGGAAATTTATGGAATTCCACCATCTATTCATATTTTTTGCTATTCTTCTTTTCCGCTCCTCCTCCTCCTTTCTAATTTCTTTCTCACTCATTGCCCTCTTTCCTCTGTCGGTCATCTACAATTCTGTGAAACCCCAATCTAAGGAGGATTTAATATGTGCATCGAACATGTACATGTGACTTACATGTGAATTAAATAGAATTTTTGGAAGATTTTAGAATTTTATGATATTTTGAATTAGGGTTTCCATTGGAAACGGTGATTAAAAATTTAATCGCCGAAGCCCAAAGTGAGTCGGTATGACCCGAGGGGCTTAATGAGGACTTAAGGGTGACAAGGTGTCATGAATAATCATGTTAATAATCATGATTTAATTTATGGAGATTAAAGTGTAATTATGGAATTAAGGTGGAAAATGATGGAAAATTCATAACTTGACGCCTACAAGGCGGATTTCGATGAAATTTGAAAGGTAAGCTCACGACGGTGAGCCCAATTTTATGAATGGATTGGATTAATGGAATCATGATGGGATTAGGGTGATAATTAATTATTTTTATTCCAAATCCAAAAGATATATTCAAGTGGTCATAACTTGACGTAGAAACGTCGGTTTGAGATGAAATTTGAAACGATGGAATAAAATTATGAAATCTATGAGATGAATGGAATGGATTAAGCTAATTATGATGTAAAATGGCTTTCTTGGAGAGCAAGTAACAAGTTGCTCAAGGGCTAAGCAAAGAAGGGCAATTGTGGCAAGTGGATGGTTGTGATTAAAGTAGATTTTCTGACTTTTGTAAATGGTAAAACCAGATTTTACTTGGCTGTAAATGTGCCACCACATATGGTAGATAAGGGAGAATTTAAGGAGTGTGGAATTGCAGCACCAAGTGGGGCCCACAACTGGAAAAATCCAGCAATATATATAACCTATACACGTCCATATGAGAGAGATTTTGAGAAATTTTCAAGTGCTGAAATCCCTTCTCCCCAAGGCAGTGCTCACGTCCCAGCTCTAGGCCACCAAGGAGGAAGAAAAGAGAAGAAAAAGAAGGAGAAAAAGAGGGATTATCATTTAATCAAGTAAGTATATGATTATCTTGATTTTATGTCTCAAATCTGGAAGTTATTTGATGTTGTAAACTAAAATATGGACGGAATAGTAAATGGATGAAATTTAGCCTGAAAATTTTTGGTAAGACTCCTTATAAGTATATTAAGGAAATATCCAATTTTCAGATTTAAAAGATAAGTACTTTACAAATTAAAAATCTGAGAATATTAGCCCAAACAGGGTAAAACGGGTGACAGGATCAGCTGTAGAAAATTATTTTTAATAATTTTTATACAACTAATTTTGAGTTGAAAATTTTATAATATATATAATAAATATTTATTATCATAGAAACAAATTAAAAATTAGGTTTTTATGGGTATAAATATACCCCATAAATAACGTCATTCAGGCTGTCTGAAATTAGATGTTGCTGTTCAGAAGTAAAAATACCAAAATAAATCTAAATATTAAATATTTAGTGGTGGAAATATTTATTTTGGTTAATTAATGTAGTTATTGAGTTATGGTAGAAATTTCAGAGCAAAACTACTTGATTTGATATTAATTCAAGATTTTGAGATTTCAGTACACCTAATTTCAGCATATGTGGATAGTTTGAGAAGAAAATCAAAAAGAAATATGAAATCTTTGTAGAAATGAACCAAATTGATATACGTGTTAATAACCTAAATTTTGGTTAGGAAAAGTGGGATTATTTACTGAAAATTCGGATTTATTGAACTGCTTAGGGTTATGTGTCAAGAGACACGTTAAATGGGTGAAAAATGGGTTCCAAAGTTGCTGTTTTGGAAACCTATGATTTGTGGATTTAAATTCCATAAAAATACCCTAAGTACAGTGATAATTAAGGATAATTATCATGCTGAAATGTGGATTAAATTTCTGACTTGGGAAATTTTATTAAAGGCCTCATATATGTGTTGCCAAATGGGCATATGGGAAAGGATAGACATGCATAAGTGGAAAATGACTTAAGGAAGATAATGAGCCATTAAATAATGGTTATTGAATGATTATTAAGTGATTGGATGATTAACCTATTTATGGGATTAAATAGGGTGTGTAAAAGCTCATCAATAAGTATGTGCTATATGAGTATAACGACTTGAGAAGTCGAAGGAATTATTTATGTTAATGCAAATGGGTTGGAAAACTGAGTTGAATGCAAGCAAAGGAAAAATATGAATGTTATATCATTCTTATATGTATAGGCAAAGGCAAAGGGATAAGCGAAACGGGAAGCTAAGCAAGCAAGGTAAGCAAGCAGCTTTCTAAATGATTTTGATTTTCATTACAAGGTATTTAAGGATGACCATTCCTGTTTATATGTGTATTGAAATGTTTATTTCTTTTGAAATAAATGATTGCTTATGGTTTCGCAATTATGCTTGAAATGTGTTGAAACATGAGTTTATACGATGTTTCGTTAAAACGATGTTTAAAGAGGGATGGTGCAAAGAATTCTCTACATGAGAATGACAAGTTCCATGTGTAAGAGGGTATATAATGCCGGGGAGACTAAAACTCATGCATGGAATGAAAATCAAGTAGGCTAGTCGAGGTAGTAAGTGGACAAGGAGTTCCCCTTGACGTCGCCAAGTCGGAAAGGACCGGTGTGGTTGGCTAGTTGAGGTAGTAAGTGGACAAGGAGTCCCCCTTGACGTTGCCAAGTCGGTAGGTCCGGTGCCAAGGATAGAAAGGATCATGTTATGAAAGAGTGTTCCTCGTGCTAGCGTACCGTCACATGAAGGATAACGTCATCAATGGAAATGATGAATTTGCACTCCAATGTTTATGAAATGTTTACGAATGGTTTACCTAAATGGTTTTTCATGAATGATTTTCATGAAATGTTTATGAAAAGTGTTTGAATGGTTTATGAAAAATTTTCTGCTCCGCAGGTAGTTGATCACTTGCTAAGTGTCTCTACTGAATGGAGGGAAATGTTTTTAAAGAGTGTTGCTTTCAAAATAAATTGCATGAAAACCCTAAGCTTGCTTACTGAGTTTCCACTCACATTTTGTTTTCCAAACCCATAGACAGGTGAAAGGAAGGAGGCAAGGAGCACAGGTGGAGATTCAAGGATGAATCGATTTCTACGAGTTACCTGTGTATGAACCTAAGGGTTGAACGGTTATATGAATGTTAACAATTAAATTGTTATTTGATGTTGTAGAAGAATTATGTGATGTTTTATGCCTATGGATTGGCGGAAATTTTTTTATGAGTAAATGCTAAGGCATGAAATATCATGATATGAATAAGTATGAAGGTTATGAGATGACATGTGTAATTCTCAAATGACATAATGGCCTAGAAAGGCATTTGATGGAAACTTGAAACAAGTGGAATGATATAAGCTCCTAAGGAGTTAGGATTAACTGGATAAATATCCAATACAAACCCGTCGCGTGATCAGGGCAACAATCCTGATTCACATTTACTAATCGATAGATCCTGAGGTAAGGATGTGACGCTCGGGCCGGGGCGCCACAAATTCAAATATAGCAAGTCAACTACATTCAAACATCATAAAAAAATCATCATAAACAAACCATCATAGAATAAATTGTCTGATCACATAATTATCATCTAATCACAAGCTTATGATCTAATCTCATCTCATAGCTATCATCATAAGCTATAAATTTTCACACGTAGAAAATTTTCCTCGTCGTTTACCAATCTATGTTCTGATAACAACCTCTGTGGCGCCCCATCCCGAGCATCACAACCTTACTCCAAGATCTATCGATTGGTAAAAGTGAATCAGGATCAGCGAGCTTATTGGATATTTATCCATTTTATCTTCACTCTTTAAGAGTTTATATCATGTCATATATTCCATTTGAAATATACACACAAGATCTTATAATTTTCCATACTTAACCATTTCATGATAAATCATTCTTAATAATTGACCATAATTTTTTTTTGCTATTTATAGTCATAATCATAACATAGTCATAAACATAACGAAATCCTTATACAACATTCAAACATCAATAATGTCATCAGACATACAACCATACAAATCACAAAGTTCTATAATCAGAACTAGTAGGAATTCATTTTTTCCTTGAATCTCCACCTGTACACCATGCATGGTTTTCCTTTCACCTGTCTTTAGGATTTGGAAAACAAAACTATGAGTCAAAACTCAATAAGCAAGCTATAAGGTTTTCAGGAAATTCATTTTCAAGGAAAAACTGCTTAAATGCATTTCTCTCCATTCGATTGAAGACAGTTAACAAGTGATCAACTACTAATGGAGTAGAAATCTTTTCATAAACCATTCATGGAAAGGCACATTATACCCGCTCGAGGGTATATCGTAAAACATGCTTCATATACCCGTCCAGGGTATGTCATAAATAATGTGATGCATTATTTAAAAAACATGACATTCCTTTGGATATAAGCTAGCTAGGCAACCATCCACTTTCATCCTCTCTCCCGTTCTAGGGAGGCTCCGCCTGCCCTCGGCCTCTCTTAGCGACTTGGCCGCACAAAAGGAGGACATTCAGTTCGCTTACACCTTTGTGGTGGACCTCATGCTTTTGTACACATGCTTTCTTTCATAAACATGAACTCTGACATGCTAGCATGATTTTTCATTCATAAATCATGAATTCATCATTTACATAAATACTTGAAAAGCAGTAAGTATTTATTCCATTGGAAATAACATTTCAATACATATTTGAGAAGGAATGACCATCCTTAAACATCTTAGAAAGAATTGAAATCATTCATTTGCTAACTCATTTAAATAGTTAGAATATCATTGATAAACATTTTATCGCATTTGCTAAAACAAAGCATTTAGAAAACTGCTTGCTTAGCTTTCCGCCTCATTTATCTCTTTGCCTTTTCCTATACATAAACATAGCATTGCATTCATAACAAGTCATTTGCTTGCATTCACTTTGTTTTCCAATCCCATAATCCATATCATACACAATCAACTTGGATTTTTAAGTCGATCATACACACATGACAAACACTTGTGCATCATATCATTCATTCCATATTGTATTTTAATCCCATATTTAGGATAAACACATAACATACATTCATAACTCATCATTTGGGAATTTATATCTCCCATTAACTATTTTTCATCTATTTTCCATTTTTCCTACGTTAATGCTTATTCTCAGCATATAAGTGACGTTTTAAGCTTCATAAATAAATCTCAAAAATTGAGATAATAAAATATTAATCATTAAAAAACATTCTTATGCATTTTATCACATATTCATGCATATTTTTAATTTTAGCAAGTTCACATAAGTCACATATCATCCATTCACCCATATGCTCTACATACGTTCAACATACAATACATATATTATGTGTTTCTTAAATTTTCATAACACAGAAACTTGCACCCATTTTGATCATCATTAAACCCCTTAATTAACATATACTTTAGGGTTTATTTTCTGATTTTTAATCCATTCATCATAGGGTTCCAAAACAGCAACGTTAGGACCCATTTTTCATCCTTTCAACACCTCTTTCATGACTTAAATCATAATAGACTTTTCAGTCATAATTTCCAGCAACTAAACATGAATTTATTAACCTAAATTTAGGGTATTATCACATATTTAAAATTCATAATTAATTGGCTTCCATAACAGCAACGTTTTCATACATATAGGGCATCCGTTTGACCCATTTTGATGTGTCCAACATATATCCATAAAAATCAGATTTTGGGCATATCTTTCCAAAAATTTTGGACACTAAAAGTACCTTAAACCTATGGTAATTTACCCTACATAACGTTCATAAATCATTTCATTACAAACAACAACAAAAATCATATGGAAAGCACCCATTTTGGCCCCCATTTGGTCATCCCATATACATACCCTAAGAAAATCAGATTTAGAGAAAATCTTTCCAGCCCACTTAGGCCATCTAAAGGGTCCTTAATTCAGGATACTTTACCCCACAATGCATCCATAAAAAATTTAAGCACTTCTTTTTATCATTTTTAGCTCAAAAATGGAAAAATCGATCATATCTTGAAACCCTAAGTTATATATTTGTTAAAATCATTAACAAGTGCTTAAATAAACATATTTAATTCAAAATAAAATGAATTACATCCAAATTAACATTCTTAAATCATACAGCAACTTGGTTTAGGGTTTTGAGAATTTCTAAGTTAGCTTTCATCTCAAAATTCAACTTAAACTTCTATTTTCACTCTCTTTAACTCTTGATCTCATTTAAATCTTTAAAAAATCATTCAATCCCCATATTAAGGCATCATAACTCAGCCTTCAGGATTTCTTTATGAACCATATTCATGGCTCATAAATTGAGAGAGAAAACTTGATTTAAGTGATTCAAAACTTAGATTTCACTTACTTGAATCAACCCTAACTTGATTCCAACTTGAGTTGCTTGGTTCTTGTTCTTTTTCTTCTCCATTTCTCCTTCCCCCTTGCTGTTTTGGATGTGCCCTTGGTGTGGTCAAGACTTAGCAACTTTTGGAGATATTTCTCCCCCCTTCTCTTATGCACGTTCTAAGGATAGCTCCCACTTTTATATTTTTTTAACGAGCTTGTGGGACCCGTTTTCCACATGTCATGAGGGTAATTTATTTCTACCTTATCCCTTGAGACATGACATTTTTATAACCAAGTAAAATTTTCATTTACTGATTAACCAAAATCTTCAAAATCCATGCATTTAAGCATCATGTTGTTGTCCACCCTTGGACATCTCCTCTTAGCTTAGGTTTTGACATTTTTTTGCCACTTTTTTGCACTTTTTTATGTGCCTATTTACTTCACCTAGGCATTAGGCAACTTAGACACATTTTTTAGGATTTTAAAAAATCACATTTCATGCCCATAATGCCCTTGGAAGTCCCTTGCTCTTGCCACATAATCTATGCTCCATTTGAGCTAGATATTAGGAAATAAATCATGGCATTTAATCCTTGAATTTTTCATTTTGACCATTAAATAATTCTTTAAAATATAGCTCAATCCATCCAAAATTTGACATCTTGCATAGCATTAAAACATGTCATTTTCTCAAATGTTTTTTATTTAATGCTATAGTAGTCTAGGGTACACAAAGTCAATGCTAGGTACCTTTTTCTAATTAAACACTTTTCCATGGTAATTAGCTTAATCAAATCCACTCATTCCATATATTTCATAATTTTATTCAATCGTTTCAAATTTCATCTTAATCCGACGTTTCTACGTCAAGTTATAAACCTTTGAAAACATTCTTACAGTGTGAGATTAAAAACAATTAATTATCACCTTAATCTCACCACTTGTGCCTTAATCCAATCCTTACATAAGTTTGAGCCCAAAATCATGAGCTTTCCTTTAAAATTTCATCTCATTTCACCTTATAGGCATAAAGTTTATGAATTTTCTATGATTTTCAACATAATTCCATAATTTCCATTTTAATCTCTATTAATTAAATCATGGAAATTAAAATAAATATTCATTCCACATTAGCATGTACTAATCCTCATTAAGTCCCTTTAGTCATCCTGACTCATACTGGACTTTGGCGACTAATCGTAATTACCATTCTTAATTGCAAACCCTAATTACAAAGTTCATAAATTCATGAAAATCATCCAAAATTCAATCATTTCACACATAGATCATAATTACACTTTAAATGCAATTATATGAGTCCTACTTGGGTGTAACGCCCCATTCATAAAAATACTCAATAACTAATCAACGGCGCTACACAATCTAAGAAAAATTCGGCAGCATCTCCCCATAACATACAAGGGGTAATATGGAATACATGACCTGATATTCATAACATTTCCATCTGTAACATTCAATCCATTTTATATACTTGCATCTTCATATAATAAGAACATTCGTATAGAAGGAAATCATTAAATATTTTCCTTACACATCAAACAGATATAATAGTCATGCATATGTGCATCAACAAGGATTACAATCCAATCTGAAATACCAAATACATTATAGTTGTCAAAGCGAATCCGCCTAAGTAATTGTCTACATATATGATTATCAAAAAAGAGCACAAGTTTAAAAGAACTGAAATCAACATATTGTGCTAGGGTCTCTCATGTTTGATCTTCAACTTGTTCCATCCTTAAGTTCCCCTTCTGACCTGCGATCTAAAAGCACAATAACAAATGATATGAGTCTAAATAGACCCAGTAAGTAGATAGTGGTTAGCACAAAATGGAAATAAGCATAATGATGGATGCTCGTATAGTGATGAAGCTAATACACATGGATCCAATACCCACTCCCAAGATCGTATGCATATAACCATACACACAGATTGAACAACACGACCAATCATCTACTCATGTCCATCAAGGGCCATGAACAACCCTCTCCTCATGTCAATCAGGGGCCATGAACAACCCTTACAACCAACTATTTGAGATAACGCATCATACATAACAGACAATGAAACACATCGCAAACCACGCATACAACATCAACACAATTCAGATTCAACACATAGATCTGTCACACAAGCATTTTATCAAACACATGATAGGTGCGAAATGAAAGAACCTTCAATTCATACTCTCGATTGGGGCAAATCAATTCACGTCACATTCCAACAATATAACAACTGCTAAGAAGTCTTTTACATCATAGAAATCACGCATTCAAAGTAAATTCACCATGAACCCTAACTGTTACGAACTCTACGCCTAATACCATGGAGTCGTTAGAAGCTATACATTCCCTCTAGCCTCGCATCGCGTTTAACATAAAATTTCATCACTAAATCGAGAAGGGGCGACATCTACTTACTTGAATCGAAATTTCCCCCAAAAACAGTGCTCCAGACTTAGACGGAGAGATTCGGAACTTCCACGATTCGAGTCGATGATCCTCAAACAGTCGGTAGAGCTTCCTTGAATGAATCCGTGGCTAGCCCGAACTGAATGGTGGGGAAAGAAGAGAAGACGCAGAGAACGGAAAGAGAAGAAGAAGGAAGATAGCCGGGTGCGGGATGAAAAATGAACCCTAGCGCGCGCGGGCTTCCTTTATTACTGAATCCCTATCGGGTCGGGTCGGAACATAGATCGGGCCGGTTCGGGTCGGAACATGGATCGGGTCTACTTTGCGAGGGAAACAATAGTCATAGTGCCCATCAATGGAACGCTAATCATACATGCACATATGCACTATACATCTCCCAAATGTCGTGTCCATGTATGTTATGTATCATTAATATCGTAAAATTCTTACTAGCATGTTCATAAGTTACCTCATAAATAGAGAAAAGTTATAATAAAAATAGAATAAAATACCTGGTCCTCACATTGGGTCTGGGTATTACACATGTTTGCCAACTTGGATGTTCAAGTTTCTTCTCTTGCAATCTGTGTAATTCTTTTGCCGAATCTGGGCTGTGAGTATATACTAGTGAATTACTTGTACTTTGTCTGCCATTCGTTTGAACAATACTAGGGCTAATTTCTTTTCTCCCACTTCATCCCAGTTCAATGGGGTTTGGCATTGTCGTCCATATAATGCTTCAAAAGGGGTCATCTCAGTACTAGCTTGATAGCTATTGTTGTAGGCAAACTCAGTTATCGACACATATTCATCCCATGATCCTCCAAATTCCAATGTGTACATTCGGAGCATATCCTCGATAATTTGATTTACTCGCTTCGTTTGCCCATTAGTTTGAGGATGAAATGTCGTGCAAAACTTGAGCTGTGTGCCTAGAGTTTTGTGCAAACACTTCCAAAATTGAGATTTGAATGTCATATCTCGATCAAATACAATCAACTTAGGCACTCCATAAAGTCGTACGATCTCCTTGTAGTGCACCTTGGCTAGTCTTTCCGCAGAAATATTTCTCTTTATGAGAATAAAATGTTCAACCTTCGATAATCGATCCACTATTACCCATATAGAGCCATTCCCAGTCTGTGTTTTTGGTAATCCCTTAATAAAATCCATCATAATATCATCCCATTTCCACTTAGGTACTTCAAGGGATTATAACTTTTCGGGCATTCCCTGGTGATCTGCTTGCACCTTTTGATAGCTCAAGCACTTGGATACATACTCAGTATTTTTCTTTTTCATATTGTTTCGCCAATACCTGTTCTTGAGATCTTGATACATCTTAGTACTCCCGGATGTATAGAGAATGGTGAAAATGCGCTTCCTTGAATATTTGCTCCTTCAATTCAACTAAATTGGGTATCCAAAGGTGACCCTTGTACTTATACATACCCTGTTCATCCATAGCAAATTCATTTAGGCCTTTTTGCCTCATTTTCTCCACATGATTTTGTAGGTCTAAATCATTTTGCTGTGCAATCTTAATTTGCTCAAATAAGGAGGATTGTATCTGCATTTGTGATAATCTTACTTGCACTCTAGGTGGACATACAATCAACTCCAATTGTCTCATTTCTCAAAGCAACCCTTCCTCCTTCCTGATTAGGCGCGGTATGCTGGCATTTCTTCTCAATGCATCGACTACTACTGTGGAACCCCGATCTTTGAGACGTGTACAAAATCCTAGGGTTGTAAATCCTAGGTAATATATTTGGGAAATATATATTGATGGATATGAAATATATGGAAATGAAGGTTAAAATACTTATGCAGGAAATTCGGATGAATAGTGCACGTGAATAGTGAAGCGTGAATAGTAAACGTGGGATTAAGGAAATATATTAAGTTAATCACTTTGGATTAACTTAATCATAAAAGAAGAAAAAGGAAGCTTCCCACTACAGGACAAAAATGTTTTTTTGGATTAAAATATGAATTTTCGGATTTTTAATTGATTTTTGAAGAAAATGAAGAAAAATTTATATATTGCAATCTGGACATCGGATCAAGATGAAATTTTTTATGGGTGGCCAAGATATGATGAATGGTCCAAGATTAATCAAGGATCATGAATTAAGGGTCAAGATTAAATGTCATTTGAAAATGGAAAAAGTAACTTTACTTTTTCATTAATGGCGTTTGACTTTGATTAATTTTAATTAAATAAAATTAATACAAAGCCTGAAATTGCTGCTGGAGCATGGACTTTTGGGGCATGATCCAATGGCCCATGATCATCCTCATCAAAGATCAATGGCTAGAATTAATTTAGCCTAAATTAATTAATTTTTAAAAAAAAAAAATAGGTAAAAATAGGTCTGAAATAGGGCTTCTGGAGCAGGCCTAGGGGGGCTGCACAATGCTCCATGCACCTTTTAAAATTAGAAAAAAACACATTTGCAAATTTACACCTCAAGCAAGAGGGGGTAAATTGCAAATATGTGAAAAATCAAAAAGTATAAATAGGGGGCAGGGGTGGACGTCCAAAGGCACTCCAAGCTTGAGCAATTCAAGCATTCCCACCCCCAAAACACGTTTTGGCCATAGAGAGAGAAGGAGAGAAGGAAGGAAAGAGAAAATGGGAAGAAAATGAGAAGTTCTCCACTTGAGGTAAGCAATTTCTTCCCAAATTTATTTTGGATGTTAAGTAGGGTAAAATCATGCTTAGATAATGCCTAAGCATGAGAAAATAAGTAAAGTTATAATGCCTAATTGGAATCATACCGAAACATCAAAAATTTGGAGCAAAGATAGAGCATTCGGGGAAATCATGTATGATATGTGGAAATAATGCTCCAAATTTGATAAATGATGATTTGGGATATATGATTATAATAAATATGATATTGGAATGATTATATATTAATTTCAGGATTTTTAAAATTAAGGATTATGCTTAAGTAAATTTATGTTGATTTTTAGTATATGTAGAAAATTATTTTTTTAGCCAAGTAAATGATGATAACTTCAAAATGTATGAAATTTCCTATGATATATTAGGCATAAGGTATGTCATGGTATTTTTTATTTTTGGAAAAAATATCAATTTTTGGAACCCATGAACAGTAACCACGTCTCTGTGAACAGTAACCTCAATGAACAGTAATGTGAACAGTAATTGCTACAGTACCATGAACAGTAATTATGAACAGTAAACAGCGTGATTTGGGAAAAAAATTGAGATTTATTTTTATATTTTATGAGGATATATGGATGGAATTTTTAAAGGATTTATGGATAAAAATCCATATAAATGAGTAATGACTAAGTATCTTTATACGATTAACTTCTATGGGAATGAGGTAATGAAAGGTTATAAAGCAAGCATGGAAAGTAAACATAGAATGGATGGATAAAATATCCATTTTCCTTGTATAGGAAAAAAAAGGAAAGGAAAAGGTGGAGGACACGGACTGAGGAGGTAAGCAAGCTATATGTTTTCCAAAATATTTTAAATGATTGCAAATTGTTTGCCCACATGTTTTATGAAATGTGTTTAAGGGTGGTCATTCCTATAATGTTTTGAAATGATGAATATTTATGAGTTTTTATGAAAGTTATGCCGGCATATTGATATCATGTTATGTTTATGAACATGTGCACATGTGTGTTGTATGATGAGAAAGAGGCTTTAGTGGAGGAAGTAGGATCGGGGATCTCTCTTCATTATTGCCGAGTCGTATGGGTTGTGTGCCGACGGCGTCCTCCCAAGAGGTGGAGGCAAAGGAAGGTTATGTGTGAATGAATGTTATATGTGAATGAACGCATTGCATTTTCATACATGGATTGGAAATGAAAGCATGAATTTAAAATGATGATTTTAAGGGATGGTGCAAATAATTTTCTACATGAGAATGACGAGTTACCTGGTGTAAGAGGTATATAATGCCGGGAAATCAAAAGTCACGCATGTAGGAACCATGTAGGCGTCAAGAGGAAGAGAGGTTCCCTTGATGAGGCCAAGTTGGAGACAGCCGGCGCATTGGACCATGCTATGTGAGATGTTCCCTGGGCTAGCGTACCCGCACACAAAGGTTTATGTCAGGAGTGGAAAGAAAGCATTTGCACATCCAATGGTTTATGAAAAGGTTTCTGTGCATTTAATAGTTGATCACTTAGTAAGTGTCTTCTATCGAATGTAGAGGAATGCATTTAAAATGAAAAATGCTTGCTTATTGAGTTTGGACTCATGTTTTTCCCCCTTAGACAGATGCAGGAAAAATTCAAGTGATGAAAGACGTGTTGCTAAAGGAAAAGAGAAATCTACAAAGGTTAGTAGATTTATGTATGAATGAATGCCTTAATGGCATGAAAAAGGATATAGGTTGTATGAAATTATAAAGTTATGAATAATATGAAAAATTGATGATTCATGATGATATATGAATGATGATGAGTAATGTTTATGTGATGAAAGAAAAAGAAAAAAAAAGAAAAAAAAAGAAAAAAAAATTGGACGAGATCCAATTAAGAACCCGCCGCGTGATCAGGGCAACAATCCTGATTTACACTTACCAATAGACAAGATCCCGGAATAAGGACAAATGTGACGCCTCAGTTCGGGGCGCCACAACTACATTTGGCTTACCTGAATGGTATAATATGTCTAGATCATAGTCCTTTAATAATTCGAGTCATCTTCTTCGTCTCATATTCAACTTATTTTGAGTAAAAATATACTTGATGCTCTTATGATCTGTGTAGATTTCGCACTTAGCTCCATACAAGTAATGTCTCCAAATTTTCAAGGCAAACACCACTGTTGCTAGTTCTAAATCATGAGTGGGGTAGCTTACCTCATTGGGCTTCACTTGCCAAGATGCATAGGCTATCACCTTTCATCTTTGCATCGACACACATCCCAATCCTGTCCTTGAGGCATCGCTATAAACCACAAACCCTTCATTTCCTTCAGGTAGGCTTAAGATAGGCGCCTCTTTCAATCATTGCTTCAATTTCTAAAAATTGCTTTCGTACTCATCAGACCATACATATTTAACTCCTTTTCTTGTTAGTCGTGTCAATGGTGCTGATAACTGTGAAAATCCCTCAACGAATCTTCGATAGTAGCCGGCCAACCCTAGAAAACTTCGGATCTCCGTAATAATTGTTGGACTTGTCCACTTAAGCACTCCTTCAATCTTTTGAGGGCCAACTTGAATTCTCTTTTTCGATCTTATATGCTCTAGAAACACTACTGTTTCAACCAAAACTTACATTTCTTCAATTTGACATATAATTTCTCCTTTCTTAGCCTTTCTAGTACCCTTTGAAGATGGATTTCATGTTCTTTCTTCGATCTTGAGTAAATTAGGATGTCATCGATGAATACCACAATAAATTGAACCAAGTAATCTCAAAATACTCTGTTCATCATATCCATAAATATCGAAGGGGTATTTGTAATTCTAAATGACATTACTAAAAATTCGTAATGCCCATATCTTATCTGAAATACCATCTTCTGAACATCGGTAGGACTTATCCTCAGTTGATGGTTCCCTGACTATAAATCTATCTTGGAGAAGGTTATTGTTCCTTTTAGTTGATTGAATAGATCATCAATCCGTGGCAAAGGGTATCTGTTCTTCACTGTGACTCTGTTCAGCTCCCTGTAATTTATACACAATCTTAGACTTCTATCTTTCTTTCCAACAAATAACAGTAGAGCTCCCCAAGGCGATACACTCGGTCAGATAAAACCTTTATCTAGGAGCTCTTGTTTTTGAGTTCTCAATTCCGTCATTTTGGCTGGAGCCATTCGATAGGGAGTTTTAAATAACGGGGTAGTGCCTAATATCATATCGATCATCATACACATCTTCCTTTCCAAGGGTAGCTTGGTTAATTCCTTTGGAAAAATGTCCGAAAATTCCCTTACCATTGAAATTTGGTTTATCTCCATTTCCTTTTTTTCGTTAACACTAACTGACACCAAATAAACTTGGCATTGTTCGTAGACCATCTTAGCCGCTTTCATAGATGATATCAGTATAGTAGAGTTTTCAAGCTGCCTTAGTTTTCCAATAATTATATCCTTATTTGGGGCCGCTTCGAATTGTACCTTCTTATTCTTATAATCAATGGTGGCTCCCCATTGGCTTAGCTAGTCCATTCCCAAAATCACATCGAATTTGGTCATTGACAACAGGATTAGGTCGGCTTCTAATATCATGGACCCTATCCTAATTGGACAAGCCTTACATACTTGGCTAGAACTAGTAACCAAAATCAAACAAAGCTACCACAGAATTTCCTAAAATATAAACCAGGCCTGTAACCACCTTTCCTTCTTGCTCCTGAGACTACGTACGGTCAATGCATGTGTGGCGCCCTGAACCAGGGTACGTAGAAGCCTTACTCCAGGACCGTTTTTGATTGGTAAACATGACTCAGGATTGATGCCCTGATCACACGATAGGAATTTGTTTTTCATCAATACATGGAAAATTGTCACCATTCATCCAACTTGAAATATATTTCACATATCATAATCATAACCAAAATCTTGTTCATAAACATCAACATAGAAAAGATATTCTTTTGCATTCCAAAATTTTCATCATTGTCTTTACATAACATTTACATATACAACATCTATATCAACATTTACATATTATTTTGCATGTTGCCTTCATCATCATTTCCTATTTATTGTTGAAAAAGCATGAGTGAGTAATAATACTCAGTAAGCAAGCCATACATAACTTTTTAATCATTTTCATGCATTTCATAAAATGCAAATGCAATGCATACATAGCATTCATGACATTCCTTTAGATGCGACGCTAGCTAGACGCCCATCCCATACATGCTCCCATCTCAGGGAGGTCGCCGCCGGCCTGGGCCTATATAAGTGACTCGGCAATAGCGAGGGGGACATCCGGTCCGCTTATTACCTCAACTATAGCCTATTCCTCGTGCACATGCTCATTTACATACACATGCTGACATGATATTTATAAATCATAAATAATTTCATAAAAAGCATTTAATAAACAATTTAACAAATGTACTTCAGTTCATGTAAAGTAGTTATAGGTATGATCAACCTTAAATAAATTTTATAAAGCGATTCACAAACAATTTCAAGTATTTTGAAAATAATTTGCAAAACATATAACTTGCTTACCTCCTCAGTTGGTGTCCTCGACTTTTTCTTTTCCTTTTCCTAATCAAGAAAAAGGATATTTCATTTCTTCTATTCAAGCTGCTTCCCATGCATGCTTTATAATATTTGGGTATTATTTCTTTATACGGATATTTTTATCCATAGGTTCTTCACAATTTCCATCCTTATATTTAAATATTAATCTCAAATTTTCTCCAAAAATCACGTGTTTACTGTTCATGGTACTGTAGCAATCACTGTAGGGATTACTGTAGCGGTTTACTGTAGCAAATCACTATTCATACGAGGTTACTGTTTACAGCGTGTTGTTACTGTTTATGGGTTCCAAAAATTGACATTTTTTTCAAAAATAAAAAATACCATGACATAGATTATACTTAGTATATCATGGAAAAATTCATACATTTTGAATTTATCATCATTAACTTGGCTAAATAAATCATTTTCTCCATATACTAAAAATCAACATAAATTCACTTAAGCATAATCCTTAATTCCAAAAATCATGAAATTAATATATCATCTTTCCAACATCATATTTATCATATTCATTCATCCCAAATCATCATTTATAAATGTTGGAGCATTATTTACACACATCATATGCTGTCTTCCCGAATGGTCTATCTTTGCTCCAAATTTTTGATGTTTTGGCATAATTCCGATTAAGCATTATAACTATACTTATTTTCTAATACTTAGGCATTATCTAAGAATGGTTTTACCCTACTTAACATCCAAAAAAATTTTGGATAAAAATCACTTACCCGTAGTGGAGATATCCCTCTTTTTCTCACACTTTCTTTCTCTAACTTTCTTCTTTTCTTCTTTGGACGTGTGGGAGGTTTGGGAGCCAGGATTTGCTCAAGTGGAGCTGGGATGAGTGTGTGCATTTGGATGCCCCCCCTTGGCCCTATTTATAGGGTTGAATTTTTCATGAAATTGGATTTTACCCTCCCTTGCTCAAGGTATTAAATTGCAAATGTGTTTTTTTATAATTTTCAAAAGGTGAATGGAGCCATGTGCAGCCCACCCTACAGCTGCTCCAGCCCCCCTATGGCAGCCCTATTTTTTCTAGAATTTTTATTTATTGAAATTTATTTATTTTAAGCTAATTAAATCCTAGCCCTTGATTTATGATCATGATGATTTTAGACCATTGATTTTTGGTCAAATGCTCAACCACCCCCTGCTTACGCTCCTTCCATATCTGCTTGGCTTTTAATTTTTTTAATTTTTAATTATTTAATTTAATAAAAAGTCAAATGGGATTTAATGAAAAAGATAAGTTACTTTTTGATCTCCATGTGACGTTTCATCTTGATCCTTGATTTGTGATTTTCATCACATCTTAACCCATTCACCATGTTCATCATGAATTTTTAACCATCCATAAAAAATTTCATCTAAATCCGACACCCGGATTGCAAATTATGAATTTTTCTTTAATTTTTCACTAAAATCCAAAATTGGATTAAAATATAAAAAAGACTTGCTATTTTGTCCTATAGTGATTAAATCTCCTTTTTGTCTTTTTGTGATAGGTTAATCCAAGTGATTAACTCTTAATCACGTATCTTAATCCCCGATTACTATTCACGTGCACTATTCATGTGGGTTAAATTTTTAATTGCATTATTTTAATCTCCAATGCACATATCCACAAATATAATCCACGAATTTTTATTTATCATAAAAATAATTACAAAGAATCTAGGATTTACAACCCAAAATGACGCGTATATGGTCTAGGTTTCACAGCATGCACGTGCACTAGGTTCATAGAAGTACCCTGTCGATTAGTTGTGGCAGTTATCCTTGGTTGGGCTGGTCTTCCTTGCCCTGTTGATGTTTGTGCTTTATTAGGACAATTTGAGGCAATATGCCCTGCCTGGTCACAAATAAAATACTTGATAACATTGGCTTCTCCAATCCGACACTCCTTGGCTATGTGTCCCGTCTGCCCACACTTGTAGCATTTGTTTGACCCTTTCAAACATTCGCCTAGATGGTGCTTCTAACACTTTTTACATAGTGCAGAGCTTTTCTTTTTAGGGTTACCTTTACCATTTCCTGTTCCTTTCTTTTTACTCTTCTACTTCCCCATCTCTATTTCCTTCACACCCAAATTGAAAAAAAATTTCCCTTGTCTTAACTCCTGAGTTCTCAATGCCTCTATTTCTAATGCTCTTGCCCTTTCGAGACTCGATGCATAATCCTTAATTAACAAGGGTGCAAGGTTCTCCCTTAGATATGACCTCAATCCTTGTTTATACCTTTGTGCCTTATTTTCTGGCACATTTGCGATCCATGACACATATCTTACCAAGGCATTGAACCTAGCGGCATACTTTGTCACTGACATCCTTCCTTGATATAATTTTTCAAACTCCATTACCTTCTGACTTTGTAGTCCCACTAGAAGGTATTCCTTATTGAACTCCTTAACAAAAGTCTGCCATGTCACTTCCTTTGGGTGCGGCATTGTGATCAACATGGTTTCCCACCACTTATGAGCGTCTTTAGCTAACAAATGAGTAGCGCACAAAACTTTCTGCCTATCGTTGCACGGAGATATCCTAAATTACTTTTTAATATCCGTCATCCACTGTTTAGCTTGTACGGGGTAGGGTTCTCCTAGGAACTTAGGAGGACGTTGAGCCAAAAAGGCATTAACGACTCTTCTGTTTGTTTCCAATAATTGATTTTCATCTCCCATGGATACCGTTGTGGGGGTAGAGTTAGCCGTTGGTGTGGATCTTTCTCTTTCATCGTCATCAAACTGCGCTTGCTGGGTCCTTTCCCATAAGCCTTGGATTATGTCTGTGGTCTGGGTTGCCTATTCACGAGTAACCTGCTGCATGATCTCCTTTACGGTCGCAGCTACTCTTTCCTCAATCACCCTAGCTTGTCTCATTTCATTTTCACCTTCAACATTTGGTTTCGGGCTTATGTCTTCTCGTCTTTGATGAGTCCTTGGGTTTTTCCCTCTCAATCTTGGTCCAGGTCGTTTCGACCTATACTTGTTTTCCCAACTTCATGCTGACTTGGGATTTCCACATTAGCTACCGCTTTTCCTTTGTTTTGTCTAACTCTTGCCCTTATATTAACCATGGTGCTTTTGTTATATTCAGAAACACATCAAGTAACTTTTATTAATGATTAAGGTTAAATCATATCATGCATATATCGTCATTATTCGATTAATTCATCACAACCATATCATTTTACATAAGACAATACCAAACATGTCATACTCAATCACTTATTAACATAAACATTCATAATTCTCAACCATAGCCATTTCGTGTGTGGCACTCCCAACCCGAGACGTTACATCCTAAGCCTTACTCCAAGATTTTATTAATAGGTAAATGTGAATCAGGATTGTTGGCGTAATCAACCGGCAAATTCTTAATTGGATCTCATCTAAATTTTTTTTCGTTTCATTGTCTTTCCTTCATCATTTCATTTCTTTACATTTCACTTCATTCATATCATAAGCAACGATACGTTTGTGAATCGTCGCAATTAGTATTTTGAAAATACTCTTTGTGTGGAACCCCAAATTTTAGGACCAAACATGAAACTCTAAGGTCATGAACCCTGGGTAATGTATAGACTTTTTTTAAATATATGATTTTGTAATTTATGGAGTTGAATGATCAAATAATTAATTTAATAAATTGTAAATATGAATAGTAATCATGTGATTAAGATAAAATGATAAGTTAATCACTTTGGATTAACTTAATCACAAAAGCTGAGCTTGGTTGACTAATGCACCTCAAGAGTACCTTGCATTTAATGCTAGAGTACAATGCATAATTGCATGAATTTAATGGGATTTGAGGTGTCAAGTGCAGCCCATTTTTAAGGAATTTTATACATTAATATAAAAATAAAAAATACATGAATTATCCAGCTATTAAATGGTTATCAAGATGGAGCTACAAAAGGCATAACATGAGCATAGGTAAGGTGGAACAAGGGAACATCCAAGGGGCTGCCATGCTGCATATTTTTGAATTTTTAATTTTTAAAATATGGGTAAATGCAGCTGACATGCAGGTACATAAGATATGCATCAAATTATGGAAATTTTCAGCAATAAAAAAATTAGAAAATGCAGATGCATGAAGCTGAAAAAGTGGACAGTTTATGGAGCATGGGACGTGCAGAATTATGGTTGGGTTGCTTCCATTTTGATAATTTTCTTAACACCAAATTAATATATAAATTACAGGTAAATAGGAATTATTAAATAGGAATTATTAAAAAATAAAAAAAATTGCTGGAAAATAGGCAGCAAAGGACGTGACTGGATGGGCAGCATGGACAACTAGGATTTTGGGCAGTTTTGTGATTTTTGTAAAATGGTAAAATCTTATTTGTCTAGGCTGAAATTCAGCTAGCACATGAAGTGATATGCTACCATTTAATGATGTGGAAATTGCCCAAGAAGTGGGGCCCACCGCTGGAAAAAAATCTAGCTTATAGCCCATGCACGTCAATTGAGAGAAGGAGTTGGAAAGTTGGCAAAGTGTTGGAATTTTCACTCCAAAGCAAGCAGCAGCTCATGTCCATTTTTCCCAGCCAAGGAAGAAGGAAAAACAAGGAAAATGGGAGAGAATTTGTGGAAGGAAATCAACTCCAAGAGCTAGGGTTTGAATTAGCTCTAAACCAAGTAAGTATATGTTTGATTTTAAGTTGTTTAACTTGAGTTTTAAACTCAAAACTTGAATATGGAAGGGATGTTTAAAGAATCTGTAAAGTGATGGCTTAACTTGCTTTTGAATGAATATTGAATGGGTATTATGTTTCATGTATGAATTTTCATGTTTAAGTTGATGAAAGTGGCGTTTTGCATGAGTATTGAGTGAAAAATCCAAGTTGGTAGACCCTAAATCTCTATGACAAGTTGCTGTTTTGGTTTGATGATATGATTAGGTTATGAATCATGTATTTATGCAAAACATATATCGGTTTATGATTAAATGATGAATTTTTGAAGTTATGGAATGCAAAGTGATGATGTTAAGAAAATGGGTTTGCATGTTTTGTGAATATTATGTAGGGTAAAATATCCTAGGTTTAAGATTTTATGGATGCCCAAAAATATTTGGAAAAAGAAGCCCTAAAACTGATTTTTATAGATTTTAATAAAGTGTGTCTAATTGATGTGAAACGGGACTCAAAACGTGTAGACAACTTGCTGTTTCGAGAGATGATAATTCATGGATGGTATATATGTGTTAAATCCCTAAATATGGATTAAGAAAAGTGGAATTATATGCTGAAATTTCGGAATTATATGACTGCTTAGGGTTATGTGTCAAAAAACACGTTAAATGGGTGAAAAACGGGTTCCAAATTTCTTATTTTGGAAACCCATGGTGAATGGATTTAAATCCCATGAAAATACCCTAAAGGAAATGGTAATTAAGGTTAATTAACCCAATGAAATATGGACTAATTTTCTGCCTTAGAAAATTTTATGAAATATCTTTTGTATATGTTACCAAATGGGCATATGTGAAGTGATAAATGTGTATAAGTGATGAATGACTTGTGAAAAGTGATTTTGTGCAAAAATGTATGAAAATAAGATGAATTCCATGTTTTTATATCTTTTTAAGATTTTATGATATTAATTCCAAAATTTTGGACGTGATATATGAAGCTAAGGCAACGATATGTGCATAAAAGAAACACCGGTGCGTGTATCTTGGAAAAATGGATAAATGGAAAATTGAGGTTAATAAACCTATGTATGATGATTATTAAATGAATTTTGTGAGATTTAAATGAATACCCTATGTATGGGGTTATATAAGTTATGTTATGTAGTAGCCGACGAAATGTGTAAGAATGTGCTATATATGTGCATAATGACTTGTGAAGTCATATAAATGATATATGTGTGTGGAATGGGTTGGAAAACTAAATGAAATAAGAGAAAAAAAATATATAAAAAATCATATTATTCTCATGCAGGCAAAGGCAAAGAAAAAACGTGATTGGAAAGCTAACGCAAGTAAGCAAGCAAATTTTCTAAAGGATTTTTGCTTTTCTAAATTGTTTACTTAAATGCAATTTTTGCTTTAACTTATTGATGAAATTGTGGAAATTATTTAAGGATGGCCATCCCTTAGCAAAATGGTGTTGAAATGATGTTTTACTTCAAATGCAATATTATGAAATTTTCCTTTGAAAAATGCTATGGAAAAATGATGTGATTCTATGTTTCTGATTGAAAAATCATGCTAGCATGTTAAAGATGAATTTATAAAATGTTCATGTGCAAAAGGTACTAGGTCCACTTGAAGGGTATACGCGGACCGATTGTCCCCCTTTGGTGCGGCCAAGTCGCTTAAAATAGGCACAAGGTCGGCGGCGCCCTCTCTGAAATGGGAGATAAAGTGACGGATGGTCGCCTGGCTAGCTTCCATCCTAAGGGAAAAATGATATATATGTTTATATTTTATAAGGCATTACGCATATGGTATTCGTGATGGGTACAAGATTTCATGTTTTCAAGAGATACCTTAGACAAGGTATACGTTGCTTTCCAATATGATTTTAAATGTAAAATGTTGCCTGAAATGATTTGCCTGTAAAATGCAAATAGCTTGCTTATTGAGTTTCTACTCACGATTTTGTTTTCCAAACCCAACGACAGGTGAAGGACAAGAGATGGAAAAGGAGAAAGTTCCAGTTTGAGAAGTCATGGAGAAACTTTTGTATTGTTATATCATGGAATAAATTACGTTGAATAGATGTAATCTATTTAGATGTTTTATATTGATGTCTGTGATATATACATGCAGTGACATCTGATTTAGGCAAAAGTTGGAATGCTTCTTGAACATCATGTTATGTATATGTGTTAAATGGATTTGAAATGGCTTGGTTATGAATGAGTTAGAAATGATTTAGATATGGTTGAGATGAAAATATGAAAAATCAAAGTCATATGAGAAAATATTAAATCGGTTAAACACCGTTAAAACCCGCCATGTGACAGGGCAACAATCCTGATCATGTTTACCAATCAATACAATCCCGAGGTAAGGTTCAAAATGTGACGCTCGGGTTGGGGCGCCACACGAGATGAGTAACAAAAAATTGGACGAGATCTAATTAAAAATCCCACCATGTGACCAGGGCAACAATCCTGAGTCACGTTTACCAATCCTTTTCAACCCCGTAGTAAGGACTATGTGGAGACTATGTGGAGCCTCGGGTCAGGGGCGTCACACTTTGGCTCCCCTTTCATCCTTATTCCTGTTAATAATCTTACAACCTGGTAGTTGTCATCGACTACGCATATCATTCATAAACTTATATCTTGTTTTCTTACATTATTGGTTTGATCAACCTGGCCATGCCATAATCATATAAAATTTTCTCATCATCAACTATTCTACATCAATACTTGTATACATACATTCAACCATCAGTTCACGTAGAACTTAGAACTTTCATTAAGTTCACATATATTAACCTACCTTAAAACTTTTAATTATAACATCCCATACATCATGTCTAATCATTTTAGCACACATGAATACCGTCTCGAACATATCATACCTTTCCTTAATTGCTCAGGTTCTCAACCTCTTGAGCTTTCCGATACCTGACTAAGGTTTGGGAAAACAAAACGTGAGTGATAACTCAGTAAGCAAGCATTTTATCTTTTGGCAAGCACTTTCCTTTAAAACATTTTCATAAATATCTTTTCTTAAAACCTTTTGTATGCCGCATGTGGGCTTTTCAAAGGCAATGCATATGCGTATTACCCTTTTTATGTAATTCTCTTTGTTCTTGTGTGAATATTTTTAATGTTCCAAGACATTTTACATAAATCATTCTTTCGTTAATGTACATTTTTATGTCCAAAACATTTTTCTCATAAGCCCTTTTTGCCAATGGATATTTTTATGTCCCAAAATATTTTTCACATAAATTCTTTTGGCAATGGACATTTTTATATCCTAAAAATATTTTTCCACATAAACCCTTTTTGGAAATGGACATTTTTATGTCCTAAAATATTTTTCCACATAAACCCTTTTTTCGCAATCCCCATTTTGGGGCTTGTTTATAGCAAACAAGACATACACATAATCCTTTTCATGAAAGCATTTGCGTAGAAAACATTTCATCTCATCCTTGATATTTTCACTTTTCTGTGTAAATCATCATATTTTTAGGGTAACCTTTTTGTATAAGCTCACAAAATCTCATTTAAGATAACTTTCCGTATAAATGTTTTTATATCCTAGCCTCTTGGTTTTTTAAAAGAAAAACATATGTAAATGCATTTCTCCCCATCTAGTAGTGACACTTATCAAGTGATCATTCTACTTTTTGGAAGAGAATCCATCATATAACAACATGCTAGCCAGGCGGCTGTTCCTTAATCATTCTCCCATCTCAGGGAGGGCACCGCTGGCCTCCTGCCATCCATTAGCGACTTGGTCATATGTAGAGTGGGCCTCGGTCCATCTCTGATCGTCTCTACAATTAACCTATCCATTGTTCTGGTGGACCATACATCATCATCATAGATGTCCATATGCTAGCATGATCTGATAAAATATCACAGACCGCAGTCCATGTCCTTGTAAACCATCTTAGAAACATTTGAGGTAAAACATTTTGATAAGCATTCGAAATGTTTGAGAAAATAATTTTTTCTAAAAATGTTGCTTGCAATAAATTTTAAAGTTATCATGATAAAGAAACTTCAAAGCGTTTAAATTTTCAAGAATAAACAACGTATTTCACTAACATTCTCTTGGTTTCCATTTTGGGGCTTTTTGCCTAAAAAGGTTATGCAATTGCATCAATCCCTTTTTATCCACCCTGGTTTTATGTCCTTGTTCCACATATCACTCTTGACATTTTTATGTAAAGAGGGGCTTGCATAGCCTTTTGTATGCTATTTTAGCAATTCAAAATCAATTCGTTTTATGAAATCAACTTATCGGGTTGGCCATCCTTAAACCCTTTTAAAACACCCGTGTAAACATTTTTCAAGACATTTTCAAAATATTTTCCTATTCAAAGGAAATCAAAACTTTTCTAATATCATTTCTAACAGATGGACCATGTCTAAATCATCGTTTATGTTTAAGTGCCATGGCATGGAGGAAACAATTTCATTCTATAAATCAAATCCTTTTTTTTAATAAACACATATACTTTTCACAAAATCCTGTGGGAATAACCTCAAAACTTTTTTGAAAATATTTCTTTGTGAAATAGTCAAAACTCTCTTTTTCTTTATAAAATCGCTTTGAAAATAACATCATGAAGAACTCGCTTACTTGAAAGCAAATTCTTATAATCATCAACGTAAAGCATTTCCAATCTTTGCAACACTTGTGATAAAATAATTATTTTAAACTGTGTTACTTGCTTCATTAAAGTCATCATTTTCAAAACTTGTGTTTGCTCGCTTGTAAGAAATTCATTAAAGCATCAACATAAACATTTTAATCATTTTAACACATAGGAGAAAATCAATATTTTGGAAAATTCTCTTGCTTACCTGAGATAGCCTTAATCCCCTTTTTCCATACTTTTCCTTGTCTTTGCCTAGATAAATGAAAATGGCATGTCATTTATATGCATAAATTTCAAATGCTTGCATCCCTTAGGGTTTTCCAATCTACATGAATCCGCATCAACTTACCTCAACTAGCTTAACTCACTTGCCTTTCAAGTTGGGTGTTAATCTTCCAATTCACATATTGGTGTGACATGTGACTTAATTGTGGCCATTCTTTTCATTTTGACCATTCCTTTCATTTTGGATACCCTTAGTTAGGGTAAGTTTTCAAGCTTATTATAACCTCTAAGGTTAACCCAATATATGGAAGTTTAATACCTCCCATTTATCATTTAACACTCATTCTTTATATTTTTCACATTGGTGCTCATCCAAGGCACCTTCTTATCAGTTAGGGCTACTAGTTTCAATCTCAAATTTTTGAGAATTTATAATTTTCTCAAAACAGCCCTATATTTCCTCATTTTACCATGTTTTCCTTTCATTTTTGCACCTTAGCTAATCGTACATGGTCATTCTCCCTTCTTACCATCCATACTTTCCATGTTCACTTCTGTAAACACTCATATATTATGTTCACATAAAATAGAAATTTTCCTCTACTTTTTGGCTTAACTTAAGCACCTTTTTCCTCTCCCTTCTTTTTCTTCTTATTTTTCTTCCTTACTTGGTCATCCACCCTGCTGCCCCTTTTTGAGAAATTTTTTTCTCACTTTGATAGTTCTTGAAAACGTCCAAGGGCTGCCCCCTTATATAGGGCTGAAATTTAACTTTGGTTTGCCCCATTTTAACCATGGTTAAATGCATTTAAGTGCCCATATATGCTGCTGAATTATGGACCATCCAAGTGTCCATTCATCGCCCCTTTTCATTTAATTTTGCTGCATCGATCTAAACCATCCATTTGTGTTGAAATTTTGTCATTCAATCTCCTCCATACATGTGCACATAGGTTGCCAAATCACCTCTCTAGCTATGCCACATTATCACCTCATTTTCATTTTGCAAAAATAAAAAAATTGACTCAATTTTTCTACCCTAATCACGTCCGCATGTAGCTGGATTTATTTGTGATTTTTCACAATTATTATTTCATGAAAATCAACCCATTTCACCCTACATTGACATGTGTCCATTTGATGCAAATTTATCAACTCTAGCATTAATTGAGTTGACTTTAGTTTATTCCAAATGAATCCTACAACGACACATATCTAAGGGTTGCCACATTATCCATGCATTTTTGCATTTTCTAAAATCACAAAATTGCTTAAAATTCCCATCTCATGACACCTCAAGCAAGGCATTAAACACATTAACTTTCATTCCTCTCAACAAATCCTTGTTTGACACATGCCCCATTTGCTTTTCAAAAGTCAACTTTTCATTTATTTGGTTGACTTTAATCTTGCTCAACGAATCCCATATTGGCACGTGTCACTTATCCCTTTTGGTTCATTAATCACAAGTCACTTTTCATGAACAAAAGTCAAACGCTTTTTTCCTTATGTGATTAAGCAGTTTTCCATGATATTTAACTTGATCAAATCCATCCATATGATAGAACACCTTGTTTTAACTGTTCATGAAAATTTTCATCTCAAAACGATCATCCTAGATCAAGATATGAGCATTTGAAAATATCATATGGAACTTGATAAAATTAAATCATTACCACCATAATTCAGTCATGATTAACATAATCCATACCATTCATGAGGTAAAGCACATTAACTTGTGCTTACCTTTAAAATTTGACGTTAATCCGCCTTATGGGCATTAAGTTATTAATTTTCTAACAATAGTTACATCAATCTCATATTTATCATCAACTTAATCATAATTAACGGAATTAAAGATTATGCCAGATCATCATTTCCATACCTCATTTTGTCCTTTTTGAGCACATTAACTCAAATTGGGCTAAGGTGATTAACTTAACTACTTTACTTAGTCATTTGCCCTAATCTCATCCATCCACTTCAATCATATAATTAACACTAATTACATGCCTAGATTACATGTATGTGAAATATGTGGAATATGTGAATGTTTATGATGTATACCTGATGCGATACCCAGAACAAATGTGACGCATTCCATCTTAAAACTAGAGTTTACATCACACCATAATATAATACATTTATATACATATAAAAATTCATTTTGAAACGACAGTTTCATCAAACCACCATTTATACACATAAACATTAAAAGCAAAGATCTGGGCTAGCTTTCCTTCTCCTATCTCATCTCAATTTAGTGGGGTTCGACAATTTTGTCCATATAGGACTTCAAATGGGGTCATCTATATGCTTGCTTGATAGCTATTGTTATATCATAAGAGCTTGACTATTTACATGGATATCTCTTAAATTATCACTCATAAAAATTTCCTTTCAAAATCACTACTCTACTTAATTTCATCATGTATATTAATCATGAATTTATCATGATTGATAACAAAATAAATGTTTCGTCTAACATTTTCATTCAACATACTTAACTTTATTAGTCATGTATTAATCATGATTGATAGACTAAAAATATTATTTTTAGCCATCAATATATACATATAATTCCATAATTCATGTTTTAAACATGAATTTAAGCTATGAAAAATTCATTTAATTCTTATCATATATAACATTCCTTGATCATAATATTGTGATTTTTAATCACAATTTATATCCAAAAATTTTGTTTTTCATTATGCTAAGAAATCAACATGTATACTAGCACAATCTCATTTAAACATGGTTTCTACACAACTTCAAAAAGTCCATTAAATATAATATCCAAGCCAACATCATTCTATTATCATAATTAGCATAAACATGATTTCCAAACCATCAATCATATTCGTACCTCCCTTTGTAATAGACATAACATTTTTTTTATATACATAAAAATATGTCAACATAACCCTCATTTTATCATGAACATAAATTATACATTTAATCATGTCAATAGAAAGATTAGTAATAACCATTTTCTTTCTTTTCATAGATACTTGATATATAAATATGAAAAAATTCATTTCTATTGCAAAGAACACCTTTGCCTCAAATATATTTCATATATATCTTTATCAACAGAAAATCTCTTCTGCTAACTTCATCTATTTTATTCTCACTACTTAGGTATTTTCTGATGAAAATACCAATACTAGGACAATCTATAGTATATCATTTCTAAATTATGATAGATAATACATGATATAAATATCATGATTTCAATCTTCTCCTTTCCTTCATTCTTTCTATACTTATATACCAATCCTTACTATGATATCACTTTCTGTGATACCATATCTTTCCTTTCATCATTCATCATTTTCCTCTTTCCACTCCCATTTTTTTATGAGTTTCTCCTTATGCATAATTCTTAATATATAATTATCAAATCATCGAAAAAAGATTCTTCAACTACATACTCACCTTGAGTGCGTCTCTTTCTATCACTAATCCTATCAATCATAAAAGGTGGAGTTAGAACTACATATAACATATATTTCTTAAATATCCACCTTTAATCTATATTTTTCTCAAATCTTACATTTTTTCCCACTTTTCTTTCCAACATCACTTTTCATAGTGAAAAATAACTTTTTCTTTATGAATCATATACCTATCAAAATATCATAGCAATTTCCTATATTTAGAACATAATTATGACAAATCATCATATGTTCATATAACCGTAAAAATCAACATATCATAGGTATATCTTATAATTTCAATCTATCCCTTCCATTATTCTTCCTATACCTATTTATCAATCCTTGCAGGATCATATCTTGTAATATCAAATCTTTTCTTTCCGCGCCTATTTACCAATCTTTGCTCTGATACCAACTTCTGTGGCGCCCCGAACCGGGGTGCCTAGAAACCTTATTCCGGGATCTTTATTGATTGGTAAACGTGACTCAGGATTGTTCCCCTAATCACACGGCGGGATTTTTAATTGGATCTCGTCCAAATTTTTTTTTCTTTCATCACATAACCGACACTTGTCATCAACTTTACACATGATACTCATATTATCTCATTACATAACATCATATCATCATATATGAACATATTCTTGACATCAATTTCAAATATATTATTCATATTATAATAACTGACTTATCTACATCAAGTGTTCTTTCAATCTAAACTTTTCATACATACATATTTTGAAATTCCATATAATCATTCATACCATATACAGATCAACTTGTTGAAAAGTTTTCTTCATACTCTTTTCCTTTCCTACGTGGTCTGTGTTGTACCTGTCTATGATTGGGAAAAACAAAACATGAGCTGAAACTAAATAAGCAAGCATTTTATTATTTTAAACGCATTTCTCGCCTTTCAAAAGTAGACGCTTAACAAGCATTCGACTAGCAATTAGAGGAAACCTTTTCATAAATACCTTTCCTAAACATTTTATAATCCCAATTCAGTGCAATCATATGCTTGTAAAACTTAACATATAAATTCTTTTTTCATGGACATATTTATGTTCTAGAACATTTATATCGAAACTCGTTTTCTCATAGGACATTCTCATGTCCTAAAACACTTTTCATAAAACCCTTTTTAAGCATATGCAACATGTAATACGTCTCTGTCCATCAGGCAGGTGACACTTATCAAGTGATCATCCTTCCTTAGGAGAGAAACCCTTCCAGCTGATAGCCCACGAGCCAGGCGGCTATCCGTGTCCATCCCCCATTTCAGGGAGGGCGCCGCCAACATTTAGCCTTATTCAAGCGACTCGGCCTATGCAAAGGGGGCCCAATTTGCAACCACATCTGGCTTGCATATCTTTTACAGTAGACCTAGTACATAATCCTTGTGCACACTTTTTCTTCACATTCACATGCTAGCATGATTCTATAAAAACCACAGACCACAGTCTGTATCCTTTTTTTGAAAACTTGATGCTAGTATGCTTTCATAAAATACTACAGACCTCAGCCTGTATTCCTTTCAAATCTTGAAAACTAGGCTTAACCCATGTTAACGAGTTCTATATTCAAAACGTTTTGTAAGGATGACCAACCTTAAAACATTAATATTTCATAAATCCTTTGAAGTATTTAAGGAAAATATTTGAAATAACAATATTTTCTAACCGTTTTGTAAATAATTTTTTAATGATAAAATGTCTTTAAAAATATTTGAAACCAAAAGATTTTTCTTACGAATGCTTTTCCCATTTATGGGTTTTTATGATCAAAGGACATGCAAGTATATACTTTCATCTAATATCAGGATATTTAACAAAATGTCTGAATTATGAATTTCAAAACAAAAAATAATAAATACATAAATCTTTTTGGAACGGTAATGATCATCCATGCATTTTTATACATGTTGTTTTTTAAAACAAATTAACATGCAGCATTTCAGAATTGAATTTGATTCTGAAATCATATTTTCAGAAATATTAACGTTCAGCATTTAAATTCAAAACCAGAATTATATATGCATAAATCTGTTTGGGCGTTGTATGCTCATACATTCCTATTTAATATTTCAATACTTGAAATCTTATTTATTTAATGATAAATCAAACCGAATTATACTGGGTTAATTCAAATAGCATTAAAATCATGTAAAATCATGCTGGATTAATGAAAGTCACGCTGCATAAATTAAATAATATGAAAATCATGCTGGTATCAAAATTTGCTGAATTGGTAATTAAATCATGCGTCCAGAAATTTATCATTAGTAGAATACTTAATTAAAAGTTCTGTTTATTAATAGCCTTTATAGAAAATCAAATGGCGAGCAACATTTCAGATTATTCTAACATGAATTAATAAAAAGGAATGAAGAGGTCCTTTTGGGATTGTTGAATCATTGCTTGGCTTTGCTGAAGCAGAAGCAAAGTTTTTTTTTTTTTTTAAATGCTGCTACCGTCCACCGTTTGAAATTCAGCAAGGAGGAAAAGTATATCATTTGCCCTTCTGAATCGTGTAATGTCCAGCAATGCATTGTAGCAATAGCGTCCAACAACCCCTTTTATACGTTCCATTAAGCGGTTTTATCATGGTTTAATTTAACCAAACCTTAGTTCACCGTTTAACTATACTACAGGTGTTGAAAAATCCAGCAATTATATATAGCTGCCCTTTTAACGTGTTGCTTCTCCCTTTTATTATTATTATTATTATTTTGTTAAATATACATGGAACTATCCACATATATCAGCGTTGATTAAAGTACATCTGCCCACGTATGATATGTACCGTCCATGCCAGCGCCATTCTTCTTGTTTTTGTTTTTTTTATGGTAAATTCCAATATTAATAAATTAAATCATAACTTCCTATATTCACACTTATATATTATGAAAATTTTTCTTATTAATATAAATACAATTGCTCACAAAATGCACCTTTCGGAATTTTGAAAAAAATTTCAATTTTATTTTAATTAACTAATTCATATTTGGAAAAAAATATCTTTTTAAAATTTTGGAGACATGGTTTCCAAAATTTTCTTCCTTCATTAATTTGGGCATATTAATTTAAGCTTTGCCTTAAAATTTTACCTTAATCGGAGTTGTGCACCTATTTTTATTTAATTATTGAAAAATGAAGATATATATGTCTCCACAAAATTCACATATATTTCAAATGTGAATTTTGAAATTTTCATAATTATTCTAAATAATTCTTCATAACCCATAAAAATTTTCATCTTGAAATAATCATTATAGACCAACTTATAGCCTTTTGAAGCTAATTCATAACATTAATTATGATAATAATATTTTTAATCATAATTTTCAAAATTCCACAGTTGATTACTTAAGTTACCTCATGATCAAGTTATCCTTAAAATTTCATCTCAATTGGTCTTATACACATTAAGATATTAATTAACTAATCAATTATGCAAAAATAATAAAATATCTACTGGACGTCAATAATTTTTTGCATAATCTATTCCGTCTAGATTAAAGAGAATACAATTTAATACTTCCTATCAAATTCTCATGTCAATCAGAGTTATACATGCTTAGATTTAATGAGAATAGTATGGATGAATATAAGCCCTTAATTAGGACCTTAATTCGCTAAAAAATTTCCATTTATTTTTATTTTTCGATAAGGTCCGTAAATTTAAACAGTTTCAATTTGTATAATTCAGAATTTTGAAATTCATTTTCGAAAAATTTGTAAAAGTTCATTTTCATAACTAATCTTTATGAAATCATAAATTACCCTCCATTTTCTTATAAATCGCAATTGTAACCTCTATAAATTCCAATTAAGTCCTCTTTTTGTCTCTATTGCTATTTTGTCCTTTTTTGGAAAGCTTCCTTTTTCGTCTTTTGTGATTAAGTATGTATTTGGAAATGAATAAAACTTTTGATGAAAAGTTTTGGAGAGTAAAAGTTGTCAAATGATGTGATATGATAGGGGTAATAATGAGAAGTAAAGATGATAAAGTTAAAATAGATAGGTTAATTGTATGGGTAGTTGTGTAAAAATGATTGAAAAGTAGGGTAGTTATATGGAAAAATGTGAAAAAATAATTAAAAAATATGATAATTATAGAGACTGAAAAGTTTTAGATTGAAAAGTTTTAAGTTGACATTTTTTTTCTCATTGGCAAATACACCCTAAGTTAATCCAGAGTGATTAACTTATCACTTTATCTTAACCACATAGTTACTATTTACGTTCCACTATTCACATTTACTATTCATTTGAAATTATATTTCATAATTACTTATTTGATCCTTCAATTCCTTATATTACGGAAATCATATATTTATTTCATATAAAAGTCAATATATTACCTAGGGCTCATGACCTTAAAGTTTCATAAATGATCACAAAATTTGGGATTCCACAATCCTCCCCCCCTTATAATTGGCTTCGTCCCAAAACCGACTACACTTCAAACAAGTGGGAGTATTTCCTCTTGACTTCCTCTCGAACTTCTCAAGTAGCTACGGTTTCTGCATATCGATTCCACTGGATTTTGGCATACTTAATCTCTCGATTCAGAAACTTCTTTTACTTTGTGGTCAAAAATTCTAATTAGTCTTTCTTCATAATTTAAGTGGTCAGGAATTGGCAAATTTTCTTCAATACTTCAAATGGCCTTATGTATCTTGGGTTGAATTTACTCCTTTCTCCAAATCTCGTGATCTCTTTTAAATGACATTACTATCACAAGTATATGATCTCCGACTTGAATCTTTAAGTCCTTTCTCTTACAATTGGTATAACTTTTCTGTCGGCTTTGAGCCGTGACTATGTATTGATGGAACACCTGTACCTTTTTCTGCCATTCCTCATGATAGATTCGGGCTAGCTTTCTTTCTCCTATCTCATCTCAATTTAGTGGGGTTCGACACTTTTGTCCATATAGGACTTCAAATGGGGTCATCTATATCCTTGCTTGATAGCTATTGTTATATCATAAGAGCTTGACTATTTACATGGATATCTCTTAAATTATCACTCATAATAATTTCCTTTCAAAATCACTACGCTACTTAATTTCATCATGTATATTAATCATGAATTTATCATGATTGATAACAAAATAAATGTTTCGTTTAACATTTTCATTCAACATACTTAACTTTATTAGTCATGTATTAATCATGATTGATTGACTAAAAATATTATTTTTAGCCATCAATATATACATATAATTCCATAATTCATGTTTTAAACATGAATTTAAGCTATGAAAAATTCATTTAATTCTTATCATATATAACATTCTTTGATCATAATATTGTGATTTTTAATCACAATTTATGTTCAAAAATTTTGTTTTTCATTATGCTAAGAAATCAACATGTATACTAGCACAATCTCATTTGAACATGGTTTCTACACAACTTCAAAAAGTCCATTAAATATAATATCCATGCCAACATCATTCTATTATCATAATTAGCATAAACATGATTTCCAAACTATCAATCATATTCGTACCTCCCTTCTCATTTAACACATCATTTCATTTATCACATCCTTTCTCATTTATCATGAACATAATGTTGGTCCCGAGTTAATGGCAAAACCCAAGAGGGGAGGGGTGAATTGGGTTCTTATAAAATTCTTCGGTAAATTAAAACTTAACCCCTTGAAAGCTTAATCCCCTTGATTAAAACAAATAGAGAGCAATGAAATAGTGAAGGCAATAAGGTAAACAGTAGGCAAGATTTATAGTGGTTCGGGCAACCTCTCCCTACTCCACTCTTCCAAGCTCACACACCGTTGTGACTTGGGTTCTACTATGTATTCCGCGAATACACTTAGAGACTCCGCTCTCTTCTAGATTTCAGCTCTAGGGGGCATTCACAAACAGAGCCTATGCTCTCTTCTAGATTCTAGCTCTAGGCGGCTTGTACACTTGATACAAGTAGGTGATGAGTTCAACTCCAATTCCACCCTACTTGCAACGTCTTGGTTTGTTACAGTACACTCAAACCAAGACCAATAACAAAGAGTAATGAAAATAAGAAAGATCTACACTTTACAGAGTTGTGTAGGCAAGATTGAGCTTGAGGAAGAACTTATAAAAGCAACTGGATGTATGTCGTTGAAGCTACTTGCAACTTGAAGCTCTTTCTTCCTTTGAAAATGTATAGATCACTCAAATTTAGAGAAAAGCAAATGGGAGCTCTTGTTTGCACTTCTTTTCTCTCCTTAGACAATGTAGTGTATATATTCTCGTTTGCTTGAGTGACTATTTATAGAATGGGGAAGATTTGAACGTTATAGAAGTGGTTGGCGCGCAATAAATGTTCCAACGTTCAAAAATTCGAACGTTGGTTCCCCATATCGCAGGTGGAGTCGACTTCGTTTACGACTTGGCTTCCCAAGTCGCAACTGGAGTCGACTTCGTTTGCGACTTCAGTTCCAAGTCTGAGATTAGGTCGACTTGGTTTCAGACTTGACCTCAAGTCGATCTTGGAGTCGACTTGGGTTGCGACTTGACCTGTTCTTGTGCTGAAATTTGTTTGGTCCTTGCTTGATTTCTTCTAGCTTGCTTAGCTTTCCTTCTTGAATCATTTACTTCTAAAATGGCTTCTAATATTTGCAAAACTCCTTGAAGAACTTGTCTTAGTTGCTTTTGATAGTAGTCTTCATGACTTGAACTTCTTCATCTTCAACTACGTTCGAAGCTGTGCCTTGGACTTGAGAGACTTGAATTGATAATGAGCTTATATTCTTGATTTTGGATTTGAGAAGTCCCAAGTTGATCTTCAAAGTGAGCTTGAAACTGTATCTTGAATTTTGACAAGCTCAAGTCGAACTTGGGGTCGACTTCATCTGCGACTTCACCCAAGTCGCACCTGGAGTCGACTTCGTCTGCGACTTCGGCATTTTGGTGTCCCAAAATCAGCTCTGGAGTGTTTTTCCCGACTTAAGTCGATGTTGGAGTCGACTTCGTTTGCGACTTGGCTTCCCAAGTCACAAGTGGAGTCGACTTGGCCTGCGACTTCACCAGCTTTCCTTCCGATTTGAATTTTGCCGTGAGGTTCTGTTTCAAGTCGAATATGGAGTCGACATTGGGATCGACTTCACCCTAAGTCGAAGTCTAAGTCGACTTGGATATCGACTGGGCTAATTCATTCCTTAAATCATTAAGCAAAATCATTAGTACTCACAATATACTCAAATTAGACTTTGTTAGTCATCAAAACTCATGTTTTGGTGAATTTTGTTTTGTTTTAAACATTGTTTCCAACAATCTCCCCCTTTTTGATGATTGACAAAACTAAATTGAGCTTGTACCTTTCAAGATAATCATATTCATATAGTTTTCGAAACAGATCATATCTTTCAAACAGAGTATAGTAAATATGAAACATATAGCAAGCATGAAACACATATATGAGCATAAACAATTTCATAAATCAATACAGATTACACTGTAAAGCAAAAATGAAACCTAGATACAAACTACCCGACCCAAAATGCTCTAAAAACTCTCAAAAACAACTCTATTCCTATTTTATCTCCCCCTTTTTGTCAATCTTTCAAAAATGGTTCAATCACCAAGGATTTGGTGAATTGAAATTGGGAAATGGGATATGACGATTGAATGGGTTTGATAGGACGAACATGAACAGAGGAATAGAAGGAGGAAACAGGAGCGGGAGTCGGATCTCTATGAACTGATCCTGAATCAAAAGGATCAAGCTCCGGTATGGGTCGATTTTTGTGTCGCCCCGATGCAAGATGGTATCGAATGGTACGCATTTCCCGATCGATTCGATCTTGTCGGGAATGCATATCATTGATAGCAGTGAGAACCTCGGTCACGAGACTGGTCATTCGATCCTCTTGATGACCCATTTCCTCTCGTAGAGCAGATATCTCTTCTTTGATGCTCTGTAATGTGACCTCTTGAGATGACGGTGGAGGCGCCCGATCAGGTGCAGTAGATCCCTGTGGAGAGTAGGATCCGTGCGTCATAGGAGATACTGGCTCCTCGGGAACGTCTCGGGGTGGAGCAGATGGTGCCTCGGGAGGCTGCTCCCCCTCAGTCTGTGCATGGCCTTCTTGCTCACGAGCTGGTTCGCCCAGCTTTTCTCGTATCCTGTCATCTCTGAACTGCTCCAAGTTTATCTTCATTCGTTGGAGCAATACCTTGTTAATGGCATTTGTGGTTTTAAGAACTTTAAATGGTTCCCCTTCAATATCCACTTTGAAGTGTTCTAGGATCCTTGTGATCCAAGTCCCGTAGGGTAGAACACCTCTCGGGTTGTCCTTTCTGCACGCCAAGGCTTCGAGAAATAGTCTTGGGAGACTGATCTTGACCTTGTTGACCAATTTCCAAAGAATCATGACCTCCTGTGGGTTGAGCTGATTTCTTCTGCCGCCTTTCGGATAGATGCAGTGTGCAATGAGTAAGCGAAGGACTCTCAGCCGTGGAGAAAGATCCATGTAGTGTAGGAATTTGGTCCCTGCATGGTACTTGTTGCTCTTTGTCAGCTCATTGTAGATCTTCTCCATTGTAAGATCTTTGGATAGTCGTTCTTCTTCAAATGGCACTTCAAGAATTCTTCCTATTCTCTTTATGGCTTCATTCTGATCTGGGTAATTCACAGTCCCAAAATACATCTCTGTTCCTTTGACATAAGCTGAAAACTTATTGTCATCCCACAGATAATAGAACATCCTTGTCAGATCGGGATATATCCTTTCATCTGTCTTCAGCAACTGTGTCCATCCTTGAAAATCCAATAACTCTTCTATATCAAATTCATAATCGTTTAGAAATTTGAAATCGATAATCTTTGGAATGAATACCTTTCTTTCGTAGAAGTGCTTATAGAAGTGATTGTGTTGAAGCTCTGTACTGAAATAGGTTGTGGGCATTTTCAGGACTTGCCCTTTCGTGATCGGGATTCTTGCTGAATTGGAGCTTTGAGGTTGACTTTCCGACCTCGGAGCTCGATCTGAAGATTGGGTAGCAGTTTGAAACTTGACCCTTCTACCCATCGATGTTGATGGTTCCTCTCTGGCTCATTTTCCAGAAGTTCTTTGCCTTCTGGGAACTTCTTCCTCTGTAGTTGACCTTGAAGGTCTAGGAATAGGTTTGAGTGAAGGCTTTGAGACTGCTAGCTTTGGGAGTCTAGATTTTGGAGCCATTTTGAATTGGATTTTAAGAGAAGGAAGGTGACTGAGTCAAATAGGAGAAAGAGGAAATCTGTGCTGGAGAATAGAAATAAAAAGAGTGTTGGAAACAGAGGGAGAAAAGGAGAGAGTGAAAGGGAGAAAAGGAGAGAGCTGGGCAGTGTAAGAGAGAGAGAGAGGCAGGAAGACTTAGAGATTTTAAAGAGAGACAGAGAAATTGGGAGGAAGGGAGAGATTCGCCGGAGAAAGAGAAGAAAAAAACAGAGGGTCGGAAAAAATGAGAAAGAAAGAAGAAAGAAGAGAAGAAAAAGAAAGAGGGAGAGAGAAGTCAGATGGTCGCGCGCGCGGAGTCGACTTGCCCTAGGCGAAGTCGACTTCGGTCCCTTGGAGTCGACTTCGCCTTAGGGCGGAGTCGACTTCGATCCTGTGGAGTCGACTTCGCTACAGAAGCGGAGTCGACTTCATTTTTCCAAGTCGACTTCACCAAGTCGACTTGGCTCCCATAGAGTCAACTTGACTCACGATTTTTTTTTTTAATTTTTCTGTTTAATTTTTCTTAATTTAATTCTATCATCCCCATATCATTTCTAATTTTATAAAATGATTCCTTTGCTAGAGGTTTGGTAAAGATATCAGCAATTTGATCTTCAGTTTTCACATATTCTAAGCAAATATCATGATTCTCAACATGTTCTCTTATAAAAAGATGTCTTACATCTATATGCTTTGTTCGTGAATGTAGTACAGGATTCTTAGTCAAACATATAGCACTTGTATTATCACATTTAATAGGAATATTGAAATAATCAATGCCATAATCTTTTAATTGTTGTTTCATCCAAAGTAGTTAGGCACAACAGCTTCCGGCGGCTATATATTCGGCTTCCGCAGTAGATAGGGCAACACTGGTTTGTTTCCTTGAGTACCATGAAACCAACATATTTCCAAGAAATTGACAAGTTCCACTGGTAATTTTTCTATCTACTTTGTAACCGGTAAAATCCGCATCCGAATAGCCGATTAAATCAAATGTTGATCCCTTTGGATACGATAGTCCAAGATTGATAGTATTTATCAAATATTTAAAAATTCTTTTTACAGCCAATAGATGTGATTCTTTAGGACATGCTTGAAATTTAGAGCACATACAAACACTGAATAAAATATCTGGTCTAGAAGTAGTTAAATATAACAATGATCCTATCATGCTTCTATAGAGCTTTTGATCGATACATTTACCGTTTTCGTCTATGTCGATCTTGATCGTAGAACTCATTGGTGCATTTTCTCCTTTATCATTTTGCATTCCAAATTTCTTGAGCATTTCTTTGACATATTTGGACTGATTTAAGAATATCCCTTCTGTTTGCTGCTTGATTTGTAGTCCAAGAAAGAAATTTAATTCTCCCATCATGCTCATTTCAAATTCGCTCTGCATGATCTTAGAAAATTGTTGGCATAAAATTTTATCAGTAGCTCCAAATATTATATCATCTACATAAATTTGTACAATTAAAATATTTTTAATCTTATATTTAATTAACAAAGTAGTATCAACTTTCCCTCTTTGAAACTCATGATCAATCAAAAATTTATTCAACCTTTCATATCAAGCTCTTGGAGCTTGTTTTAGTCCATATAACGCTTTGGTCAATTTATAAACATATTTCGATTGATCCTTTTCTTCAAATCCTGGGGGTTGTTCAACATATACTTCTTCATTCAAATATCCGTTCAGAAATGCACCTTTTACATCCATTTGAAACAATTTGAAATTCATATGAGAAGCAAATGCTAGTAAGATACGTATGGCTTCTAATCTAGCCACAGGTGCATATGATTCTTCAAAATCAATTCCTTCTTCCTGGGAATACCCTTTGGCTACTAATCTAGCCTTGTTTCTAATTACAAGTCCGCTTTCGTCCAATTTTTTTCTAAATATCCATTTGGTACCAATAATGGTATGACCATTTGGTCTAGGAACTAAATGCCATACATCATTTCTTTCAAATTGATTTAGCTCTTCTTTCATTGCAATAACCCAGCTTTCATCATTAAGAGCTTGTTCAATGGTAATTGGTTCGATCTTGGACACAAAAGCATATTGTCCACAAATGTTTTGCTTTGATCTTCTAGTGTTTACTCCTTTATACACATTTCCAATGACTTACTCAATTGGATGGGCATTTTTGAACTTTAAATCAGTTGGAGGTTTGTAAGAGTCATTACCTTCACTTACCTCTTCCTCCATGAGATTTTCTGGCTTGAGCTCGATTTCCTTTGGTTGTTCTTTGCCTTTTGTTTCATCTGCATCACTTAATTCATCCTCCTTTCTAGGAGTTTGGTTAAACTCATCAAAGACAACATGTATCGATTCTTCTACAACTTACTTTCGTTTATTGAATACTCTATATGTTTTGCTATTTGATGAGTAACCAAGGAATATTGCCTCATCACTTTTAGCATCTAGTTTTCCCAAGTTGGTTTTTCCATTGTTCAAAACATAACATGTGCATCCAAAAGCATGAAAATAAGAGATATTTGGTTTCCTTCCTTTCCATAGCTCATATGGGGTCTTTTTCAAGATTGCTCTAATGGTAACACGATTCAAAACATGACAAGCTGTATTTACAGCTTCACCCCAAAATTTCTTGGATAGTTTGCTCTCATTTAGCATTGTTCTAGCCATCTCTTGTATAGTTCTGTTTTTCCTTTCAACTACTCCATTTTGTTGTGGAGTTCTTGGTGCAGAAAATGTGTGATGAATTCCTTTTTCATTACATAGTTCTATGAATTGTTTGTTTTCAAATTCACCACCATGATCACTTCTTATAGTTATAATAGTACTTTGTTTTTCATTTTGCACCAAATTTACAAAAGTTGCAAACATAGAGAAGGCTTCATCTTTGCTAGCTAAGAGAATTATCCATGTGAATCTTGAAAAATCATCAACAATTACAAATACATATTTCTTTCCACCAATGGTTAAAATATCGGATGGCCCATATAGATCCATGTGTAGCAATTCAAGTGGCCTAGTGGTGGAAATTTCCTTTTTGGTAGAGAAAGGCATCTTAGGTTGTTTTGATAATTAACATGCCTTGCAAATTTTATCCTTGTCATATTTCAATTTTGGTAATCCTTCTACCAAACTCTTTTTCCATAGGTTTTTATATTTCCCATGTTTATATGTCCAAGCCTTTTATGCCAAACCCATAGATCATTATCAATGGCCATTAGACATTGACCATCTAGTTCATCAAGTGAAACCAAATATACATTTCAATGTCTTTTTCCACTAAACATGATATGTTTTCCATCAAATACGTTACATATAGATGATTCAAACACAACCTTATATCCTTTGTCACATAATTGACTAATGCTCATTAGATTGTGCTTGAGTCCTTCAACAAACAAAACATCTTCCATGCATGCATTAGAAATACTATAGATGTTTCCTTTACCTTTGATTTTACCTTTCTCATTATTTCCAAAGGCAACTGTTCCATCGTTGCAAGGCTTAAGTTTATGGAATAAACTTCTTTCTCCGGTCATATGCCTTGAACAACCGCTATCCATGAACCATACATTGTTTTCCTTTGCCTTAAAACATATCTGAAAAATAAACAAGTAAATCTTATCTTTTTGGTACCCATTTTATGGGTCCGTTTGGGTTAGTTAACCTTTGAAGTTTGAGTTGATCCAACTTTGATCCCATAAAACCAATGCATTTTGGCATCCAAACCAATTTAGCACCTTGGTTTTGCAGTTTTCTTAGTTTACATTGATATATCTTATGTCCAAACTTGTTGCAGAAGTTACAAGCTCCCGGAAGTCTAGAAATAGGGAGCCATTTGGTAATTTGTTCATTAGTTGGTTTTTTTGTCCAAACTGTTCGATTTATTTTAGTAAAATTATTTCTTGGAGCGTTAGTTTCAGTTTGTTCAAGTGCATTATACCTAAGTCCTTTCTTACAAGTTTGAGTTGTCATTTTCAAGAACATTTTTACATTTTCTCCTGGATTAGAGAACTTGGCAAGAGATTCATTTAATGATTTATTCTCATTTTTAAGCTTTTCTAATTCATTTTCTAAGGTATTCTTTTCATCTTTTAACTTATCTAATTTTTCAGCAAGTTTACCATTTACAATTATTACTGCATCACATTGTCTTTTCTTAATTGTAAACTTGTTTCCTAATTTCTTTATTTCTTCATATAGTGAATCATAAGCTTGTTGAAGTTCTTCTAATTCAGCACATTTAAGACATTCATTTGTAGAGAAATCTGAAAAGGATTTCTGTTTGGAGGTTACCTCTTGACTACTCGTGCAGTCCGTTGAAGTGGCTTGATCCTCCAAGGTTTCCATTGCAGCAAAGCATATGTCGGTGTTTGCTATGCAACAGATTCTTGCACAATCTACTTCGCATTCTTCACTTGAGGAGCTATTCGTTGTAGATTCTTCTTCATTTACGTACATGCATCTTCCTTTGTTTCTTTGAAATCTTTTGTTGTCGCCTCGATCTTTTCTTTATTCCTTTGCCTTGTTTTCTTCGGGCGTCGGACATTGGGCTTGCATGTGTCCCGAACCACCGCATCGGTAACATTTTGTTGTTTCTTTCTTTTTCTCTTTGGAACTTCTTTCTTTAAAATTTCTGAAATTTCTACCTTTCCTCACAAATTTTCTGAATCGTTTTGTGAGTAGGGAAATCTCATCTTCATTTTGTGAAGATGAAGTATCGTTTGAATCTTGTGCGGCTTTTAAGGCAATTGCTCTTTGCCTTTGTGATGATCTTCATTTCTTTTCTTAATTAGCTCATGTGACATTAATGAGCTAATTAGGTTTTCTAGCTTCAATGTGTTGAGGTCCTTAGCTTCTTCTATCGCAGTAATCTTTGGAGTCCAAGATTCCGGTAGAGCCCTTAAAATCTTCATAACCTGTTCAGATTCAGATATAGCCTTTCCAAGACCTTTCAATGCATTAGTAATTTTAGAAAATCTAGCAAACATCTCAGAAATATTTTCTGTTTCTAGCATTCTAAAATTTTCTAATTCTCCAATCAAAATGTTTCTTCTTGTCCCTTGGACTTGAGAAGTTCCTTCATAGATGGAGGTTAATGCATCCCATATCTCTTTGGCGGTTAAACAAGAGGATACTCTATCATACTCAGAAGCCGTAAGAGCACAAAATAGAGAATTCATGGCCTTAGCATTGCTCTTGATGGTTCTTACTTCCTCTTCGGTCCACTTGGAAGCTCTTTCATCGGTAGGCCAAGTTACACCATCTTGGATTGCAATCCAAGAATCCATGTCGGTAGCCATAATGAGTTGCTTCATACGAAGCTTCCAATAGCCGAAATTGTTCCCATCAAACAATGGTGGCCTAGTAAATGATTGGCCTTCGGCAAACACGGGAACGGAAGTAGATTGGGATGCCATGTCAATAAGATCTTTTTGGTAAACTCAAAGACCTCCTCTGATACCACTTGTTGGTCCCGAGTTAATGGAAAAACCTAAGAGGGGAGGGGTGAATTGGGTTCTATAAAATTCTTCGGTAAATTAAAACTTAACCCCTTGAAAGCTTAATCCCCTTGATTAAAACAAATAGAGAGCAATGAAATAGTGAAGGCAATAAGGTAAACAGTAGGCAAGATTTATAGTGGTTCGGGCAACCTCTCCCTACTCCACTCTTCCAAGCTCACACACCGTTGTGACTTGGGTTCTACTATGTATTCCGCGAATACACTTAGAGACTCCGCTCTCTTCTAGATTTCAGCTCTAGGGGGCATTCACAAACAGAGCCTATGCTCTCTTCTAGATTCTAGCTCTAGGCGGCTTGTACACTTGATACAAGTAGGTGATGAGTTCAACTCCAATCGCAACCCTACTTGCAATGTCTTGGTTTGTTACTGTACACTCAAACCAAGACCAATAACAAAGAGTAATGAAAATAAGGAAGATCTACACTTTACAGAGTTGTGTAGGCAAGATTGAGCTTGAGGAAGAACTTGTAAAAGCAACCGGATGTATGTCGTTGAAGCTACTTGCAACTTGAAGCTCTTTCTTCCTTTGAAAATGTATAGATCACTCAAATTTAGAGAAAAGCAAATGGGAGCTCTTGTTTGCACTTCTTTTCTCTCCTTAGACAATGCAGTGTATATATTCTCGTTTGCTTGAGTGACTATTTATAGAATGGGGAAGATTTGAACGTTATAGAAGTTGTTGGCGCGCAATAAATGTTCCAACGTTCAAAAATTCGAACGTTGGTTCCCCAAGTTGCAGGTGGAGTCGACTTCATTTACGACTTGGCTTCCCAAGTCGTAACTGGAGTCGACTTCGTTTGCGACTTCAGTTCCAAGTCTGAGATTAGGTCGACTTGGTTTCAGACTTGACCTTAAGTCGATCTTGGAGTCGACTTGGGTTGCGACTTGACCTGTTCTTGTGCTGAAATTTGTTTGGTCCTTGCTTGATTTCTTCTAGCTTGCTTAGCTTTCCTTCTTGAATCATTTACTTCTGAAATGGCTTCTAATATTTGCAAAACTCCTTGAAGAACTTGTCTTAGTTGCTTTTGATAGTAGTCTTCATGACTTGAACTTCTTCATCTTCAACTACGTTCGAAGCTATGCCTTGGACTTGAGAGACTTGAATTGATAGTGAGCTTATATTCTTGATTTTGGATTTGAGAAGTCCCAAGTTGATCTTCAAAGTGAGCTTGAAACTGTATCTTGAATTTTGACAAGCTCAAGTCGAACTTGGGGTCGACTTCATCTGCGACTTCACCCAAGTCGCACCTGGAGTCGACTTCGTCTGCGACTTCGGCATTTTGGTGTCCCAAAATCAGCTCTGGAGTGTTTTTTCCGACTTAAGTCGATGTTGGAGTCGACTTCGTTTGCGACTTGGCTTCCCAAGTCGCAAGTGGAGTCGACTTGGCCTGCGACTTCACCAGCTTTCCTTCCGATTTGAATTTTGTCGTGAGGTTCTGTTTCAAGTCGAATATGGAGTCGACTTTGGGATCGACTTCACCCTAAGTCGAAGTCCAAGTCGACTTGGATATCGACTGGGCTAATTCATTCCTTAAATCATTAAGCAAAATCATTAGTACTCACAATATATTCAAATTAGACTTTGTTAATCATCAAAACTCATGTTTTGGTCAATTTTGTTTTGTTTTAAACATTGTTTCCAACACATAATTCATAACGAAATCGTATATAAATTACTTACCTTTCCTTATCATGTATAAAATATCAAAACATCCTGCGTTTATTTATTATTAAAAAGTCAGAAGAGACTAAATCAACAAGCAAGGTTTTTATAGTGGTTCGGGCAACCTCCCTACTCCACTCTTCCAAGCTCACACCTCTTGTGACTTGGGTTCCACTATTATATTTCACAAATCCAACTAGAGCCACTGCTCTTTTCTAGATTCCAGCTCTAGGGGGCATCAACAATACACAACACAAGTAGGTGACGAGTTCCACTCCAATCGCACACTACTTTGCTTACACTTGATCTTAGTTACCCAAACTAAATCAAGTTCAATACAACAAGAAGTAACAAAAGAAAGTTTCTAAACGTTACTGTTATGTAGAGGCAGATTTGATGCAGACAAGAACTTGTAATGTAGGCTTAATGATTCAGCAAGCAGCTCTTGGCAGTTTGGAAACAAGGTTCTTCTTCTAGATGTTGGCTTGATCACTTAATGCTCTTAGAGATGGGAGTTATGCTCATTCAATGAATTCTCAGCTACCCTCCTCGTTCATATTGAATGCCTTATATAATTTGCGAGGGAATCCAAACGTTTGGAGGTAGGTGGCACGCATTTAATGCGCCAACGTTCGAAAAATTTTCGACCGTTGCGACTCAAGTCGCAGGTGGAGTCGACTTTGGGTGCGACTTCACCCAAGTCGCAGATGGAGTCGACTTCGGGTGTGACTTCGCCTGTCCGCAGCTTCTTCAAGTTCCATTCTGGGTCCACTTGGTCCTGGACTTGACCCAAGTCGCAGGTGAAGTCAACTTCGGGTGTGACTTCACTTCTTCAGCTTGCTAGTTGAACTTGAAATCCTTGGAATGCCTTGCTTGCTTGAATTTTTTCATATTTGGTTGTTCTTCCTTTGATTATACTTAAGACTCTTTATAATTCTTCTATCTTAAACACATTTTACTCCATGTCTTAAGTCTTGAATCTTTGAGTATTAAAGTTCATAAGAGAGGTCCAAATGTATGATCTTGATTCTCCATGAAAATATGCAACTTTGCTTACTCTGGACTTCATTTGAGTGTTTGAGTTGTCTTGGCCTTCATCTTCACTTGAATCTAGCATTGAATCATCTTGATCTACAAGTTCCGCACTAAAGTCGAAGCTGGAGTCGACTTGGTCTGCAACTTCACCCAAGTCGCATGCGGAGTCGGCTTGGGATGCGACTTCGGCAGCTCTCGTCCCCGATTTCAACTCTGGATGAAAATGATGCTTCAAAGTTAAAGCTGGAGTCGACTTGGCCTGCGACTTCACCCAAGTCGCATGCAGAGTCGACTTGGAATGCGACTTCGGCAGCTTTGCTTCTTAATTTCAACTCTGGAAGGAAATGACGTTTCAAAGTCGATGCTGGAGTCGACTTGGTCTGCGACTTCACCCAAGTCGCATGCGGAGTCGATTTCGTTTGCGACTTTGGTAGCTTGGTTCCCCGTTTTCAACTCTGGACAAAAATGACGAGCTGAAGTCGCTACTGGAGTCGACTTGGGGATCGACTTGGCCTAAGTCGATGCCTGAGTCGACTTGGAAATCGACTTGACTTTCTATGCTTCATATTCTACATTTTTATACCCTTCAATCATCTTCACAAATATGTTAGTAACCAACATTTACTCAAATTGGTTTGTTAATCATCAAAACATAAACTTGGCTTATTTTCCACATGTTTCCAACAATCTCCCCCTTTTTGATGATTGACAAAACTGATTTGAGTATATACTTTTCAATGTCTTTAAAACATACTATTTGTGCATTTTGAAGTTTAACATGCATATTTTACTTCCAATAAATCAAAAGTTAAAAGCATAATATTAACAGACATATTTTACTTTCAATACATCACAAAAACATTCATACACATATTTAAGACAGACACTCAAATCCCGATCTCTTCTCCCCCTTTTTGTCAATTTATCAAAAAATAGAGATGGAGCGGGTGAATCCTTTGAGAATGGCGGGGTTGCTCCCCCTGAACCTGTGCTCCCCCTCAGCTTGTGCTTATCTAAGTTAATTCAAGCATTCCCATATCATTTCTAATTTTATAAAATGGTTCTTTTGCTAGAGGTTTTGTAAAAATATCTGCAATTTGATCTTCTGTTTTTACATATTCCAAGCATATGTCATGATTTTGTACGTGTTCTCTAATAAAATGATGTCTAAGGTCTATATTCTTGGTCCTAGAATGCAATACTGGATTTTTAGTTAAACATATTGCACTAGTATTATCACATTTAATAGGTGTATCTTTAAAGTCCATGCCATAGTCCCTAAGTTGTTGTTTCATCCAAAGCAATTGAGCACAACAGCTCCCGGCGGCAACATATTCAGCTTCCGCCGTAGATAGAGCAACAGTAGTTTGTTTTCTTGAAAACCATGAAACCAACATGTTCCCAAGAAACTGACATGTTCCACTAGTGCTTTTTCTATCTACCTTGTAGCCAGCAAAATCCACATCCGAGTAGCCGATTAGATCAAAATTAGAACCCTTTATATACCAAAGTCCTATGTTGGTAGTATCTACTAAATATCTGAAAATTCTTTTTACAGCTACCAAGTGTGATCTTTTGGACATGATTGAAATCTAGAGCACATACACATACTAAACAATATATCATGCCTAGAAGCAGTTAAATATAATAAAGAACCTATCATGCTTCTATATAATTTTAAATCGACTGGTTTGCCTTTCTCGTCTTTGTCAATTTTAATAGTTGAGCTCATAGGCGTGTTTGCCCCTTTGCTATTTTCCATGCCTAACTTCTTTAACATTTCCTTTATGTACTTGGACTGGTTTATGAAGATCCCTTCACTTGATTTTTTAATTTGTATTCCAAGGAAGAAATTCAGCTCCCTCATCATACTCATCTCAAATTCTTTCTGGATAAGCTCAGAAAATTCTTGACAAAGAATCTCATTAGTAGCACCAAAAATAATGTCATCAACATAAATTTGAATAATCAAGATATCTTCTTCTTGGTACTTGATAAACAAAGTGGTGTCTACCTTTCCCTTTTGGAAATCATGATCAATCAAAAATTTGCTTAATCTCTCATACCAAGCTCTTGGGCTTGTTTTAATCCATATAATGCTTTGGTTAATTTGTATACAAATTTAGATTGATCTTTCTCCTCAAATCCAGGTGGTTGTTCAACATACACCTCTTCATTTATATAACCATTTAGAAATGCACTTTTAACATCCATTTGAAACAATTTAAAGTTCATGTGAGATGCAAAAGCTAGTAAGATACGAATGACTTCTAATCTAGCAACCGGAGCATAGGATTCCTCAAAGTCTATTCCCTCTTCTTGTGAGTATCCCTTTGTCACAAGTCTAGCTTTGTTTCTCACCATAAGTCCACTTTCATCTAATTTGTTCCTAAAAACCCATTTCGTGCCAATGACAATGCAATCTTTTGGTCTTGGAACAAGATGCCGAACTTGGTTTCTTTAATATTGGTTTAGCTCTTCTTGCATTGCTATGATCCAGTTTTCATCATCAAGAGCTTGGTCTATAGTGGATGGTTCAATTTTGGATACAAAGGCGTACTGTCCACAAATATTTTATTTTAACCTTCTAGTCTTTACCCCTTCATAAACATTCCCTATAACTTGTTCAATTGGATGGACATTTTTGAACTTTAAATCAGTTGAAGGTTTATAGAAATTATTACCTTCACTTACCCTTTCATCCATGGATTCTTCTTGCTTCTCCATATGCAATTTTTCAAGACTACTTGTTATCTCATCTGCATCACTTAAATCATCTTTTCTTTCGAAACATGGGTTAAATTCATCAAAAACAACATGTATTGACTCTTCTATAACTTGGTTTCTTTTGTTGAAGACTTTATATGCTTTGCTATTTGATGAGTAACCAAGGTATATTGCCTCATCACTCTTAGCATCCAGTTTTCCCAAGTTGGTTTTTCCATTGTTCAAAACATAACATGTGCAACCAAAGGCATGAAAATATGAGATATTTGGTTTTCTACCTTTCCATAGCTCATATGGGGTCTTTTTCAAGATTGCTCTATTGGTAACTCGGTTCAACACATGACAAGCTGTACTTACAGCTTCACCCCAAAATTTCTTGGATAATTTACTCTCATTTAGCATTGTTCTAGCCATCTCTTGTATGGTTCTATTTTTCCTTTCAACCACTCCATTTTGTTGTGGAGTTCTTGGTGCAGAAAATGTGTGGTGGATTCTTTTTTCATTGCATAATTCTATGAATCGTTTATTTTCAAACTCACCACCATGATCACTTCTAATAGTCATAATAGTACTTTATTTTTCACTTTGCACCAAATTTACAAAGGTTGCAAATATAGAGAAGGCTTCATCTTTGCTAGCTAAAAGAATTACCCATGTGAATCTTGAAAAATCATTAACTATTACAAACATATATTTCTTTCGACCAATAGTTAGAATGTCGGATGACCCATATAGATCCACGTGTAGCAATTCAAGTGGCCTAGTGGTGGAAATCTCCTTTTTGGTAGAAAAAGACATTTTAGGTTGTTTTGACAATTGACATGCCTTGTAAATTTTATCTTTGTCATATTTCAATTTAGGCAATCCTTCTACCAAATTCTTCTTCCATAGGGTCTTTATATTTGTCATGTTTATATGCCCAAGCCTCTTATGCCAAACCCATGGATCATTGTCAATGGCCATTAGACATTAACCATCTAGTTCATCAAGTGAAACCAAATATACATTTCCATGTCTTTTTCCGCTAAACATGATATGTTCTCCATCAAATACATTACATATAGATGATTCAAACACAACTTTGTATCCTTTGTCACATAATTGGCTAATACTCATTAAATTGTGCTTGAGTCCTTCAACAAATAATACATCTTCCATACATGCATTTGAAATACTATAAATGTTTTCTTTACCTTTGATTTTACCTTTCTCATTATTTCCAAAAGCAACAGTTCCATCGTTGCAAGGCTTGAGTTTATGAAATAAACTTCTTTCACCAGTCATATGCCATGAGCAACCAGTATCCATGAACCAAACGTTGCTTGCCTTTGCCTTGAAACATATCTGAAAAATGAATAAATAACTCTTATCTCTTGGGTACCCATTTTATGGGTCCATTTGGGTTAGTAAATTGATTTAATCTTTGTTGTTCTATCTTTGAAAGCCCAAATCTTGTGTTTCTTGGAACCTAAACTAATTTTGCACCATGGTCATATAGTTTCTTAAAGTTGCATCTATGAATTTTGTGACCCATCTTGTCGCAAAAATTGCAAGCCATTGGTAATCTAGGAGTAGGCCTCCAAGTATGTAGTGGTTCAAAAGTTGGCCTTCTAGTCCACATAATATGTTTCCCTTTGGGCTTGTAGATAGGTGCAGTTTTAGTTTGATTTTTTCCAAGTATTGGCACATTCGATTTGCCACTTTCTCTTTGATCAAATGTAGAGTATCCAAGACCTCTTTTATTATTTTGAGAGGTCATGTTTAGAAATATTTTCACATTTTCTCCTGGATTAGAGAATTTAACTAATGATTCATTTAAGGATTCATTCTCCTTTTTCAATTTTTTCACTTCCTTCAATAGTAGTTCATTTTCTTCTTTCAGTTTTGATGTACTTTCAGCTAGTTTTCCATTTACAATAATGATGGAATTGCATTGTTGTCTCTTTAGTGATAACTTGTTTCCTAGTTTTTTAATTTCCTCATATAATGAATCATATGCATGTTGTAATTCTTCTAATTCAGCATATTTGAGACATTCTTGAATAGAAGAGTGAGTAGATTGAGAATAACAAAATTTGGAAGTTACCTCTTCATACTTGTGCACTTTGTTGAAATGGTTTGCTCTTCCAAAACTTATGTTGTGTTTAAACACAACAAATTTTCTTCTTGCTCAATCCGCACCATGCAGCATATTCTTTCACAATTTGCCGCTTCAAAATCATCGGTTGAGGAGCTACTTGTTGATGAAGTTTCTTTATTCACGTATATTCCTCTTCTCTTCGGCCTTTGGAATTTTCTGCTTTCATATCTTTCCTTCCTTTCTTGTTGATCCTTTGATCTTTCTTCCGGTGTAGGACATTGAGCTTGCATATGTCCCATACCGCCGCATCTATAGCACTTTGTAGCCTCCTTCTTCTTCTCTTTTCGAGGTTTTTCTTTAAAATCTTTGAAGTTCTTTTCTTTTCTCACAAACTTTCTAAATTTGCGAGTAAGTAGAGCAATGTCTTCATCATCGTTGTGGGATGAAGAAGTGGACTCATCCGAGTTATGGGTGACCTTTAGTGCAATTACTTTCTTTCCTTTGTGGTGATCTTCATTTCTTTTCTTGATTAGCTCATGTGACATTAATGAGCTAATAAGGTCTTCTAGCTTCAATGTATTGAGGTCCTTGGCTTCTTCTATCGCAGTAATCTTTGGAGTCCATGATTCGGGTAGCGCCCTTAGAATCTTCATGACCTGCTCCGATTCAGAAATTGCTTTTCCAAGACCTTTCAAAGCATTAGTAATTTTAGAGAATCTAGCAAGCATTTCAGAAATATTTTCTATTTCTAACATTCTAAAGCTTTCTAATTCTCCAATCAAAATGTTTCTCCTTGTCCCTTGGACTTGAGAAGTTCCTTCATAGATAGATGTTAACGTATCCCATATCTCTTTTGCAGTTAAACAAGAGGATACTCTATCATATTCGGAAGCGTTAAGAGCACAAAACAGTGAATTCATAGCTTTAGCATTGCTCTTAACAGTTCTTACTTCCTCATCGGTCCATTTGGAAGCTCTTTCATCAATAGGCATGGTTATACCATCTTGGATTGCAATACAAGAGTCCATATCTGTAGCCATGATGAGTTATTTCATACGTAACTTCCAATAGCCGAAATTGTTCCCATCAAACAATGGTGGCCTAGTAAAAGATTGGCCTTCGGCAAATGCGGGAACGGAAGTAGATTGGAATGCCATATCAAAAGATCTCTTTGGTAAAACTCAAAGACCCACTCTGATACCACTTGTTGGTCCCGAGTTAATGGCAATTACCCAAGAGGGGAGGGGTGAATTGGGTATTTAAAATTTTTAAATTAAAAAGAAACTTTACCCCGGATTAATCTAGTCACCATTATGAAGAAACAAAGTGGAAAACAATATAGTGTAGAGAGCAGAAATAAAAATCAACAAGCAAGGTTTATATAGTGGTTCGGGCAACCTCCCTACTCCACTCTTCCAAGCTCACACCTTTTGTGACTTGGGTTCCACTATTGTATTTCACAAATACAACTAGAGCCACTGCTCTCTTCTAGATTCCAGCTCCAGGGGGCATCAACAATACACAGCACAAGTAGGTGACGAGTTCCACTCCAATCACACACTACTTTGCTTACACTTGATCTTAGTTACCCAAACTAAATCAAGTTCAATACAACAAGAAAAAGTAAAAGAAAGTTTCTACACGTTACTGATGTGTAAAGGCAGATTTAGCGTAGAGAAGAACTCGTAATGCAGTCTGAAAGATTCAACGAGCAGCTCTTGGCAGTTTGGAAATAAGGTTCTTCTTCTAGATGTTGGCTTGATCACTTAATGCTCTTAGAGATGGGAGTTATGCTCATTCAAGGAATTCTCAGCTATCCTTCTCGTTCATATTGAATGCCTTATATAATTTGTGAGGGAATCCGAACGTTTGGAGGTAGGTGACGCGCATTTAATGTGCCAACATTCAGAAAATTTCCGACCGTTGCGACCCAAGTTGTAGGTGGAGTCGACTTCGGGTGCGACTTCACCCAAGTCGCAGATGGAGTCGACTTCGGGTGTGACTTCGCCTATCCGCAGCTTCTTCAAGTTCCATTCTGGGTCGACTTGGTCCTCGACTTGACTCAAGTCGCAGGTGAAGTCGACTTCGGGTGCGACTTCACTTCTTCAGCTTGCTAGTTGAACTTGAAATCCTTGGAATGCCTTGCTTGCTTGAATTTCTTCATATTTGGTTGTTCTTCCTTTGATTATACTTAAGACTCTTTATAATTCTTCTATCTTAAACACATTTGACTCCATGTCTTAAGTCTTGAATCTTTGAGTATTGAAGTGCACAAGAGAGGTTCAAATGTATGATCTCGATTCTCCATGAAAATATGCAACTTTTCTTGCACTGGACTTCATTTGAGTGTTTGAGTTGTCTTGGCCTTCATCTTCACTTGAATCTAGCATTGAATCATCTTGATCTGAAAGTTCGGCACTGAAGTTGAAGCTGGAGTCGACTTGGTCTGCAACTTCAACCAAGTCGCATGTGGAGTCGACTTGGGATGAGACTTCGGCAGCTCTCGTCCCCAATTTCAACTCTGGATGAAAATGACGCCTCAAAGTCAAAGCTGGAGTCGACTTGGTTTGCAACTTCACCCAAGTCGCATGCGGAGTCGACTTGGGATGCGACTTCGGCAGCTTTGCTTCTTAATTTCAACTCTGGAAGGAAATGACGTTTCGAAGTCGATGCTGGAGTCGACTTGGTCTGCGACTTCACCCAAGTCGCATGCGGAGTCGATTTCGTTTGCGACTTTGGTAGCTTGGTTCCCCGTTTTCAACTCTGGACAAAAATGACGAGCTGAAGTCGCTACTGGAGTCGACTTGGGGATCGACTTGGCCTAAGTCGATGCCTGAGTCGACTTGGAAATCGACTTGACTTTCTATGCTTCATATTCTTCATTTTTATAACCTTCAATCATCTTCACAAATGTGCTAGTAACCAACACTTACTCAAATTGGTTTGTTAATCATCAAAATATAAACTTGGCTTATTTTCCACATGTTTCCAACACATTTTATCTCTCTAACCTCAGCTGTTCCACAATCCCTTAACACGTGGCCTGCTTGACCACCTTTATAGCATTTACTTGAACCCTGTAGGCACTCACCATAATGCTATTTTCTTTTTGGCAATTCTTACAAACTGAGATATCTCTTCTTTACTTCCTTCCCTTTTACATTTTAAATGGGATCATCATGCTTTTGCTGCACAACTCTAATTTGAGTTTTCCTTTGCCTGTTAATACTTTACAATGTCCTTTCTTGCTTCACATTCTTTTTTTTAATATTAAAAACGAATTGTCTTAGTACTAGGTTAGGAGTTCCTACTTGTAGCAATCTATTTATTCCATTACCTCTTAACTGAGTCTATTACTCTTTGTAATAGACATAACATTTTTTTCTATATACATAAAAGTATCTCAACATAACCCCTCATTTTATCATGAACATAAATTATACATTTAATCATGTCAATAGAAAGATTAGTAATAACCATTTTCTTTCTTTTCATAGATACTTGATATATAAATATGAACAAATTCATTTCTATAGCAAAGAACACCTTTGCCTCAAATATATTTCATACATATCTTTATCAACGGAAAATCTCTTTTGCTAACTTCATCTATTTTATTCTCACTACTTAGGTATTTTCTAATGAAAATACCAATACTAGGACAATCTATAGTATATCCTTTCTATATTATGATAGATAATACATGATATAAATATCATGATTTCAATCTTCTCCTTTCCTTCATTCTTTTTATACTTATATACCAATCCTTACTATGATATCACTTTCTGTGATACCATATCTTTCCTTTCATCATTCTTCATTTTCCTCTTTCCACTCCCATTTTTTTATGAGTTTCTCCTTATGCATAATTCTTAATATATAATTATCAAATCATCGATAAAAGATTCTTCAACTAGATACTCACCTTGAGTGCAGATCTTTCTATCACTAATCCTGTCAATCGTAAAAGATGGAGTTAGAACTACATATAACATATATTTCTTAAATATCCACCTTTAATCTATATTTTTCTCAAATCTTACATTTTTTCCAACTTTTCTTTCCAACATTACTTTTCATAGTGAAAAATAACTTTTCCTTTATGAATCATATACCTATCAAAATATCATAGCAATTTCCTATATTTAGAACATAATTATGACAAATCATCATATGTTCATATAACCGTAAAAATCAACATATCATAGGTATATCTTATAATTTCAATCTATCCCTTCCATCATTATTCCTATACCTATTTATCAATCCTTGCAGGATCATATCTTTCTTCCCATATCTATTTACCATTCTTTGCTCTGATATTACTCCTTGTAATATCAAATCTTTTTTTTCCGCGCCTGTTTACCAATTTTTGCTCTAATACCAACTTCTGTAGCGCCCCGAACCGGGGTGCCTAGAAACCTTACTCCAGGATCTTTATTGATTGGTAAACGTGACTCAGGATTGTTGCCCTGATCACACGGCGGGATTTTTAATTGGATCTCGTCCAAATTTTTTTTTCTTTCATCACATAACAAACACTTGTCATCAACTTTACACATGATACTCATATTATCTCATTACATAACATCATATCATCATATATGAACACATTCTTGACATCAATTTCACATATATTATTCATATTATAATAACTGACTTATCTATGTCGCAAGTTCTTTCAATCTAAACTTTTCATACATACATATTTTGAAATTCCATATAATCATTCATACCGTATATAGACTAGCTTGTTGAAAAGTTTTCTTCATACTCTTTTCCTTTCCTACGTGGCCTGTGTTGTACCTGTCTATGGTTGGGAAAAACAAAACATGAGCCGAAACTCAATAAGCAAGCATTTTTTATTTCAAATGCATTTCTCACCTTTCAGTAGTAGACGCTTAACGAGCGTTCGACTAGCAATTAGAGGAAACCTTTTCATAAAAACCTTTCATAAATATTTCATAATCCCAATTCATGGCAATCATATGCTTGTAAAACTTGACATATAAATTCTTTTTCCGTGGACATATTTATGTTCTAGAACATTTGTCATCGAAACTCCTTTTCTCATAGGACATTCTCATATCCTAAAACACTTTTCATAAAACCCTTTTTAAGCATATGCAACATGCAATACGTCTCTGTCCATCAGGCAGGTGACACTTATCAAGTGATCATCCTTCCTTAGGAGAGAAACCCTTCCAGGTGATAGCCCACGAGCCAGACGGCTATCCGTGTCCATCCCCCATTTCAGGGAGGGCGCCGCCGACATTTAACCTTATTCAAGCGACTCGGCCTATACAAAAGGGGCCCAATTTGTAACCGCGTCCGGCTTGCATATCCTTTACAGTAGACCTAGTACATAATCCTTGTGCACACTTTTCCTTCACATTCACATGCTAGCATGATTCTATAAAAACCACAGACCATAGTCTGTATTCTTTTTCTGAAAACTTGATGTTAGTATGCTTTCATAAAATACTACAGACCTCAGCCTGTATTCCTTTTAAATCTTGAAAACTGGGCTTAACCCATGTTAACGAGTTCTATATTCAAAACGTTTTCTAAGGATGGCCAACCTTAAAACATTTATATTTGATAAATCCTTTGAAGTATTCAAGGAAAATATTTGAAATAACAATATTTTCTAACCGTTTTGTAAATAATTTTTGAACGATAAAACGTCTTTAAAAATATTTGAAACCAAAAGATTTTTCTTACGAATGTTTTTCCCATTTATGGGTTTTTATGATCAAAGGACATGCAAGTATATACTTTCATCTAATATCATATACTTTTGTCCACCTGTCTTATTGATCATTTCTATATGTGATAGACTTGTATAATCCTTTGAACATTACTCAAATCTTTTTTCAAATTAATTTATCGTGTTGGCCTTCCTTAAATTCTTCTCGAAACAATAGATTTTGGAAACTCCAAAATAATCCAATATTTAGAGAACCTTTAAAACATATCATTGAAATACTTCAAAACCTCGTAACAAAAATATTTTAAAACATTTATTTCAAATACCATTTTAAAATCTCATTTTCCTTTCGACACAACCTTTTCAACATTTGCATTTCAATATTTTTCAACATAAAAAGGATTTGCTTCTAACGAAGCAATTTTCAAAATAATTTAAGATTGCAGAGTAAAGTCATATAAAATTGTATTTTTCTAACTTATGTATGTTTCATCTCATACAACTATCTCCTAATCACATTACATGTTTGGCTAATACTAACTATCCTTCTATCATCTATAAATCACTAATCTTACCCATCCTTTTATCATCCAAAAACCATATATTAAACATGGTTTATACAGATTTAAAAATCTGTTTTGAACATGTTTTCATGCCTATCATTTTTATCATTTCAATTTACTAATTCAACATAGGTATAACAGAAATAAAAATCTGTTTTAAACGCCACTTATAATCAATATTTTCAAGCCATATATTAAACATGATTTTAACAGAAATTAAAATCTGTTAATTCAACATGAAATCAAATAGGGTATATTTTCAACAAAATATTCATCGTAGTAACGTTCAGCAGGATATTTAACAAAATTTCTGAATTATGAATTTCAAAACAAAAAATAATAAATACATAAATCTATTTGGAATGGTAATGATCATCCATGCATTTTTATACATGCTTTTTTTAAAAAAAATTAACGTGCAGCATTTCAGAATTGAATTTGAATCTGAAATCATATTTTCAAAAATATTAACGTTCAACATTTAAATTCAAAACCAGAATTATATATGCATAAATCTGTTTGGGCGTTGTATGCTCATACATTCCTATTTAATATTTCAATACTATAAATCTTATTTATTTAATGATAAATCAAACCGAATTATACTGGGTTAATTCAAATAGCATTAAAATCATGGTAAAATCATGTTGGATTAATGAAAGTCACGCTGCATAAATTAAATAATATGAAAATCATGCTGGTATTAAAATCTACTATTGGTACTTAAATCATGCATCCAGAAATTTATTCATCATATTAATTTATCATTTGTAGAATACCTAATTAAAAGTTCTGTTTATTAACAGATTTTATAGAAAATCAAATGGCGAGCAGCATTTCAAATTATTCTAACGTGAATTAATAAAAAGGAATGAAGAGGTACCTTTTTGGATTGCTGAATCGTTGCTTGGCTTTGCTGAAGCAAAAGCAAAGTTTTTTTTTTTTTAAATGCTGCTGCCGTCCACCGTTTGAAATTCAGCAAGGAGGAAAAGTATATCATTTGCCCTTTTGAATCGTGTAATGTCCAGCAGTGCATTGCAGCAATAGTGTCCAGCAACCCCTTTTATACATTCCATTAAGCGGTTTTATCATGGTTTAATTTAACTAAACCTTAGTCCACCGTTTAACTATACTACAGGTGTTGAAAAATCCAGCAATTATATACAGTAGCCCTTTTAATGTGTTGCTTCTCCCTTTTAATAATAATATTATTTTTTGTTAAATATTCATGGAACTATCCACGTATATCAGCGTTGATTAAAGTACATCTGCCCACGTATCATATGTACAGTCCATGCTAGCGCCATTCTTCTTGTTTTTGTTTTTTTTTACGTTAAAATCCAATATTAATAAATTAAATCATAACTACCTATATTCACACTTATATATTATGAAAATTTTTCTTATTAATATATATACAATTTCTCAGAAAATGCACTTTTCGGAATTTTGAAAAATATTTCTATCTTATTTTAATTAACTAATTTATATTTGGATAAAAAATCTCTTTTTAAAATTTTAGATACATGTTTTCCAAAATTTTATTCCTTCATTAATTTGGGCATATTAATTTAAGTTTTGCCTTAAAATATCATCTTAATCGGAGTTGTGTACCTATTTTTATTTAATTATTGAAAAATGGAGATATATATGTCTCCACAAAATTCACATATATTTCAAATGTGAATTTTGAATTTTCATAATTATTCTAAATAATTCTTCATAACCCATAAAAATTTTCATCTTGAAATAATCAGTATTGACCAACTTATAGCCTTTTGAAGCTAATTCATAACATTAATTATGATAATAATATTTTTAATCACAATTTTCAAAATTCCACCGTTGATTACTTAAGTTACCTCATGATCAAGTTATCCATAAAATTTCATCTCAATTGGTCTTATACACATTAAGGTATTAATTAACTAATCAATTATGCAAAAATAATAAAATATCTACTGGACGTCAATAATTTTGTGCATAATCTATTCCGTCTTGATTAAAGAGCATACAATTTAATACTTTTTATCAAATTCTCATGTCAATTCGAGTTATACATGCTTAGATTTAATGAGAATAGTATGGATGAATATAAGCCCTTAATTAGGACCCCAATTCGTCAAAAAATTTCCATTTATTTTTATTTTTCCATAAGGTCTGTAAATTTAAACAATTTCAATTTGTATAATTCAGAATTTTGAAATTCATTTCCGAAAAATTTGTAAAAGTTCATTTTCATATCTAATTTTTATGAAATCATAAATTACCCTCCATTTTCTTATAAATCTCAATTGTAACCTCTGTAAATTCCAATTAAGTCTTTTTTTTTGTCTCTACTACTATTTTGTCCTTTTGTGGGAAGCTTCCTTTTTCGTCTTTTGTGATTAAGTTAATCCAGAGTGATTAATTTATCACTTTATCTTAACCACATAGTTACTATTTATGTTCCACTATTCACATTTGCTGTTCATTTGAAATTATATTTCATAATTACTTATTTGATCCTTCAATTCCATATATTACGAAAATCATATATTTATTTCATATAAAAGTCAATATATTACCTAGGGTTCATGACCTTAGGGTTTCATACATGATCATAAAATTTGGGGTTCCACAGACCAGTCGGGAAGGTCCTCATCATCACTATCATTGTCACTTTCCTCCTCAAGTTCTAAGAACTCCTCCACAGTGTCATCATCATCATCATCATCATTGTCCATATCTATGGACCCACCATCACTTTCAACTACCCGTAGTATATGTTCATCAGGTCCGGGTGTGGGAGGCTTTTCCACTATGCCTAGAGCACGATACTGCTCCTGGGTCCTCACAACTTCTTTTTCCCTTTGATTGATATGTTCCCAACTCACTCCATGTCTAAATTGGACATACCCATCAGCGAACTGATACCATGGGCCATGATCTGGGGGTGTAGGAGTGGGTATTTGATCCCAAAAAGCCTGTAGCTCTCTAGCGCTAACCTGGACAGTAGGTACAGTTGGAATTGGTTGTGGGTCAGGCCGAGGAGCTAAAGTAATTTCAGCTCTAGGAGCCCTACTGGTAGACTCCCCTAGATTGTATTTGTGCTGCACGGGGTGGATGTGCGGTTCAACGTCATTTTCCCTTCTAGTTTGTGGTGGAGGGTATATGGGCTGGTAGCCTGGAGGAACAGGTGGAATATATATCATATTTTGCTTGGATGCCCACCATCTATGGACATTTTTGTCTATCCTACACCGTTTCTCCTCCTGCTCCATTTCCCTCCTCAACTCCTCCGAACTCATAATGGCTTTTCCTTTATCTACCATCTACATTTTAAACATAGCAAGTAGGCTATATTTCATAATCATCATAATACAAATCATCTTCACATAGCATAAAAATCAACATATAATCACATATATTTCATCATAATCAATCTATCTTCATACTTAGTATATTTCCTCGCCTATTTACCTATCCATGCTCTGATACCAAGCTCTGTGGCGCCCCAAACCGAGCGTCACAACATGAGCCTTACTCTGGGACCGTTTATTGATTGGTAAATGTGATCAAGATTGTTGTCCTGTCACACGACGGGTTCATTTCATAAATATACATTTATAATTCACTCCATAGGAGTTATCTCATAGTCCTTAGTCATATTTTTTTTCACCGATGTGACTTTCTTGGCCAACATCAAACCCTAATATGCACATGCAATATTAAAATTCCTACTCATCATATAACATAATATTCTATGACATTCATCTCATATTAAAATATACATTCAACATCCGTCAATATTTTTTTCAACAATTCAATCAAAACCAATCCATATTACACACAGTGTATAATTTCAAAAATTTCATCAAGTTGCAAGCATTTAACTCATAACACATTTTTCATCATATAAATGTATCCACAGAAATACATGAATTCATAATTCTTCATTTAAACCTAAGCTCCTCCTTGGTAGTCATCCTTGCACCTATTTTAGGATTTAGAAAACAAATCATTAGTAAAACTCAGTAAGCAAGCTACATAGTTTTTCAGGCAATTCATTTTGCAGGCGAAGTTTTCATTTAAATAGCATCTTTGAAATCAACATGATACCCACTCGTGGGTATCTTATGAAAAATGCAACATTATACCCATCATGGGTATATCATGAATAATGTTATGCATTATTATCATTAAAACATGAACATCATATGATGGTATGCTAGCTAGGTGACCATCCCATCATCCTACTCCCATCTCAGGGAGGGCGCTACCGGCTTGTGGCCTGTTTTAGCAACTTGGTCATAGTAGAAGGGGACAATCGATCTGCTTATACCTCTAAAGTGGACGTAGTACCTTGTGCACCATGAACATAGACATAGACATAAATATGCTAGCATGATTTTCATAATAAGCATTTGAGCCATAATTTAATAATATTTTTTAATAAAACATAATACAAGCCGTTTGCAAGAGTTATAGGGATGACCATCCTTAAATAATTCCAAAAGAAATTAAACATTCATTTGCAAGATTATTCAAACCATTTAATAACAATTTGCAAGATTTTGTCATAATTTTGAGAAAGGAAGTTTTAGAAATTTGCTTGCTTACCTGAATTTACTTTTGGTTTTCTCGTCCACTTTTTCTTTGCATTTGCCTATACACATAAGAATGACATTGCATTTATAAACATAATCCCATATACTTGCACATCACATAGTTTTTCAACCCACATGATTTTCATCAATTTACTTAACCCACTTGTTTTACAAGTTGGGTGTTCATTTTTCTATTCACACATTGGAATAACTTGTGCCTCCATAGCACCCATTCTTTCCATTTTTAATACACTTATTTAGGGCCGATTTTCAAGCTTAGTATAACCTTTCATTTAACTCAACATATGGAAGTTCATTACTTCCTATTTATCATTTAACATCCATTCTTTACATTTCTCACATTGGTGCTCACTTTAGGTACATACTTATGAGTTAGGGCTTCACATATTAATGTCAAATTTTTGAGATTTCTAAATTTTATCAAAACAGCCCCTTCTTTTTATATTTTACCATATTTCCTTCCATTTTTGCATTTTATCAATTCATATTTAGTTATTTTCCATCCTTGCCATCTATACCCTTCATGTGCACCTTCTTAGCTACACATATATTATGTGTTACTCAATTTTTTTCAAAACAGCAACTTGTCCTCCATTTTGGCTTAATTAAAATACTTAATTAGCACATAATTTAGGGTATAATCATGAGATTAAAATCCCTTAATTACATAGTTCCAAAACAATAACTTTTCCATCTTGTTTTCCCATGTTAAACATCCATATTGACATATGTCCCATAAACAGATTTTATATTTTTAAATTTCAACTCTTGGACATCCTTTTCTTGCTCCATATTTAGGATATTTTTATGAAATTAAAGTTCATAAAGCAAGTTTCCCAAAACAGCAACTTTCCATTCATTCCTTTCCACACTTGGACGTTCACATCTTATGTCCAACGAAAATAGATTTTTGAATTTATTTCCAGCCCTATGTTGGACATCCATTATACCTTAAATTTAGGGTATTTTACCATTTAAATCATCCGCATATTAGTTTGTTTAGTTTATGCACAAATTCCACCTCAAAAGTGTAGAATTTCCATCAAAATTCCAAGTCTATGTTCAACCCTTCTAAGGTCCACTAATCATGCTTGGTTCAACATATATTAATCATGGAAACATATAACATATTCCAAACATATCATATGCTCAAAACAGCAACTTAAATGGGGAATTTTCAAAAATTCCAGCACAGTATATTTAGGATAGTTAACCCTAAAGTCATACCTAGCCTTCTTAAAAGCTTAAATTGAATCCTCTAACTCACTTAGCATTTAGAAACCTTATTAAAATCTTCATAAATCATCATTTAGTGTTCATAAATAAATCAATTTATGACCCACGAATGGAGCTAAAAAAAACTTAAGAATTAACAACCCAAACTTAGTTCGATACCTACCTGAACTTGTGTTGTTTCCCTCCAACTTGTCAAGATTGGATTTGCCCCTCCTCTCCTCCTTTTTTCCTCCTCTTTTCGTTCCCTTTTCCCTCTCTTTTTTCTTGCTTAGGGACGTTCAAGTTGCTGGAGTTAAAAAAATTTTCACCACACACAAACTGTCCACTTGAAACCGTCCCTATCTCTCTCTTGTTTATATATTGCTGCCCTTTTTCCTTTTTAATTTCCACCTCATTTGAGTTTAAATAATTCCATATTTCTCCCATTTCCTCTGGCATAATTATCTCCATGATTTTATTTTTTACAAATTTTTGTAAAAGCAAAAATCTGCTCCATGCTTACCCTTGGACGTCCCTCCCCCCTTAGCCACCTAATTTGGCATTTTGTCCCTACACCAAACTGCCCTATCTTGAGCCATTAATCACACTTAGTATTGCTAGAATTTTTACACACAAAATCTAAATTTTTGAATTATCAAAAATGCCTCAAAAATCCACATCATCTCAAGCTTTAACCCCTTTGACTTTTCCATTAATGACATGTCTCCCTTTTTGAAGACAAGTCAACTAATTTTGTCCTTTTGTGATTAAAAATTTTCTATGATAATTAGCTTAATGAAACCCATCCATATGATAAGCCATATCGTTTTAACCATTCATGAAAAATTTCATCTCAAAATAACCTTTCTAGTGTAAGTTATGATCATTTGAAATTATCTTTTGGATATGGATGAAATTAAATACTTATCACCCTAATTAAATCATAATTTTCATAATCCATTCCATTCATAAGGTAGAGCACATCATCATGGGCTTACCCTTCAAATTTCACGTCATTCTGCCTTATAGGCGTCAACTTATGAATTTTCTAACATTAAACACATCAATCACATAATTAACATCATAATTATCATCAATTAAATCATAATATATGAAATGATTATTGATGACATATCCCCATTTACTAAACCTCATTGGGTCTCTTTGTACACATTAATCCACATTGAGCTATGGTGATTAATTTTATCACCTTTCTTAATCAATGACCTTAAAATCAATTAATCGATTGAATAATACAATAAATCACATTTAAATGCCTAAATTACATGTATGAGCTTTAATTGGTCTTGCTATCACAAGGCTCATTGGTAATAGTGCTAGTATCGGACCAGTCGGGGAGGTTTTCATTGTCACTGTCATCTTCACTCTCATTTTCAGGTTCGATGAACTCCTCCATAGGGTCATCGTCATCATTTTCACTCCTTATTTCTATAGATCTACTATCATTATCAACCACCCTTAAATATATACTCATCGGGTCGGGGTGAAAGAGGCTCTCCTACTACACGCTCACCCTTGAGCGTGATACTGCTCCCTTTCTCTCACAAATTCCCTTTCTTTCTGGCCTATGTGATCCCAACTCATTCCATATTGGAATTGAACGTAGTCATCGCAAATCAGTACCATGGCCCACGATGTGGGGGAGTAGGAGCTAGTATCTGATCCCAGAAAGCCTGGAGTTATCTAGCATTAAACTTATCTATAGGTACAGGCTAGTGGACTCTCTTGGATTGAACACGGTTTGAATATGGTGAGGGTAAGGATCAGCATCATTTTCCCTCTTTATGGGCTGTGGATGGTTTGTGTGGTAATACCCTGCTGGGATGGAGGAGCTATAAGAAACACCATGCTATAACGCCCACCATCTATAGACAATCTCCTCTATTCTATGCCTTTTTTACTCCTCCATCTCCCTCCTTATCTCCTCTTGACTCATTATCGCTTTGTCCACCATCTATATTTTAAAACATAGCAAGTTAGCTATATTTTACAATCATAGCAATACAAACTATCTTCACATAGCATGACAATCAACACATAATCATATATGTTTCATAATTTTAGTCTATCCTTCACAATTACTATGTTTTCCACTCCTATTTACCAATCCATGCATTGATACCAAGCTCTGTGGCGCCCCAACCTAGCGTCACAACATGAGCCTTACTCGGGATCGTTTATTGATTAGTAAACATGAACAAGATTATTGCCCTGATCATACAGCAAGTTTATAACATATACATACATTGATAATTCATTTCATAGGAGTTTACCTCATGACACATGTTCATTTATATACCAGATTGCCCATTTAGCCATTATCAATCTTTGATATATATATATATATATATTCATCATCCATTTTAACACATTATTTCCATCATATACCATATAATTTCATAACATTCATAACATATTAAAATCATACATACAAGATTGTTTAGCTTCTTAAAGATGCAAACAAATTTGTGAACATCCTTTCCATAGAACATCACCATTCATATTGATGCATACAAAGGAATACAAGAGTCATGCCTCTTCATTTAAACCTGTGCTTTTCCTCTGTAGTCATCTTGTACCTATCTTGGATCTAAAAAACAAAACGTGAGTATTAACTCAGTAAGCAAGCTGCATAATTTTCTAGCAAATTTTTCCTTTGTAATAACTTTTTAAATAGCCAACATCATACCCAACATGGGTAATTCATGAATAATGTAAATACATTATTATCAACATAATATGAACATCATAATAATGCTACACTAGCTAGGCAACTATCGCATCATCCTGCTCCCATCTTAGGGAGGACGCCGCCGGCCTTTGGCCTATTTTAGCGACTTGGTTACACTAAAGGGGGACAACCGGTCCGCTTACACCTCTAAAGTGAATATAGTTCCTTGTGCACCATGAACATAGACATGCTAGCATGATTTTCATGAATAGACATTTGAACCATAATTTCTCAACATCATTTTGAATGAAATAATGTTCAAGTCAAGTTGCAAGAGTTATAGGAGTGGCCATCATTAAATAATTTCAAACACATTTAAACATCAATTTGCAATATATATTTCAAAAGTATTTAAACATCAATTTGCAACATAATATCAACATTTTGAGAAAGCAAGTTTTTAAAGGTTTGCTTGCTTACCTGTAGTCGCTTTAGTCTCTTTCTTCCACTTTTTCTTTGCCTTTGCCTAGATATATGAAAATGACATTTCATTCATATACATAGAATTTCATATGCTTGCACATCTTAAGGTTTTCTAACCCATATCAATTCACATCAAGATAATTAACCCAGTTTTCTTACAAGTTGGGTGTTAACTTTACCAATTCACATATTTGTGTAACTTATGATTTCATTTTGACCATTCTTTCCATTTTGATACCCTTATTTAGGGTAAGTTTTCAAGTTCATTATAACCTTTGGGTCTAACTCGACATATGAAAGTTTAACACTTCTCATTTATTATTTAACATCCATACTTTCTATTTTCACATTGGTGCTCATTCAAGGCATCTATTTATGAGTCAGGGCTACTAATTAAATCTCAAATTTTTGAGATTTTATAATTTTCTCAAACCAGCCCTATCTTTTCTCATTTTGTCATATTTCCTTCTCATTTTTGCACATTAGCTAAGTATACATGTAATATAATGATCATTTCCCATCCTTTCCATCCATACCCTTCATGTGCACCTTTAATCACACAGACATCATGTGTTAATCAACTTAACATGAAATAGAATTTTACTCTCCATTCTGGCTTAGTTTAAACACTTAGTTGCACATTAATTAGGTTATAATCATGAAACTAAAACCCCTCAATTAAATGGTTCAAAATAGCAATTTCCCTCTCTTTTCTACACCTTGGACATCCCCATCATATACTCATGTAAAATAGATTTTTGAATTTCTATTTCACCCATTTAGACATCCCACATTACTCCATAAATGGGGTATTTTATCCATATAATTGCGTATATATCTTGTTGTTAAAGTCATGCATCATTTCCCAAGCTTTCTTTAACATAAATTTAATCATTAAAACAACAAACAAAATTCATTCATAATACATGCTCAAAACAGCAACATTAATCTAAAATTAATTAAAATTTCAACATGGTTAACTTCCTGTAAACTCTAAATCACACATATCCTTTCTTGCATGCTTGAATTTAATCTCTTAACTCATTTATCAGTTAATAACCCTATCAAGGGCTATATAATTCATCACTTAATGTTCATAAATGAATCAATTTATGAATCATTATTTGGGCTAGAAAACTTTCAATTATCAAAACTAAAACTTGGTTTAGATCTTGCATGCTTGAATTTAATCTCTTAAATCATTTATCAATTAATAACCCTGTCAAGGGCTATATAATTCATCACTTAATGTTCATAAATGACTCAATTTATGAATCATTATTTGAGCTAGAAAACTTTCAATTATCAAAACTAAAACTTAGTTTAGACACCTACTTGAGAGGTGTGGTTTGCCTCCACTTTGCTCAACTTGATTGCTCTAGTATCCCGACCCAATTAGGACCCTACATTTAAATTAGGCATGTAAATGTGATTTATGTATTATTTAAATGATTGATTGATTTTAAGGCTATTGATTAAGAAAGGAGATTAAATTAATCATCATAGCTCAATGCGGGTTAATGTGTATAAAGAGACCTAAAGAGGTTTAGGAAATGAGGATAAGTCATGAATAATTATCTCATACATTATGATTTAATTAATGGAAATTATGATGATAATTATGGATTTGATGTGACAAACGTTAGAAAATTCATAACTTGATGCTTATAAGGCAGAATGAGGTAAAATTTGAAAGGTAAGCACATGATTATGTGCTCAACCTTATGAATGGTGTGAATTATTAAAATTATGATGTAATTAGGGTGATAATTATTTAATTTTACCCAAATCCAAAAGACAATTTCAAATGGTCATAACTTATGCTAGAAAGGTCATTTTGAGATGAAATTTGTCATGAATGGTTAAAACGATATGATTAATCATACGGATTGGTTTGATTAAGCTAATTTTCAAGGAAAATTCTTAATCACAAAAAGACAAAAGTGGTTGACTTTTTTTCAAAACGGAGACATTCCATAAATGGAAAAGTCAAAGTGGTTACAAGCCTTGATGATGTGGAATTTTGAGGAATTTTTGGAAATTCAAAAATTCAGAAAATGAGGGTAAAAGTTGAAGCAATATCTTAGGGAATTAATGGCAGGATTTAGGATGATTTTTTGTAGCCACAAAAAATCCAAAAAGAGGGGTAGCTTGAGGGGGGGCGTACAAGGCATATATGGGCAGATTTTTCATCTTAAACAAATCTGTAAAAATTGAAAATCAATGGATAAATGTGCTAGAAACTAAGGGATAAATATGAGAATTATCCACACTTCAAATGACATGGAAATTAAAATTAAAAATGGACAGAAATATATAAGTAAGAGAGAGAAAGAGGGGACGTTCCCAAGTGGACAGATTTGGGGAGAGCAAAAAATTCTAAGTGCCCAGCCCTTGAACGTCCAAACCAGAGGAAAAGCAAGGGAAAAAGAGGAGAAAAAGAGGAAGAAAGGAGTAGGAGAAGAGGGGCAAACCAAGCTTGGAAAAGTTGGATTGAAACTACCCAAGATCAAGTAGGTATCCAACAAAGTCGGGTTGTAAATTTCTAAGTTTTTCAAGCTCAATTTATGGGTCATAAAATGATTTGTTTATGAATCCTAAATGAAGGTTTAATGAGCTTTTGATAAGTTTATTAAGATTTAAACAAGATAATGGATTCAATTCATGAGTTTAAGCTTGCTAAGTATGGATTAGGGTTAGTGTAGCAATCACTGTTCACGTTTACTGCAACGTGGGTTACTGTTCATGGGTTCCAAAAATTGATATTTTTCCCAAAAATAAAAAATACCATGACATAGCTTATGCTTGGTATATCATGGAAAATTTCAAACATTTTGAATTTATCATCATTTACTTGGCTAAATAAATCGTTTTCTCCATATACTAAAAATCAACATAATTTCACTTAAGCATAATCCTTAATTCCAAAAATCATGGGATTAATATATCATCATTCCAACATCATATTTATCATAATCATACATCCCAAATAATCATTTATCAAATTTGGAGCATTATTTTCATATATCATATGCTATCTTCCCGAATGTTCTATCTTTGCTCTAAATTTTCGATGTTTCGGTATAATTCCAATTAAGCATTATAAATATACTTATTTTCTCATGATTAGGCATTATCTAAGCATGATTTTACCCTACTTAACATCCAAAAAAATTTTGGGAAGAATTCACTTACCTTAAGTGAAGATATCCTCCTTCTCTTCTCACTTTCTCTCTCTATCCTTCTCTCCTCTCCTCCTCAAGGCTTGAACGTGTGGGTGGGGGTTGGAAATTCTCAAATGAGCTGGGTTTGTGTGCTTTGGTCGTTCACCCCATGCCCCTATTTATAGGATTTGATTTTTTCATGAATTTACAATTTACCCCCTTGAATTTGGACTAAATTATAAATATTTTTGCCAAGGAAATTTCCAAGAAATTTCCAAGAAACCCTTGAGCAATGTGCAGCCCCCCTAAATACTGTTCACGCCACCCTAGCTAGCCCCTATTTATTTAATGATTTTTGATTTATTAAAATTAATTTTTTAAAGCTAATTCATCTTAATCGTTGATTTTTGATAAGATTGATTTTGGACCATTGGATTTTCGTCCAAAATTCAAGCATCCAGCAGCCATTTCAGCTTTTCGTTAATTATTTGATTTTTTTAATTAATTAAAATTAACCCCAAAGTCAAATATAATTAATGAAAAAGTGAAGCTACTTTTTGATCTCCAAATGACGTTTAATCTTGACCCTTAATTCATAGTTTTTGATCAATCTTGGACCATTCATCATGTCCACCATCATATTTTGGTCATCCATAAAAAATTTCATCTCAATCCGACGTCCGGATTGCAAGATATGAATTTTTCTTCATTTTCTCTCAAAAATCACTAAAAATCCGAAAATACTAAATAAATCAAAAAGTGGCTATTTTGTCCTTTTTTGGGAAGCTTCCTTTTTTGTCTTTTTGTGATTAAGTTAATCCAAAGTGATTAACTCATCATTTCACTTTAACCACATGGTTACTATTCACGTTTTACTATTCACGTTCACTATTCATCCAAATTTCATAAATAATTATTTTAACCTTTATTCTCACATATTTCATATTCATGAATATATATTTTATTAATATATTTCCTAGGGTTTACAACCCTATGGTTGCATACACGTGTGAAAGATCGGGGTTTCACAGAAAGAGGGTATAGAGAAGAGAGAGAAAGAAATTAGAGAGAAAGGAGAAGAAATTAAAGAGGGAGAGAGGGGGGGAATAGAGAGATAAGAAAGAGGAGAGAGAAAGAGAGGTTAGAGAGAGAAGAAAAGAGAAAAGAGAAGAAATTAAAGAGAGAGAGAGAAAGAAGAGAGAGAGAAGATTAGAAGAGTTGGAGAAAAAGAAAGGGAGACAAGAAGCTAAAATAAAAGAAATTATAATTAACTAACAACTTAATTAAAACTATTCTAAGAAAGCAATTAAAAGCTATGAAATTCAACTCTTAAAGCAGGAAAGAAAATTATATTAAATTTACTATAAAAATTACAAAGTAAAAAATAAAGCAATAAATCTAATTTAGGAATTAAAACTACAAATTAAAAATTAACAACTATAAAGCATTAAAAATTATAAAGCAGAAAATAAAATTTACATCACTCAAATATGAAGAGCAAATCTCCACTTAATGAGAATTTTATTGCTTGGCGTCACCTCCTTTCTAGGGGTCCCACAAGAAGGGGTCCCACCGTAAGGGAGAGAGAATTGATTGGTGTTTTGGGAGGTATGGAGGGACCCTCCTTATATAGAGTGTTGGGGGCACCCTATGACCAACGTTGAATCCGATGTGGGATTCCTGTGAAGTGTCTCTTTTAACGTAGCTACTCTTGCCTGTTTCCTCTTGCTACATGAACTTAGCCGGTTTGTGCTGATTTAGGAAGCAACTGCTGAAATAGATGCGTCAAAATGGAATTCTGAGCACCTGGGATGCTTGGCATGAGCTATTGTTGAATGGGGTTTTCAGGGTAGGTGCTGAAATTGCTGCTGTCGGAATCGATGGAGGTGGGCAGGGGATAACCCGGTTGTAGTGGAAGAAGAGGAGGCAACCGAAGCCGGTGCTTGGATTTTCTTATTGGGGCTTCTGAAATTACTTTGGGGAACAAGGGGGATGACTTGGAGAGAGGGAATGGCTGGAGCAGCTGGTAGGCAGCTATGGGTTGTGCGAAAATGGAAAATGTAGAGGTGGCAGGTCTGTTTGGTTATGCCGGTCAATTTGCTTTGCTGCTGCCCGATTTTGACTGGAGAAGATTTGCTTCAATTGGGAAGTTTGCTCGGTTGTGGATCGCTGGATCGGTGATCTGCCGGTGGTGAAATAGAGAGTTGCAATGGGTGTTGTGAATTCGGTGGCAGGCTTTTACTGGAGATAGCTGCTGCAAATGACAGTTGCCTGGCTTGGAGAAGACGGTGCTGAATCAAGCAGGCTCCTTGTTCTTTGCTCGTTAGTTCAATTGCAGGTTGCTGAAAATTGCTGGCTTTGGAGAAGTTAACCATTGACGGTCAAGTTGGGGAAGAAGGTGGAGCACAAAACCACACTTATTTTCATGCTCAGGCAGTGCACGGTTACTTAGTGTACCTACAATGATTAAATGTGAATATAAATATTGATTAACTTAATTTTATTTTTAATTGTTCATTCTTTGATGGGTCGGTTTGTCTCATATGTTAAAATATATTTATAATTATATATATAATTTGCCTAACTGAAATATTTTATAAATTTGCCCAAATTAATTTAATAGGCTAAATATCGTAAAGTAATTTGTGAGACTATTTAATTTCATTTTAATATGGCTAATTTCATTTTATTTTTTTATATTCTCAAACTAGTGCAAAATAACCCATTTTATAGCAAAATTGAAAATTTCATGAAAAATATACATTTCACGTAATTTCACATGAAACTTATATCTAATTAACATTTTTATACTCAACGATGTGGATTTAATATGATATTAAATAAAAGTTTTGAGATTTATCAATGATGTTGAACCCCACATCTACCCCATGCAGCATGGATACAATCTAAGGGAGTCTACAAGCAAGGCTCCTAAAGCCGAAGTCATATTAGCCCCTCGCCCTGATCCACAAACGATTCCAACTGTACCTACTGACCATGTTAGTGCAAGGGAACTACAAAATTTCTAGGATCAAATACTTGCTCCCACACCCCAAATCAGGGCCCATGGTATCGGTTCGCTGATGGGTACGTCCAATTCAGACATGGAGTGAGTTAGAAACGTATTCACCAAAGGGAAAGGGAAGTTGCAATAGCCTAGGAGCAATATCGTACTTTCAGTGTAGTGGAAAAGCCTCCCACAATTGGCCCAGATGAATGCATACTACGAGTAGTTGAAAGTGATGGTGGGTCAATAGATTTGGATAGTGATAATGATGATGATGACCCAGTGGAGGAGTTCCTTGAACCCAAGGAAGAGAGTGATGATGATAGTGAAGAAGAAAACCTCCCTGACCGGTCCAACACTAGCACCATCACTAATGAGCCTACACAGGTGCCACTTAGTCGTAGGCAATATTTAAGGGGAAGGGGTCAATGAGTTGATGAGAATTTTTCTTTGTTTTAATGTTTATATGTATAAATGGTGGTTTGATGAAACTTTGGTTGCAAAACTGGTTTTTATATGTACACGAATGTGGTATATTATTGTGTGATGGAAACTCTATTGATAAGATGGAATGCTAAAGTATATGAATGATGTGAATATATGAATGCTTATAATAAAATGGCTATGTTCAAGAATTTTGAATGCGTGAAAGGAATGGTTATGAATGATGATAAATGATTATAAATGATTATGAATGTTTATGTCGATAAATGATTGAGAGTGACATGGTTGGTGTTGTTTTATGTGAAATGATGTGGTTATGATGAATTAACTGCATGATAATTATATAAGCATGATATGATTTAACTTTAATCATAAATGAAAGTTATGTGATGTGTTTTTTAATATAGCAAAAGCACCATGGTTGATATAAGGGCAAGAGTTAGGCAAAATAAAGGAAAAGGAATAGCTAATGAGGAAATCCCAAGTCAACATGAAGTTGGAGAAACAAGTAATATATCTAAACGACTTGGACCAGGAATAAGAGGACAAAACCCGAGGACTCGTCAAAGACGAGAAAACTTAAGTTCGAAACCAAATGTAGAAGGTGAAAATGAATTGAGACAAGCCAGGTTGATTGAGGAGAGAGTAGTAGTGGCTGTAAAGGAGGCTATGCAGCAGGCTACTTGTGAATGGGCAACCCAGACTGCAGACATAATCTAAGGCTTGTGGGAAAGGACCTAGCAAGTGTAGTTGGGTGGTGATGAAAGAGAAAGACCCGCACCAATGGCTAACCCTACCCCCACATCGACACCAGTAGGAGATGAGAATCAATTGTTGGAAGCAGACAGGAGAGCTATTAATGCATTTTTGGCTCAACGACCTCCCAAGTTCTTAGGAGAACCTAACCCCGTACAAGTTGAGCAGTGGATAACGGAGTTTAAAAAGTTGTTTAGGATATCTCCATGCATTGATAGGCAAAAGGTGTTGTGCGCCACTTATTTACTTGATAAGGATGCCCATGAGTGGTGGGAAACCATGCTGATCACAATGCCGCACCCAGAGGAAGTGACATGGCAAACTTTTGTTGAGGAGTTCAACAAGGAATACCTTCCAATGGGATTACAGAGTCAGAAGGTAATCAATTTTGAAAGATTATATCAAGGAAGGATGTCAGTCATAGAGTATGCTACTAAGTACAATGCCTTGGTAAGATATGTGTCATGGATTGCCACTATGCCAGAAAATAAGGCACAAAGGTTTCAACAAGGATTGAGGTCATATTTAAGGGAGAGCCTTGCGCCTTTACTGCTTAAGGATTATGCATCAAGTCTCGAAAGGGCAAGGGCACTAGAAATAGAGGCATTGAGAACTCAGGAGCTGAGGTAAGGGCAGAAATTTTTCAGTGCAGGTGTAAAGGAAGCAGAGACGAGGAAGGAAAAGGGTAAGAAGGGAGGAATGAGAAAGGGTAAAGGTACCCCTAAAAAGAAAAGCTCTCCATTATGCAAAAAGTGCCAAAGGTGCCACCTAGGAGAATGTTTAAAAATATCAAACAGATGCTATAAGTGTGGGCAAACGGGTTATATAGCCAAGGAATGCGGAATGGGGGAAGCAAAGGTTATCAAGTGTTTTGTTCGCAACTAAGTAGGGCATATTGCCTCGAAATGTCCAAACAAGGCACAAACATCACAAGGGCATGGAAGACTAGCCCAGGTAAGGATAACCGCCACAGCTAACCGATAGGGTACCTTTACGAACCCAGTGCATGTACATGCATTGACTCGAACGGAGGCCCAGGAACAAGAAGGAAAGGTGGTTACAGGTATGGTTTATATTTTAAAAATTTTTGCGGCAGATTTATTTGATTCTGGTGCTACCAATTCATTCATAGCTTGTCAATATATAACCACGCATGCACTGCCTGTAGAGGAAACAAATAAGATAATTCATGTAGAATCCCTTATGTATAGGTTAGCTAGCTCTAGCCAAGTATGTAAGACATGTCCGATTAGGATAGAGTCCACGATATTAGAAGCCGACCTAATCCTGTTGCCAATGACCGAATTCGATATGATTTTGAGAATGGATTGGCTAAGCCAATGGGGAGCCACCATTGATTGTAAGAATAAGAAGGTAAAATTCGAAACGGCTCCAGATAAGGATGTAATCATTAGCAAACTAAGGCAACTTGAGAATTCTGCTATACTGATATCATCCATGAAAGCGGCTAAGATGGTCCGCCAACAATGTGAAGCCTACTTGGTATCAGTTAGTGTAAAGGAAGGAAAGGAAGTGGAGATAGACCAAATTCTGGTGGTTAAGGAATTTCTAGATACTTTTCCAAAGGAATTAACTAAGCTACCTCTGGAAAGAGAGATGGATATGATGATAAACATTGTACCGGGCACAGCCCCGATATCTAAAACTCCCTATCGAATGGCACCAGCGGAAATGACTGAGTTGAGAACTCAAATACAAGAGCTTTTGGATAAAGGTTTTATCAGACCCAGTGTATCACCCTGGGGAGCTCCAGTGCTATTTGTAAGTAAGAAAGATGGAAGTCTAAGGTTATGTATAGATTACAGGGAGCTGAACAGAGTTACAGTGAAGAACAGATACCCTTTGCCAAGGATTAATGATCTATTCGATCAACTAAAAGGAGCAACGACCTTCTACAAGATAGATTTATAGTTAGGGTACCTTCAATTGAGGATAAGTCCTACCGATGTTCACAAAACGACTTTTCAACTAGGTATGGACATTACAAATTTTTAGTGAATCCTTTTGGACTTACAAATGCCTCTGCTGTATTCATCGATATGATGAATAAAGTATTTCAGGATTATTTGGATCAATTTGTTGTCATATTCATCGATGACATCTTGATTTACTCAAGATCGGAGGAGGAACATGAAATCCATCTTCAAAAGGTACTGGAAAGGCTAAGGAAAGAGAAATTATATGCCAAGTTGAAGAAATGTGAGTTTTGGTTGAAGCAAGTAACATTTCTAGGGCATATAATATCAAAAAAAGGGAGTCAAGTCGACCCTCAAAAGATTGAAGTAGTGTTAAAGTGGCCAAGACCAACAACCATTACGGAAATTAGGAGTTTTCTATGCTTGGCAAGATATTACCGAAGATTCATTGAGGAATTTTTATAGTTATGCCTCAAGGAAAGGATTGGGATGTGTATTGATGCAAAAAAGAAAAGTGATAGCTTATGCGTCTTAGCAGTTGAAGCCCAATGAGGTAAGCTACCCCACTCATGATTTAGAATTAGCGGCAGTGGTGTTTGCCTTAAAAATCTGGAGACACTACCTGTATCATTCTAAGTTCGAAATCTACACAGATCCCAAGAGTCTTAAGTATATTTTTACTCAAAAGGAGTTAAATATGAGACAAAGAAGATGGCTCGAGTTGTTAAAGGGTTATGATCTAGAAATATTATACCATGTAGGTAAGGCAAACGTGGTAACCGATGCATTAAACAAAAATGCCAGCATAGAGCACCTTATCACAAAGGAAGAAGGGTTGCTTTGAGAAATGAGAGAATTGGAGTTGATTGTATGTCCACCTGGAATACAGGCAAGATTATCACAAATACAGATACAATCCTCTTTATTTGAACAGAAAGATTGCACAACAAAGTGATTCAGACCTATAGAAGCATGTAGAGAGGATGAGGCAAAAAGGCCTAAATGAATTTGATATGGATGAACGGGGTATGTATCAGTACACGGGTCGCCTTTGCATACCTAATTTAGTTGAATTGAAGGAACTGATACTTAAGGAAGCACATTTTTCACCATTCTCTATGCATCCAGGAAGCACTAAGATATATCAGGATCTTAAGAAGGGATATTGGTGGAATAATATGAAATGAGAGATCGCTAGATACGTAGCTAAGTGCTTAACATGTCAAAAGGTGAAAGTAGATCACCAACGAACACCTGAAAAGTTACAGTCTCTTGAAATTCTCGAGTGGAAATGGGATGACATTACGATGAATTTTATTGAAAGATTGCCTAAGACATAGACGGGGAATGACTCTCTATGGGTAATAGTGGATCGATTGTCAAAGGTTGCACATTTCATACCCATAAAGAGAACTTTTTCTGCAAAAAGGCTAGTCAAGGTATATTATAAGGAGATAGTATGACTCCATGGAGTGCCTAAGTCAATAGTATTCGATTGAGATACGACGTTTACATCTCGATTTTGAAAAAAGTTTACACAGAACCCTAGGCACACAACTCAAATTTAGCACGACATTCATCCTCAGACAGATGGACAGATGGAGTGAGTGAATTAGATCATTGAGAATATGCTCCGAATGTGCATATTAGAATTCAGAGGATCATGGGATGAATATGTATCAATAGCTGAGTTTGCCTACAACAATAGCTATCAAACTAGTATCTAGATGACCCCTTTTGAAGCATTATATGGACGATGATGTCAAACCCCATTAAACTGGGATGAAGTTTGAGAGAAAAAGTTAGCCCCAGACTTGTCCAGATGAATGGCAAACAAGGTACAAGTAATTCGTCAGTGTATACTCATGGCCCAGAGTCAACAAAAGAGTTACACAGATTGCAAGAGAAGGGATTTGAACATCCAAGTTGGCAAACATGTATTTATCAAGGTCATGCCATTCAAAGGAGTTACAAGATTTGGAAAAAGGAGTAAGCTAAATCCCAGATATATTAGGCCATTTGAAGTGCTCGAGAGGATTGGGAAGTTGGCATACAGGATAGACCTACCCCCGGCTCTAGCCTTAGTGCACAACGTATTCCATATTTCCGTGTTTAGGAAATATATCCTAGACCCCACTCATATATTGATAGAAGAAAACTTATCAATTCAAGATTACTTGAATTATGAGTAGAGACCAATCAAGATCTTGGATCATAAAGTGCAAAAGCTTCGGAATCGAGAGATCGAGTATGTTAATGTTCAATGGAACCGATATTCCGAAAGCGAAGCAATCTGGGAATTAAGAGAAGAAGTTGAAAGAAAGGACCCTTAGTTGTTTGAAAAATAAACGGTTTCGGGACGAAACCTTTTATAGGCAGGGGGGTTGTGGTACCCTGACCCAATTAGGACCCTACATGTAAATTAGGCATGTAAATGTAATTTATGTATTATTTAATGGATTGATTGATTTTAAAGTTATTGATTAAGAAATGATTAAATTAATCACCATAGCTCAATGTGGGTTAATGTGTATAAAGAAACCTAAAGAGGTTTAGGAAATGAGAATAATTCATGAATAATTATCTCATACATTGTGATTTAATTAATGAAAATTATGATGATAATTAAGGATTTGATGTGACAAACGTTAGAAAATTCATAACTTGACGCCTATGAGGCGGAATGAGGTGAAATTTAAAAGGTAAGCACATGATAATATGCTCAACCTTATGAATGGAGTGGATTATGAAAATTATGATGTAATTAGGGTGATAATTATTTAATTTTACCCAAATCCAAAAGACAATTTCAAATGGCCATAACTTACGTTAGAAAGGTCATTTTGAGATGAAATTTTTCATTAATGGTTAAAACGATATGATTAATCTTACGGATTGGTTTGATTAAGCTAATTTTCAAGGAAAATGCTTAATCACAAAATGACAAAATTGGTTGACTTGTCTTCAAAAGGAGACATTCCATAAATGGAAAAGTCAAAGTGGTTACAAGCCTTGATGATGTGGAATTTTGAGGAATTTTTGGAAATTCAAAAATTCAGAAAATGAGGGTAAAAGTTGTAGCAATATCTTAGGGAATTAATGGCGGGATTTAGGATGGTTTTGTGTAGCCATAAAAATCCAAAAAGAGGGGTAGCTTTAGGGACGTCCAAGGCATCTATGGGCAGATTTTTCATCATAAAAAAATCTGTAAAAATTGAAAATCAATGGATAAATGTGCCAGCAACTAAGGGATAAATATGAGAATTATCCACACCTCAAATGAGGTGGAAATTAAAATTAAAAATGGGCAGAAATATAGAAGTTCCCAAGTGGACAGATTTGGGGAGACCAAAAAAATTCTAAGTGCGCAACCCTTGAACATCTAAACCAGAGGAAAAGTAAGGGAAAAAGAGGAGAAAAAGAGGAAGAAAAGAGGAGGAGAAGAGGAGCAAACCAAGCTTGGCAAAGTTGGATTGAAACTACTCAAGATCAAGTAGGATCCAACCAAGTTGAGTTGTAAATTTCTAAGTTTTTCAAGCTCAATTTATGGGTCATAAAATGATTTATTTATGAAACCTAAATGAAGGTTTATTGAGATTTTGATAAGTTTATTAAGAGTTAAAGAAGATAATGAATTAAATTCATGAGTTTAAGCATGCTAAGTATGGATTAGGGTTGATTAACCTAAAGAAAACCTTGCTGAAATTTTTGAAAAATTCCAATTACGTTGCTGTTTTAATCATGTGATACAAGTGGCGATACACCTGTAATAAAATTTCGTATTTCACTCATAGCATTCATCATGCTTTTCTACAAATAAAGTCTCCTTGACTGAATCATAACATATACATTGTATAGATACATATATTCAATCATTAAATCACATGGAAATTAAAATTCTAATTAAGTTCACATACACATCCACATACCTTAGAACTTTAAGTCGTGCTATCAATACATCATGGCTACCATTTTCTACCTTCCTTCATTGCTTAGATTTGCATCCTCTTGAGTTTCCTCGGTACCTGTTTAAGGTTTGGGAAAACAAAACGTGAGTGACAACTCAGTAAGCAAGCATTTTATCATAAGAGCAAGACTTCCTTGAAAACCTTTTTCATAAACATCTTGAACACCTTTTTCCTGAGGACATTTATATGTCCCAAAACATTATCATGAAATCCTTTATTTATGAGGACAATTCTACGTCCTTGAAAATTTTCATAAAATATTCATTCTTAAAATCATTTACAAACCACGTCCGAGCTTGTTAAAGCAAAACATACATGTTTTACCTTTTATAATTAATTCTTTTTTGTCTTGAGTGAACATTTCCAATGTTCCAAGACCTTTACATAAAACCATCTTTTGCCAGTAGATGTCTTACGTCCAAAATATTTTTTTCATAATTCCTTTGGCAAAGGAGGACATTCTCATGTCTTAAAACATCATTCACATAAGCCTTTCTTGGAAAAGGACATTTTTATGTCCAAAAATATTTTTCATCATAAAATCCTTGTGACGCCCTGAACCGGGGTGCCTAGAAGCCTTACTCTGAGATCTTGTCACTTGGTAAATGTGACTCAGGATTGTTGCCCTGATCACGCGGCGGGTTTTTAATTGGATCTAGTCCAATTTTTTTTCTTTTCTTTCATCACTTAAGCATAAACTTTATTCATAATAGACTCATCCATATCATCATAAAACCATTCATATCTTCTTTTTATTGAAATAATTCACATAAGTACAATCATGTTTGTAATATCCATAAAATATGTCTTCAACATGATCATCATACATTTTTCCCTTTGGATGCATACATAGAACTGCAATTAAATTTGCAGGTCATTTCTACCTGACATCCTTTATGAGTCAACTCCATAGCCTATTTGTCATTTTGAAAACACATATGAATAATAATACTCAGTAAGCAAGCCTTTTTCTTTGGCAAGTAAACATTTTCTTTTCATTCAAATGCATTTCTCCCCATTTGGTAGTGTTGGAAACACGCATTGAAATCAATGGCAAAATAAGTCTAGTCTATGTTTTGATGATTAACAAATCAATTTGAGTAAGTTTTGGTTACTAATATATTTGTGAGATGATTAAAGGATATAAAAATGAAGAAAATGAAGCATGATAGGTAAAGTCGATCTCCAAGTCGACTCAGGCATCGACTTAGGCTAAGTCGCTCCACAAGTCGACTCTGCATGCGACTTGGGCGAAGTCGCAGACCAAGTCTGCTCCAGCATTGACTTCAAACGTGATTTTCTGTCCAGAGTTGAAATCGGGGACAAGATCTGCCGAAGTCGTAGCCCAAGTCGACTTCGCATGCGACTTGGATAAAGTCGCAGACCAAGTCGACTCCAGCTTCGACTTCAGACTGACAACACATGCTTTGAAGAGCTAAGTCGTAGATCAAGTCGGCCTGATGCTAGACTTGAGTGGAGTTGAAGGCCAAGTTGACTCAAACATTCGACTTAGGCCAAATGAAGATCAAATCAAGTCCAAAGCAAGCAAAGTTGCATGTATTCATCATGGAAGATAAAGATCACACATTTGGACTTCTTTCATGAACTCCAAGATTCAATGATTCAAAGTTTGCAAGTCACGGAGCTAAATGACAACAAGCTAGGATGAATATACTGAGTTTCAAAATGACATAAATCAAGGGAAGTAATTAATTTGAAGATATTTAAGTGACCAAAGTCATCTCCAAGGATTTCAAGTTCATCAAGCAAGCACGGCAAGTGAAGTCACACCCGAAGTCGACTTCACCTACGACTTGGGTCAAGTCCAGGACCAAGTCGACCCGAGGAAGAACTTGAACTACCTGAACTCAGCCGAAGTCGCACCTGAAGTCGACTCCACTTGCGACTTGGGTTGCAACGGTCGGAAATCTTTTGAACGTTAGCGCTTTTAATGCGCACCACCTGCTTCCAAACGTTCGGATTCCCTCACCATTTATATAAGGCATTCAAGATGAACGTGGAGGGTAGCTGAAACTTCATTAATTAAGCGTAACTCCCATTCTAAAGAGCTTTAAAGTGATCAAGCCAACATCTAGAAGAAGAACCTTGCTTTCAAACTGCCAAGTGCTGCTTGCTGAATCATTAAGCCAACTTTACAAGTTCTTCTTTGCGCCAAATCTGCCTCTACACACCAGTAACGTGTAAAAATTTTCTTTTATACTTTCTTATTGTATTGAACTTGATTTAGTTTGGGTAACTAAGATCAAGTGTAAGCAAAGTAGTGTGTGGCTGGAGTGGAACTCGTCACCTACTTGTGCTGTGAATTGTTGATACCCTCTAGAGCTGGAATCTAAAAGAGAGCAGAGGCTCTAGTTGTATTTGTGAAATACATAGTGGAACCTAAGTCACAAGAGGCGTGAGCTTGGAAGAGTGGAGTAGGGAGGGTTGCCCGAACCACTATAAAACCTTGCTTGTTGATTTTTATTTCTACTCTCAGTATCTTATTGCTTTCTTTTTTGTTTCATTGAAGGGGATTGAAATAAACTGGGGTAAAGTTTCTGTTTAAGTTGAAAAAATTTAATTACCCAATTCACCCCTCCCCTCTTGGGTATTGACCATTAACTTGGGACCAACAAATGGTATCAGAGTAGGTCTTTGAGTTTTACCAAAGAGATCTTTTGATATGGCATCCCAATCTACTTTCGTTCTTGCATTTGTCGAAGGTCAATCTTTTACTAGGCCACCATTGTTTGATGGAAACAACTTTGGCTATTGAAAGCTACGTATGAAACAATTCATCATGGCTACAAATATGGACTCTTGGATTGCAATCCAAGACGGTGTGACCTTGCCAATAGATGAAAGAGCTTCTAAATGGATCGATGAGAAAGTGAAAATTGTTAAGAGCAACGCTAAAGCTATGAATTCATTATTTTGTGCTCTTATTGCTTCTGAATATGATAGAGTATCCTCTTGTTTGACCGCCAAAGAGATATGGGATACATTAACATCTATCTATGAAGGAACTTCTCAAGTCCAAGGGACAAGGAGAAATATATTGATTGGAGAATTGGAAAGCTTTAAAATGCTAGAAACAGAAAATATTTCTGAAATGTTTGCTAGATTCTCTAAAATTACTAATGCTTTGAAAGGTCTTGGAAAGGTTATCTTTGAATCTGAACAGGTCATGAAGATCCTAAGAGCTCTACCGGAATCTTGAACTCCCAAGATTACTGCAATAGAAGAAGCCAATGACCTAAACACATTGAAGCTAGAAGACCTTATTAGCTCATTAATGTCACATGGGCTAATCAAGAAAAGAAATGAAGATCACCACAAAGGAAAGAGAGCAATTCCATTAAAAGTTACTCATAACTCGGATGAGTCTACCTCCTCATCTCACAACGATGATGAAGACATTGCTCTATAAACTCGCAAATTTTGAAAGTTTGTAAAGAAAGAAAAGAACTTCAAAGATTTCAAAGAAAGACCTCGAAAAGAGAAAAAGAAGGAAGTTACAAAGGGCTATAGATGCGGTGGTATGGGACATATGCAAGCTCAATGTCCTACACCGAAAGAAAGATCAAAGGATCATCATGAAAAGAAGGATAGATATGAAAGCCAAAAATTTCAAAGGCCTAAGAGAAGAGGAATGTACGTGAATGAAGAAACTTCATCAACAAGTAGCTCCTCCACCGATGATTTTGAACCAGAAAATTGCGCAAGAATATGCTACATGGCACGGATTGAGCATGAACAAACTTTGAACACAACGGAAGTTTTGGAAGAGCAAACCACCTCAACAAAATGCACAAGTAATGAAGAGGTAACTTTCAAATTTTGTTATTCTCAATCTACTCATTCTTCTATTCAAGAATGTCTCAAATGTGCTGAATTAGAGAAATTATAACATGCATATGATTCATTCTATGAGAAAATCAAAAAACTAGGAAACAAATTATCATTAAAGACAACAATGCAATTCCATTATTATAGTAAATGAAAAACTAGCAGAAAGAACAACAAAATTAAAAGAAGAAAATGAACTGCTATTGAAAGAAGTGGAAAAATTGAAAAAGGAAAATGAATCCTTAAAAGAATCATTAACTAAGTTCTCTAATCCAGGAGAAAGTGCGAAAATGTTTCTGAATATGACCTCTCAAAACAATAGAAGAGGTCTTGGATACTCCACATTTGAGCTAGGAGAAAGTAGCAAATCAAGTGTGCCAAAACTTTGGAAAAATCAAGCTAAAGCTGCACCTATTTACAAACCCAAAAGGAAACAAGTTGTTTGGACTAGAAGGCCAACTTTTGAACCATTACATACTTGGAGGCATACTCCTATATTACAAATGGCTTACAACTTTTGCAATAAGATGGGTCACAAATTTATAAATGCAACTTTAAGAAATTGTATGACCATGGTACAAAATTAGTAACCCGGTTCCAAGAAACACAAGATTTGGGCTTTCAAGAATAGAACAACAAAAATTAAGTCAATTTACTAACCAAAATGGACCCATAAAATGGGTACCAAAAAGATAAGCTTTATTTGCTCATTTTTCATATATGTTTCAAGGCAAAGGCAAGCAACATTTGGTTCATGGATAGTGGTTGCTCAAGGCATATGACTGGAGAAAGAAGTTTATTTCATAAACTCAAGCCTTGCAATGATGGAACTGTTGCCTTTGGAAATAACAAGAAAGGTAAAATCGAAGGTAAAGGAAACATTTATAGTATTTCAAATGCATGTATGGAGGATGTGTTATTTGTTGAAGGACTCAAGCACAATCTAATGAGTATTAGCCAATTATGTGACAAAGGATACAAGGTTGTGTTTGAATCATCTATATGCAATGTATTTGATGGAGAACATATCATGTTTAGCGGAAAAAGACATGGAAATGTATATTTGGTTTCACTTGATGAACTAGATGGTTAATGTCTAATGACCATTGATAATGATCCATGGGTTTGACATAAGAGGCTTGGGCATATAAACATGTCAAATATTAAGACCCTATGGAAAAAGAATTTGGTAGATGAATTGCCAAAATTGAAATATGATAAAGATAAAATTTGTAAGGCATGTCAACTGTCAAAACAACCTAAAATGTCTTTCTCTACCAAAAAGGAGATTTTCACCACTAGGCCACTTGAATTGCTACACATGGATCTATATGGGTCATTCGATATTTTAACCAGTGGTGGAAAGAAATATGTATTCGTAATAGTTGATGATTTTTCAAGATTCACATGAGTAATTCTCTTAGCTAGCAAAGATGAAGCCTTCTCTATATTTGCAACTTTTGTAAACTTAGTGCAAAATGAAAAACAAAGTACTATTATGACCATTAGAAGTGATCATGGTGGTGAGTTTGAAAATAAACGATTTATAGAATTATGTAATGAAAAAGGTATCCACCACACATTTTCTGCACCAAGAACTCCACAACAAAATGGAGTAGTTGAAAAAAAGAATAGAACCATACAAGAGATGGCTAGAACAATGCTAAATGAGAGTAAATTATCTAAGAAATTTTGGGGTGAAGCTGTAAGTACAGCTTGTCATGTGTTGAACCAAGTTACCATTAAAGCAATCTTGAAAAAGACCCCATATGAGCTATGGAAAGGTAGAAAACCAAATATCTCATATCTTCATGCTTTTGGTTGCACATGTTATGTTTTGAACAATGAAAAAATCAACTTGGAAAAACTGGATGCTAAGAGTGATGAGGCAATATTCCTTGGTTACTCATCAAATAGCAAAGCATATAGAGTCTTCAATAAAAGGAACCAAGTTGTAGAAGAGTCAATACATGTTGTTTTTTATGAATTTAATCCATGCTCCAAAAGAAAAGATGATTTAAGTGATGCAGATGATGTCATAAGTAATCTTGAAAAATTACATGTGGAAAAGCAAGAAGAATCCACGGAGGAAAGGGTAAGTGAAGGTAATAATTCCTATAAACCTCCAACTTATTTGAAATTCAAAATGCCCATCCAATTGAGTAAGTTATAGGCAAAATTTATGAAGGTGTAAAGACTAGAAGCTCAAAACAAAATATTTGTGGAGAATACGCTTTTGTATCAAAAATTGAACCAAACACTATTGATCAAGCTCTTGATGATGAAAACTGGGTCATAGCAATGCATGAAGAGCTAAATCAATTTGAAAGAAACCAAGTTTGGCATCTTGTTCCAAGACCAAAGGACTGTATTGTCATTGGCTCAAAATGGGTCTTTAGGAACAAATTAGATGAAACTGGACTTATGGTGAGAAACAAAGCTAGACTTGTGGCAAAAGGATACTCACAAGAAGAAGGAATAGATTTTGAGGAGTCCTATGCTCCGGTTGCTAGATTAGAGGCCATTCGCATTTTACTAGCTTTTGCATCTCACATGATTATTCAAATTTATGTAGATGATATTATTTTTGGTGTTACTAATGAGATCCTTTGTCAAAAATTTTCTGAGCTTATGCAGATGGAATTTGAAATGAGTATGATGGGGGAGCTAAACTTCTTCCTTGGACTACAAATTAAGCAACTAAGTGAAGGAATCTTCATCAATCAGTCCAAATATGTCAAGGAAATGTTGAAAAAGTTTGGCACGGAAAATAGCAAAGGGGAAAACACACCTATGAGCTCAACCATTAAAATCGACAAAGACAAGAAAGGCAAACCAGTTGATTTAAATTTATATATAAGCATGATAGACTCTTTATTATATTTAACTGCTTCTAGACCCGATATATTTTTTAGTGTTTGTATGTGTTCTAGATTTCAATCCTGTCTAAAAGAATCACACTTGGTAGCTGTAAAAAGAATTTTTAGATATTTAGTAGATACTACCAACATAGGACTTTGGTATCCAAAGGGTTCTAATTTTGATCTAATCGGCTACTCGGATGCGGATTTTTCCAGTTACAAAGTAGATAAAAAAAGCACTAGTGGAACATGTCAGTTTCTTGGGAGCATGTTGGTTTCATGGTTTTCAAAAAAATAAACTAGTGTTGCTCTATCCACCGCGGAAGCCAAATATGTTGTCGCCGGGAGCTGTTGTGCCCAATTGCTTTGGATGAAACAACAACTTAGGGATTATGGCATGGATTTTAAAGATATATCTATTAGATGTGATAATACTAGTGCAATATGTTTAACTAAAAACCCAGTATTGCATTCTAGGACCAAGCATATAGACCTAAGACATCATTTTATTAGAGAACATGTAGAAAATCGTGATATTTGTTTGGAATATGTGAAAACGGAAGATCGAATTGCAGATATATTTACCAAACCTCTAGCAAAAGAATCTTTTTCTAAAATCAGAAATGATATGGGGATGATTGAATTAAATTAGGAACAATAAGATAGGAGAAATGAACTTAGAAAAGTACAAGCTGAAGGGGAGCACAGGTTCAGGGGGAGCAGCCCCTGCATTTCTCAAAGGATTAACCCGCTCCATCTCTATTTTTTGATCAATTAACAAAAAGAGGAAGAAGATATTAGGATTTGAGTAGTCTCAACTTTAAATACTAGTATGAATGGTTTTAACTTATGATTTATTGGAAATGGAATATGTATGTTAAGCTCGAAAAACAAATGACCTATGATTATTCTAAAGATACCAAAACAAAATAAAATAGTATGCTTTAATGGCATTGAAAGGTATATACTCAAATCAGTTTTGTCAATCATCAAAAAAGGGGAGATTGTTGGAAACATGCATTGAAATCAATAGCAAAATAAGCCAAGTCTATGTTTTGATGATTAACAAATCAATTTGAGTAAGTTTTGGTTACTAACATGTTTGTGAGATGATTAAAGGATATAAAAATGAAGAAAATGAAGCATGACAGGTAAAGTCGATCTTCAAGTCGACTCAGGCATCGACTTAGGCTAAGTCGATCCCCAAGTTGACTCCGCATGCTACTTGGGCAAAGTCGCAGACCAAGTCGACTCCAGCATCGACTTCAAACGTGATTTTCTGTCAAGAGTTGAAATCGGGGACGAGAGCTGCCGAAGTCGCAGCCCAAGTTGACTCCGCATGCGACTTGGATGAAGTCGCAGACCAAGTCGACTCCAGCTTCGACTTCAGACTGACAACACACGTTTTGAAGAGCTAAGTCGTAGATCAAGTCGGCCTGATGCTAGACTTGAGTGGAGTTGAACGCCAAGTCGACTCAAACATTCGACTTAGGCCAAACGAAGATCAAATCAAGTCCAAAGCAAGCAAAGTTGCATGTATTCATCATGGAAGATCAAGATCACACATTTGGACTTCTTTCATGAACTCCAAGATTCAAGGATTCAAAGTTTGCAAGTCACGGAGCTAAAGGACAGCAAGCTAGGATGAATATGCTGAGTTTCAAAATGACATAAATCAAGGGAAGTACATTAATTTGAAGATATTTAAGTGACCAAAGTCATCTCCAAGGATTTCAATTTCATCAAGCAAGCACAACAAGTGAAGTCGCACCCCAAGTCGACTTCACCTGTGACTTGGGTCAAGTCCAGGACCAAGTCGACCCGAGGAAGAACTTGAACTGCCTGAACTCAGCCGAAGTCGCACTCGAAGTCGACTCCATCTGCGACTTGGGTGAAGTCGCACCCTAAGTCGACTCCACCTGCGACTTGGGTCGCAACGGTCGGAAATCTTTCGAACGTTGGCGCATTAAATGCACGCCACCTACTTCCAAACATTCGGATTCCCTCACCATTTATAGAAGGCATTCAAGATGAACATGGAGGGTAGCTGAAACTTCAATGATTGAGCATAACTCCCATTCTAAAGAGCTTTAAAGTGATCAAGCCAACATCTAGAAGAAGAACCTTGCTTTCAAGCTGCCAAGTGCTGCTTGCTGAATCATTAAGCTTACTTTACAAGTTCTTCTTTGCGCCAAATCAGCCTCTACGTACCAATAACGTGTAGAAATTTTCTTTTATACTTTCTTATTGTATTGAACTAGATTTAGTTTGGGTAACTAAGATCAAGTGTAAGCAAAGTAGTGTGTGGCTGGAGTGGAACTCGTCACCTACTTGTGCTGTAAATTGTTGATGCCCCCTAGAGCTGGATTCTAGAAGAGAGCAGAGGCTCTAGTTGTATTTGTGAAATACATAGTGGAACCCAAGTCACAAGAGGTGTGAGCTTGGAAGAGTGGAGTAGGGAAGGTTGCCCGAACCACTATAAACCTTGCTTGTTGACTTTTATTTCTTCTCTCAGTATCTTATTGCTTTCTTTTTTGTTTCATTGAAGCGGATTGAAATAAATCGGGGTAAATTTTCTGTTTAAGTTGAAAAATTTTAATTACCCAATTCACCCCTCCCCTCTTGGGTATTTTCCATTAACTCGGGACCAACAGGTAGTAGACACTTACCAAGTGATCAATTACCAATGGGACAGAAACCTTATCATGCATTTCATGAGAATGCAATGCATTCATTCATTCATGACTTTCCTTCTGCCTCAAACCTCTGGGAGGACGTCGCTGGCACACAACCCTTGCAACTTGGCAATAGTGAAGGGGGACCCTCTGATTCGCTCACTACCTCCACCAAACCCTCTTCCTTGTGCACCATGTTCATACATACATATGCCGGATAAAACTTGATAAATCATTTAGAAAGTAATTTAACAAGTAGTTAGCAATCATTTCATGTAAAGCATTATAGGAATGACCATCCTTAAATTTAATTCATAAAACATGTAAGCAAACAATTTGCAATCATTTAGAAATATTTTAAAAAGCATATAGCTTGCTTACCTCCTCAGTCTGTGTCCTCCTTTTCCTTTTATTTTTCTATACAAGAAAAAATGATATTTTATCTATATCATGTCTTAGATTGCTTCCCATGAGTGCTTTATAATCATTAATTACCTCATTTCTATAGAGGTTAATTTTATAAAGTTACTTGGTCATTACCTCCTTATATGAATTTTTTTATCCATAAATCATTTAAAAATTCCATCCATATATCCTCATAAAATATAAAAATAAATCTCAATTTTTCTCAAAATCATACTGTTCACTGTTCATAGTTACTGTAGCAAATTACTGTTCACGATCAGTGTTCATGGGTACTGTTCACGTTTACTGTTCACTCAAGGTTATTGTTCATGGGTTCCAAAAATTGACATTTTTTCAAAAATAAAAAATACCATGACATAGCTTATACTTAGTATATCATGGAAAAATTCATAAATTTTGAATTTATCATCATTAACTTGGCTAAATAAATCATTTTCTCCATGTACTAAAAATCAACACAAATTCACTTAAGCATAATCCTTAAGTCCAAAAATTATGAAATTAATATATCATCATTCCAACATCATATTTATCATATTCATACATCCCAAATCATCATTTATCAATTTTGGAGCATTATTTACACATATCATATGCTATCTTCCCGAATGCTCCATCTTTCCTCCAAATTTTTTATGTATTGGCATAATTCCGATTAAGCATTATAAATATACTTATTTTCTCATGCTTAGAAATTATCTAAGAATGGTTTTACCCTACTTAACATCCGAAAGAAATTTGGATAGAAATCACTTACCCGAAGTGGAGATATCCCTCTTTTTCTCACACTTTCTCTCTCTAACTTTCTCCTTTCTTTTCTTGGACGTGTGGTAGGGTTTGGGAGCTGGGATTTGCTCAACTTGGAGCTGGGTGAATGTGCTCTTGGATGTCCACCCCTGCCCCTTATTCATAGGGTTTGATTTTTCATCAAATTGAATTTTACCCCCCTTGCTAAAGGTGTTAAATTGAAAATGTTCTTTTTATAATTTCAAAAAGTGCATGGAGCCTTGTGCAGCCCACCCTACTTCTGCTCCAGCCCCCTATGGCAGCCCTATTTTATTTATTATTTATTATTTTTAAAATTAATTAATTTAAGCTAATTAAATCCTAGCCCTTGATTTATGATCATGATGAATTTGGACCGTTGATTTTTTTCAATTATCCAACCACCCCCCTGCAATTTCTGTTGTTCATTTATTATTTTTATTTTTTTAATTATTTAATTTAATAAAAAGTCAAATAGAATTTAATGAAAAAGATAAGTTACTTTTTGATCTCCATTTGACGTTTAATCTTGACCCTTGATTTGTGATTTTCATCACATCTTAACCTATTCATCATGTTCATAATGAATTTTTAACCATCCATAAAAAATTCATCGAAATCCGACGCCCGGATTTCAAATTATGAATTTTTCTTTAATTTTTCACTAAAATCAAAAATTGGATTAAAATATAAAAAAGAATTGCTATTTCGTGCTGTAGTGATTAATCTCCCTTTTTGTGTTTTTGTGATTAAGTTAATCCAAGTGATTAACTCTTAATCACCTCGGTTACTATTCACATTACTATTCACGTGCATTATTCATCCGAATTTCATAAATAATTATTTTAACCTTTATTCCCACCTATTTCATATGAATGTATATTTTCCAAATATATTACGTAGGGTTTACAACTATAGGATTTTATACATGTGTCTAAGATCAGGGTTTCACAATCCTCCCCCCCTTACAATAGGTTTCGTCCCAAAACCTGTTGCCCTTCAAATATTCCATTACGCTTTTTCTGCGTAATTAGACATCTATATTTAAAAGCATATTAGCCTTTTCTGGCTTTTGCTAATTTTCTATGGAGGAAATTCCTTCCTCTTTCTTGCCTGTCTTTAAATGTATTGGAATTAGAAAAGAATAATTTCAAACAATTCCTTTCATCATTGCACCCCATCTATTTAGCCTCAATTTCTATCATAGGATTAAATATTATCATGCTTATCATGCCTTGCATACTTGGTTCTTTACTTATATCCTGGGGATTCATGATACTACTGGTTTTCTCCACCCATAGTGCGTGTGTGGTTATGTACTGGTATGATTTCAATAAATGCTTAACACTTTGTATTAAATAGTGAATTTCCTGAAATTTAAATCATACCTGTAACCACTTTGTCCTCTATTTCTTGAGATTCTATCCTAGTGATGGCTTGGACACGCACAGGGTTGTTGGCTATGGCAGGGACTTTCTGCTGGTCCAACCTTCCTCGAGTTGGAGCTTCTTGTGGTTTGTTTGGGCAGTTGAATGATATATGCCCGACTTGGCCACATATGAAGCACTTGATCGTTTTGCATTCCCGAGCCATATGTCCTGCTTGACCACACTTAAAACATTTCCTCAATCCTTGGAGGCATTCGCCAGAGTGGTGCTTATGGCAAGTTTTGCCATGTGAGGTACTCCTTCCTTTGGAACTGAATTCCACCTTTCCATCCATTACCTTCTCATTTTTCCCTTTCTTGGCCCCATTTTCCTTGGGAGCCGAGAAGGATTGCTCTTGAGCTTTCCGAAGCTCCTATGTCCTTATGGATTCTATTTGTAATGCCCTAGCTCTTTCTATACTAGACGCATAATCTCTTATTAGTAATGGGGCTAGTCCCTCACTTAATTGGGGTCTCAATTAACGTTGGAACCTTTGTGCCTTATTCTCTGGCACATTGGCGATCCATGGTACATACCTAACCAAGGCATTGAATCTTGTTGCATACTCAGTCACCGTCATCTTGTCTTGGTAGAGCTTCTCAAACTCTATCACTTTTTGGCTCTGTAAGCGTACTGGAAAATACTCTTTATTAAATTCTTCTAAAAATTCTTGCCACGTGACCCGTTCTGGGTGTGGCATGGTAACCATCAATGTTTCCCACCATTCATAAGCATCTTTTATCAGCAGATGGGTAGCACATAGAACTTTTTGTTGATCATTACAGGGCGAGATTCTAAATAACTTTTTGATCTCCATGATCCATTGCTCTGTAATGATGGGGTCTGGTTCCCCAGCAAACTTAGGGGTTGTTGGGCTAGGAAGGCATTAATAGCCTTTCTATCAGCGTCTAGGAGGGCATCTTCTATACCTCTAGAAAAATTAGAGTTGGCCGATGGGCCGGGTCTTTCCCCATTATCATCTTGCGGTGGGGCCTGCCGATTTCTTTCCCACATACCTTGTATTATACTGGCAGCCTTAGTTGCCCATTGCTGCATTGCCTTTTCCACAGCTGCAACTATCCTTTCTTCTATCTGCCATTCTTGGTTAGCTCTCCTTTCTACATGGAATTCAGAGCTAACCTCTTCCCGACGTTGATGGGTTCTTGACATCTGTCCTCTTGACCCGGAACTTTTGGTTCGTTTACTGGTTTCTCCTACTTCGGGTCGGCTAACCGATTCTCCTATTGGTGCCTTCCCTTTATTCAGCCTAGCTCCGACTCTTGTAGTTGGCATTTTTGCTTTCTATATACACAAAACTTTGGTTAGTATCATAACATTCTAATAATACTAATATTTACAATATTCATAACATTATTCATATTCAAGCATATATGTCACACACATCTATATATGTTTCTCACATATATATCATTTCCTATCAATATCATAGAAGTATCATAACCTCTTAAACATGTAGATCTAGACATTAGTTCTTTCTTTTCATGCCTATCTATCAATCCATGCTCTATTTCTAACTTTTGTGATACCATTCCTTTTCTATCATCATTCTTAAATTTTTTTTCTTTCCATGCCTATTTACCAATCCTTGCTCTGATACTACTTTTGTGGTATCAGATCTATCCTTTCATCATCCTTTATTTTCTCCTTCTCTCGCCTATTTACCAATCCTTGCTTTGATACCATCTTCTGTGACGCCCTGAACCGGGGTGCCTAGAAGCCTTACTCCGGGATCTTGTTGATTGGTAAATGTGACTCAGGATTGTTGCCCTGATCATGCGGCGGGTTCTTAATTGGATCTCGTCTAATTTTTTTTCCTTTTAATTCATCACTTAAGCATACACTTTATTCATAATGGACTCATCCATATTATCATAAAACCATTCATATCTTCTTTTTATTGAAATAATTCACATAAATACAATCATGTTTGTAATATCCATAAAACATGTCTTCAACATGATCATCATACATTTGTCCCTTCGGACGCATACAAAGAACTGCAATTAAATTTGCAGGTCATTTCTACCTGGCATCCTTTATGAGTCAGCTCCATAGCCTGTTTGTTATTTTGAAAACACATATGAGTAATAATACTCAGTAAGCAAGCCTTTTTCTTTGGCTAGTAAACATTTTCCTTTCATTCAAATGATTTATCCCCATTTGGTAGTAGACACTTTTCAAGTGATGAATTACCTATGGGACAGAAACTTTTTCATGCATTTCATGAGAATGCAATACATTCATTCATTCATGACTTTCCTTGTGCCTCCAACCTCTGGGAAGACGCCGCTGGCACACAGCCCTTGCGACTTGGTAATAGTGAAGGGGGACTCTTTGATTCGCTTACTACCTCCACTAAAGCCTCTTCCTTGTGCACCGTGTTCATATATACATATGCTGGCATTACATGCTCCATAAAACTTGATAAATCATTTAGAAAGTAATTTATCAAGCAGTTAGCAATCATTTCATGTAAAGCATTATAGGAATGGCCATCCTTAAATTTAATTCATAAAACACGTAAGCAAACAATTTCCAATTATTTAGAAATATTTTAGAAAGCATATAGCTTGCTTACCTCCTCAGTCTGTGTCCTCCTCCTTTTCCTATACAAGGAAAAATGATATATTATTTATATCATTCCATGTCTTAGATTGCTTCCCATGAGTGCTTTATAATCATTCATTACCCCATTTCTATAGAGGTTAATTTTATAAAGATACTTGGTCATTACCTCCTTATATGGATTTTTTTATCCATAAATCCTTTAAAACTTCCATCCATATATCCTCAGAAAATATAAAAATAAATCTTAAATTTTTCCAAAATCACATTGTTCACTGTTCATAGTTACTGTAGCAAATTAGTGTTCACTATTACTGTTCACGATCACTGTTCACGTTTACTGTTCACCCGAGGTTACTGTTCACAGCGACATGGGTTACTGTTAATGGGTTCCAAAAATAAAAAATACCATGACATAGCTTATGCTTAGTGTATCATGTGAAAATTCATAAATTTTGAATTTATCATCATTAACTTGGTTAAATAAATCATTTTCTCCATGTACTAAAAATCAACATAAATTCACTTAAGCATAATCCTTAATTCCAAAAATCACGAAATTAATATATCATCATTCCAGCATCATATTTATCATATTCATACATCCCAAATCATCATTTATCAATTTTGGAGCATTATTTACACATCATATGCTCTCTTCCCGAATGATCCATTTTTGCTCCAAAGTTTTGATGTTTTGGCATAATTCCGATTAAGCATTATAACTATACTTATTTTCTCATGATTAGACATTATCTAAGCATGGTTTTACCCTACTTAATATCCAAAAGAAATTTGAATAGAAATCACTTATACGGAGTGGAGATATCCCTCTTTTTCTCACACTTTCTCTCTCTAACTTTCTCCTTTCTTTCCTTGGACGTGTGGGAGGGTTTGGGAGTTGGGATTTGCTCAACTTGGAGCTGGGTGAATGTGCTCTTGGATGTCCACCCCTGCCCCCTATTTATAGGGTTTGATTTTTCATCAAATTGGATTTACCCCCCTTGCTAAAGGTGTTAAATTGCAAATGTGTTTTTTATAATTTCAAAAAGTGCATGGAGCCTTGTGCAGCCCACCCTACTACTGCTCCATCCCCCTATGGCAGCCCTATTTTATTTATTATTTTTTATTTTTAAAATTAATTAATTTAAGCTAATTAAATCCTAGCACTTGATTTATGATCATGAAGAATTTGGACCGTTGATTTTGGTCAATTATCCAACCACCCCCCTGCAATTTCTGTTTTTCATTTATTATTTTTATTTTTTAAATTATTTTATTTAATAAAAAGTCAAATAGAATTTAATGAAAAAGATAAGTTACTTTTTGATCTCCATTTGACGTTTAACTTTGACCCTTGATTTGTGATTTTCATCACATCTTAACCTATTCATCATGTTCATAATAAAGTTTTAACTATCCATAAAAAAATTCATCGAAATCCGACTTCCGGATTGCAAATTATGAATTTTTCTTTAATTTTCCACTAAAATCCAAAATTAGATTAAAATATAAAAAAGAATTGCTATTTCGTCCTGTAGTGATTAAATCTCCCTTTTTGTCTTTTTGTGATTAAGTTAATCCAAGTGATTAACTCTTAATCACCTCAATTACTATTCACATACTATTCATGTGCACTATTCATCTAAATTTCATAAATAATTATTTTAACCTCTATTCCCACATATTTCATATGAATGTAGATTTTCTAAATATATTACCTAGGGTTTTATACACGTGTCTAAGATCGGGGTTTCCCAATCCTTTAGTCCAGAGACATTTGATGTCTCAAAATATTTTTGACATAGCTTCTTTTAGCGATGGACATCCATATATCCTAAAACACTATTCATTTAAATACTTTAACATTGGACATTCTCATGTCCATAAACACTTTTCAGTTAGGCTCTTTAGAAATGGACATTCCTATATCCAAACCAAGTTTCACATAAATCCTTTTCATAATCCCCGTCTTAGGGCTTGTTTATACCAACAAGGCAAATAAAATACATAAACCATTTTCATAAATACATTTGCATAAAAATATTTCCTTTCATTCCTGTTATTTACACTTTTGTGTAAAACACCCTATTTTTAGGATAATCATTTCATAAAAATCCCTTTAGAATAACTTTCATAAAAACATACTTTCATGTCCCAATCTTTTGGCTTTTCAAAAGAAAAATATAAGCAAATGCATTTCTCTCCACCCAGTAGTGACACTTAGCAAGTGATCATGCTACCTTTTGGAAGAGAATCCTTAACAGCACGCTAGGCAGGCAGCTGTTCCTTTATCCTGCTCCCATCTTAGGGAGAGCGCCGCTGGCACTTCTGCCATCTCTTAGCGACTTGGCCTTTTTTAGAGTAGGCCCCAGTCATCTCAACCGTGGTCTACAACCGGCCTATTCCTTGTACTGGTGCACCATACATCATCATGACAAACCGCAGTCTGTTTGATTTAAAGTATTATAGACCACAACCCGTATCCTTTAAAATTGGGATCACAGACCTTAGTCTGCATCCATAACATAAAAACATCACAGACCGAAGTCTGTGTCTTTAAAAAATTCATTTTCAAAAACACATCATAGACCGCAGTCCGTGTCAACTTGTAAAGCGAGCGCACCCACTTTAAACAAGTTGTCATTTGAAATCTAATTTTAGGATGACCTTTCTTAAATTCTTTCGGAAATATTTTGAGTAAAACATTTTGATAAATATTTGAAATGTTTGAAAAATAATAATCTTAAAATCCTTATAAAAGAATTTCAAAACCTTTGAATTTTCAAAATTAAACTATATATTTTCTAACATTTTCTTGGTTTCCATTTCGGGGCCTTTTGCTCACAAAAGTTATGCAATTATTCAACCACCCTAATAATCAAATTATTGTCCACCTATCTATTATACCATTTTTACATAAGGGGCTTGCATAATCTTTTGCATACCATTTAGCATGTAACGGCCCAGCCCGAGCTTCACAAGCTTACCTCAAGATCATTCGAATGGTAAACGTGATAAGGATTGTTGCCCTGTCACACGGCGGGTTTTAACAGATATTTATCCAATTTAAATATGTTCTCAAAAGAGTTTAATTCCTCATATTTTTATCTCATGCATATCTATGTCATTTTCAAACCCATCATCACATAGCAAAGCATGAATGGACAAAAGACATTTCATCTTTCACATAAATCAGATGTCACTGCATGTATCATCATAGTTGTCAACATAAAACCTCAAAGTAATTTACATCCATTCATCATATGTTTTTCACAAACAAGAAACTTATAATGTTCTTCATTTCCTCAATGGTCAGCTCCTGCTTCTTTGTCAGGTCTCTTCTTTCACCTGTCTATGGGTTTGGAAAATGAAAACGTGAGTCGAAACTCAATAAGCAATCATTTATTTCAATAGAAATAAACATTTAAATACGCATATAGATAAGGAATGGTCATCCTTAAATACCTTGTAATGAAAACCAAAATCATTTAGAAAGCTGCTTGCTTACCTCGCTTGCTTAGCTTTCCGTTTCGCTTATCCCTTTGCCTTTGCCTATACATATAAGAATGATATAACATTCATATATTTCCTTTGCTTGCATTCAACTCAGTTTTCCAACCCATTTTCATTAACATACATAATTCCTTCAACTTCTCAAGTCGTTATGCCCGTATAGCACATACTTATGCACTACATGGGCTATTACACATCACATTTAGTCCCATAAGTAGGGTAACCATTCAACCATAATTATTTAATGGCTCATTACCTTCCTTAAGCCATTTTTCACTTATTTTCCAAAATTCACACATGGTTGCTCATTTTAAGCACCCGTTGTTGCCTTAAGCCTCTTTAATTAATCTCAAAGTTTGAGATTAACATCATGCAATTATAAACAGTAATATATTCACAAAATTTATCATACTTTCATGCATTTTTGCACAAAATCACATTACATAACTCATTTACCACCTTTGCATGTCTATCCTTTGACATATAGCCATTTAACAACACATATATAAGGCATTTCATAAAATTTCCCAATTCAGAAATTTAATTCAAATTTCAGCATGATAATTATCCTTAATTACCACTGTACTTAGGGTATTTTTATGGAATTTAAATCCACTAATCATAGGTTTCCAAAACAGTAACTTTGGAACCCATTTTTCACCCGTTTAATGTGTCTTTTGACACATAACCCTAAACAGTTTAATAAATTCAAATTTTCAGCAATTAATCCATCTTTTCCTAACCCAAATCTAGGTTATTAACATATATATAAATTTGGATCATTTCTACATAGGTTTCATATTTCGTTTTTATTTTTTTTCTCAAACTAACCACATATGCTGAAATCAAACGTACTGAAATATCAAAATATTGAATTAATATCAAATCAAGTATTTGTAATATTAAATTTCTACCATACCTTAATAACCATATTAATTAACCAAAATAAATACTTCCAGCACAAAAGATTAAGTATTTATATTTATTTTAGTATTTTTACCTTGCTGGACAACACCATCCATTTTCAGACAGCCTTAATCACATAAATTATTGGATATATGTATACCCATCAAAACCTAATTTTTATGTTTTTTGTGTGATCCTAAATATGTATTATATATCATTTAAACTTTTAATCACTAAATTCCTTGTATAAAAATTATTAAAAATAATTTACTACAGCTGATCTTGTCACCCATTTTACCCTGTTTAGGTTAATCTTCTCTGATTTTTAATTTGAAACCTGCTTAATATTTCAATCTGAAATTTTGGTCGTCACTTAATCATCATATAATTAACTTTTGAAAAACGTTTCATGTGAAAATCCTTCGTTTACCACTTCATTCATATTTTGGTTTATAACATCATATAACTTCCAGATTTGAGGCATAAAATCAAATTTCATAAGTCATTTATCATCCATGCATAAATATTAATTCCCATTAAATACTTGATCAAAGGGAATGTTTAATCAAGATTTAAGGAGTCTTTAGGCATCAATTTCATCTCCAAAATCTTGGAGTTTAACACTTAGAATCAAAGGCTCAAAGCAACACAATCAACTTACTTGATTGATGCACTCCAAACCCTAATCACATGAGCTACTCTTCTCCTCCAATTTCTCTTTATTTTTCCCTTCTTTTTCTTCTATTTTCCTTCCTCCTTGCTGCCAAGTTGGGGACGTGAGCAGTTGGGGTGCAAGTTTCAGCACTTAGAAAAATATTTTCCAAGCCTCTCTTCACATTGACTTGCCCCCTTTTATAAGGGCTGGATTTTCTAGCTGTGGGCCCCACTTGTGGCTGCATTTTCCACATCCATTGAATGAATATTTATCCCCTTATTTTCTGTGTAAATTACAGCCATCGAAAAATATTTTTACTATTTTTTATTAAACCAAAAATCTGCTTAAGATCTTGACCATCCAAGCTGTCCACTTGGCACGTCCATAGTTGCTGCCCATTTTCATATTTTTTTCCATTTTTTAATAATATCATTTTAAGGGTAAATTAAAAACCTAATTAACATTTAATTTATGAATTAATTTGGCATAAAAAAATTAACAAAAACAGCAGCAGCACATCAATCTATTGCACGTCATTTGCATGCAACAAGCTATCCACTTTTTCACCTTTCATGGCAGCTGCAATTCACGATTTTTCTTGGATTTTTCCACATAATTAAATGCTCATTTATGTATCCCAACATGTCAGATATTTATGTGCATAATTTATAAAATAAAATATTGAAAAAATCCAGCAATAGCAGCACCTTGGATGTCCATACATCTCCACATCACATATGCTCACTTTGAGCTCTCCTTAGCCCCTTAAATATGGCCATCAATGCATAGATAATTCATGGAATTTTTGCATTTTATAATTATGCATAAAATACCCTGCATTGCACCTGCATTTGACACCTATTTGGTTCGTTAAAAATTTCATTAATTCCATGTACTCTAGCATTTAATACATGGTACCTTTGAGGAGCAAAAGTCAACTATGCTCACCTTTTCCAATTCAGGTATTTTTCCAACATAATATGCTTAATCCAAATCTTCCACAATGTTAATCTCATAATTTCATTCAACCATTTCAAATTTCATCTCAATCCGATTTTCCTAGCTCAAGTTATATCCGTTTGAAGTTAACGGTTGGAATTGAGATATGATCAATAAATCATAACACTAATTTCATCAAGAATTTTCATAACCCAATAATTCCATAATATCAAGCCCAACAACATCAACTTTCATCTCAAACTTCACTTGAATCCGCCTTACAGGTGTTGAGTTATGAATTTTCTATGATTTTCTAACGTAATTCCATAATTTTCACTTTAATCTCCATTAATTAAATCCTGGAAATTAAACTAAACATTCATGCTACATTAGTATGTTTTAATCCTCATTATGCCCCTTTATTCACCTTGACTCATATTAGGCTCCGGCGATTAAATTTTTAATCACCATTCTTAATTGAGCCCTCATAAAATCCTAAAATCATCCAAAAATTCCATTTAATCATATATAAGTCACATGCACATGTTCAATGCACACATTAAATCCTCCTTAGGTTAGGGTTTCACAATAAACTCGGAACCAAACCATTTTATGAAATCAACATAGGAGGTTGGTCATCATTAAATCCTCTTCAACACATCCGTATAAACATTTTTCAAAACATTTTCAACATAGATTTCCTTATCTAAAGGAAATCAAAAATTTTTCAAATATCATTTCAAAACATATGGACTATGTCAAAATCATTGTTTATATTTAAATATCAATACATCAATTCTCATTTTTTTCTTTCATAAACATAATTATTTATCATAAAACATCATAAAAGAAATTCAAAACTTATTTACATTTGTTGCTTTGTGAAAAAGAGAAAAATTTCCTTTTTCTTACAAAATAATTTTGAAACAATATCATAAAGAACTTGCTTGCTTAAAAGCAAATTATTAAAACCATCGGCATCAAACATGAAATCCTTTGAAAATATTATCATGGAGAACTTCTCAATTCCATTAACATAAAGCATTGCCAATCTTCGGCAACACTGATGATAAAATCCTTATCTTAAAACGTATTGCTTGCTTCCCATGAAGCAAACCTTGAGGCTTTTTCTTAAAGCCATTCTTTTCCAAAACTTACGAATTTTCATTAAAGTCATCATTTTCAAAACTTGTGGCTTTTCATTAAAGCCATCATTTTTAAAATTTCTGCTTGCCCATTCATTAAAACATAAACATAAACATTTCAATCATATCAATCACATAGAAAGAAAATAACATTTTAGAAAGTTCGCTTGCTTACCTGAGATCGTCATAATCCTTTTCTTCCATTCTTTTCCTTGCCTTTGCCTAAATAGATGAAAATAACATTTCATTTATATGCATCACTTCAAATGCTTGCATCCCTTAGGGTTTTCCAAGCTACATAAATCCATTTGGATTTACATTATACTAGCTTAACCCTCTTGTCTTTCAAGTCGGGTGTTCATACATATCAACATCGCCTATACATCACATTATCCATTCATTATTTTCATTTTTAATACTCTTATGTAGGGTAAACATTTCAACATATTATAAAGTTTTATTTAATCCACATATGGGGGTTCATTGTCTCCCATTTATCATTTAACATCCCTTCTTCACATTTTTCACATTGGTGCTCATCTAAGGCACCTATTCATGAGTTAGGGATACTAATCTAAATTTCAAATTTTTGAGATTTAATAATTTTCTCAAAAAATCCCTATACTTCCTCATTTTACCATGTTTTCCTTCCATTTTTGCATCTTAGCTACTCATACATGGTCATCCTCTCTTCTTGTCATCCATACTTCCCATATTTACTCACTTGAACATGCATATATTATGTGTAATTCAAGTTCATATAAAACAACACTTTGTTTTGAAATTTTATCACATTTCCATCCATGTTTGCATTTTATCAAATCTTATTTAGTCATTTCTCATCTTTGTCATATATACCCTTTATGTGCTTCCCATTTCTTACACATAGATTATGTGTTTCTTAATATTTTTCAAAACAACCACTTGTCTATAATTTCAGCATGATTAAACCCCTTAATTAGCATATAATTTAGGGTTCATATTTGAAATTTTAATCCATTTATCATAGGGTTCCCAAAATAGCAACTTTAGAATCCGTTTTTTGTCGTTTCAATGCTCTCTTTAGCAACATGGTTTAAACAGATTTTTAATCTGAATTTCCAGCCTTAAACTATTCTTTTATTAACCCAAATTTTAGGATATTAACACATATTTGAATCCCATAATTAAATGGTTTCCATACAGCAACTTACTCATCCATTTCGGGTACCGTTTTCACCCCATTTGGACATCTTTTCATAAAATTCATAAAATCAGATTTGGGACTCATCTTACCAAATCCTTTTGGGAATCCAAAGTAACCTAATACTAGGTTATTTTACCCTACATAACTTTCATAAATCATTTAATCTCATTTCCATACCATTTTTAACATAAAAATGAAAAAATCGAGTCATATATTTAACCCTAGGTTCTATACCTTATAAAATCAGCAACTTATTCATAAATCATCATATGACTTACACTAAATCATGATTTATGTCCTAATCATGATTCTCAGCTCATGCAGCAATATTCCATACAGATTCAAGAGGGTTCAAGTGGTGATTTTCACCAAAAATCTCATCTTAGCACCCATTTAACTCCCTTGAATGCTTGCTTTCATTTATGCCATCTAATTTTCATTAAATGCCCAATTTAAGGGTATAATAACATGTTCTTTAAGATTTCTTTCATGAATTTAAATTATGGTTCAAAACCAAGAAGGAAACTTGGAAATTCAAAGGCTTAAACTCAACGGGTACCTACCCGATTTTGTCGATTCTTTGTTCCGAACTTCCCGAGCTTGCTACCAAGTCTTACCTTCCTCTTTTCCTTCTCCTTTTATACCTCTTTTCCTCTCCTCCTTGCTGAATTTGGACATGCACAGAAGCTGGTCCTTAGAGAATTTTTCTCCCCTTAGTTTCCTCTCTTCTCTCTCTCTCTCTTGCTATGGACGTCACTTGGGTTGGTTGCTGGAATTTTCCAGAAACTATGTTCCCTTTTTTATTCCATTTGAAGTCCACATAAATGTGCACTTATCCCTTGTACACTTGGCTAATTTTTACCCAAGTAAAATTGAGTAATTATCTTAATGAAAAAATCACAAAATCATGCATTGATGGGCCACCTAGCTGTCCACACATGGGACGTCCACCTTGCTGCCCATTTTGGCATTTTGTGGCTGATATTTCCAGCCCCTTTAATCCCTTATTAACTATGCTAGAGGTTAGACTAATTACATGGGCATTTTAGAATTTTTAAAAATAAAAAAATCTGATTTTTGGGTGCTAATCCACCCATCTCTTGCCACCTTATCCCCATGCTTAATGGCTTTGTTTTTTTCTCCATAAATGGGTTTCTTCCTTTTGTGATTAATCAAATTCCTTGATAATTAGCTTAATCCATTTCCACCATATCATTCGTCATATCGTTTTATCCATCTTTCTCAAGTTTCGTCTCAAACCGAGTTTCCTAACTCCACTTACGACCACTTGAATTTATCCCTGGAGTGTAGGCTAAAAATAATTAATCATTGCCTTAATCCCATCATGATTTTCATAATCCAGTCCATTCACAAAATTGGGCCCACCGTCGTGAGTTTATCTTTCAAATTTCATCGAAATCCTCTTTGTGGACTTCGAATTACGAATTTTCTGTCATTTTTCACCTTAATTTCATAATTACACTTTAATCTCCATAAATTAAATCATGTTAATTAAAATGATTATTAAAAACACATTTTCACCTTTCAATCCTCGTTAAGCCCCTCGGGTCATACCGACTCACTTTGGGCTCCGACGATTAAATTTTTAATCACCATTCTTAACTAAAACCCTAATTGCAAAATATCATTAATAATAAAATCATCCAAAATTCATTCAATGCATACATGTATCATAATTACATGCCAAATGCCTTCATATGAGTCCTACTTGGGCCCGGGTATCACATGTACCATATGGCAAGGATTTCACCGGGCTAGCATACCATCACATGAAGAATTATGACATGAATGGAAATGATGTGGTTGCATATTCATTGTTTATGAAATGACCTTTGCACAGAGTTGCCAAGCTTTCAATTTTGAAAAAAAAGGGCAACACATTGCCAGCTTTGAGTTTCGAAAAAAGGCACAGAGTTGCGATGCTTTCAGTTTTGAAAAAGGGCACAGAGTTGCCAAGTTTTCAATTCTGAGAAAAAAAACACAAACAGATGTTTGTGAGATTTGAAGAGGACATAGACCAAGGTCTGTATGGTTTTATCAAATCATGCTTGCATGTCGATGTTGATAAAAATGATGTATGGTGCACTAGAATGAAGAATAGGTCCATCATAAAGGCGGTCGCAGATGGACCGGGCCCCCCCCCTCTACATGTGACCAAGTTGATAATGAAAGGCGGGAGGCCGGCGGTGTTCTCTCTGAAATGGGATAAGGTTTAAGGAAAGCTGCAGAACTCGTTGAAGGATAGCCGCAGAGCTTGCGTGCTATCACATGAAAGGTTTCTTTCCTATGAAAGGATGATCACTTGGTAAGTGTCACCTACTAGAAGGATAGAGGCGTATTTGCATATACTATTAAAAAAGCAATAAAATGGGCACATGAAAATATTTTTGGACATAAGAATGTCCACATGAAAATAAGGGTTTACATGAAAATATTTTAGGACATGAGGATGTCCACAGGAAAAAAAGGTTTTTATGAAAATGTTTTATAACATGAGAATGTCCCCATGAAAAAAGGTTTATAAGAAAAGGTTTACGTGCATATGCTTCACCTTTGGAAAGCCTAAAATTTAGGTAATGAAATATTTACAGGAAAAAAAAGGTTTTGAAAAAGGTTTAAAATGAAAATGCTTGCTTACTGAGTTTATTACTCAGGTTTTATTTTCCACAAACCCTAGGCTGGTACAAGGCACAAGTAGAGGAACAAAGCTAAATATAATTTACCTGTATGTTGTGGATGAATGAATGTGTTAATAATGAATTCTCAGGTTGTGAATACCTCTAATGTGATGTGAACAGATAAGTAGTTATGTTGAGAATTCCATTTGAATTTAGCTCATGAATATATGATTATTTTTAACTTGAAAGAAGATTGCCTGTGTATCAATTATATGATATACATATATTAAGGTTAGACGATTAAAGTTTTTGATATAAATGATCAAATTGTTTGAGTTACGAATATTCATGAATGGCTTGTACTGATATGATATGATTGAGAACAGATGAATACTTTATACTGATATGAAATTATCAGGTTACGAATAAATTGATGATTTGAGAACGATATATTTGAATAATATGTACAAATGGTTACAAGTGTAGGTTAATTGTAAAAGATTAAAAAAGATGAAGGAAATGGAATGAAAAAGAAATTTTCCCCTAAAAAAATGGATTCAAAAATCCTGCCGCATGATCTGGGCAACAATCCTGTTTCACATTTACCAATTAAAAACAATCCTGGAGTAAGGTTTTGGTGCCTCAGGTCAGGGGCATTACAGAGCTTTGTATTAGAGCAAGGATTGGTAAATATGAGTGGAAAAGGAAAAATGAAAGATGAAGGAAAAGAAAGGTATGATATGACAAAGAATGATATCATAGCAAGGATTGATGAATGGACGTAGCAAGAATGAAGGAAAGGAAGAAATTGAAATCATGATATTTATATGTCATGTATTGTCTTCTATAATGTAGAATTGGAATGCTATGGATCAAAAAGTAAAAAGAAATTATTTGGGATTCTCTTCAATCCTGTTGTGTTTGGAAGATAGGTATGGGAGGATTTTCTCTCCATGGTGATTAGATGAACACAGAAAAATGGGAATAAGAATGATGATAAAGGACCCTGATGAAAGGTCCATTTGAAGTGAAAATGAGGACGAAAGCGAGAATAGTAATGAAAAAGGAAAAATGAATAAAGGCATCAGACTAGTCTAGCACTAGTACACTCACGAAGGATCCTACACTTGTACAATAAAGATGTAGCCATTACCTGGTGAGAAAGGGATAGATGAAGATAGCAAAAGTCTCTTTTGACTTTTGAGTGATAAATGAATGTATGATGTTTTAATACAAAGGTGTTATTCAGACACAAGTGGAACTTGTTGCACTTATATGATAAGTATGTATGAAATGGAATGGTTAGTAATCTTTCTATTTTATATGAATGATTATGTATGATATGACTTGTTTTATGATAAGCAGAAAAGTATACTAAGATACTTTTTACATGTATGCCTATGACAAGAGCTTGAACTAGGCTGAACAAGGAAAAGGTGGTCGCAACTGAGAAATCTGCGAGTTAACAAGAAATAGGAAAGATCAGTAACAGGTCTAAGCGACCAAGGCAAAGAGAACAGCCAAATCCAAGGACTCGTCAACAACGGGTAAATGTAAACCCTGAGCCAATTGTTGAAGGTGGAACAGCTACAGGTAACACCACGCAGGTAGAATTTATAGAGGAAAAAGTAGTTGCAGCTGTAAAGAAAGTCATGCAGCAAGCTACTTAGGATTGGGCAGCTCAAATAATAGAAATAATCCAAGGTCTTTGGGAAAAGGCCCAACAGGATAAATTAGAAGGGAATGAAGGAGATAGGTTGATGTAGGCCGCATCTCTTAACTTAGTATCAGGACCTATGGGAGTTGATGATAATATGTTGGACACTGACAGGAAGGCTATTAATGCCTTTTTAACTTAGCATCCCCCGATATTCTTAGGTGAACTGGACCCTACCCGGGCTGAGCAATGGATGACTGAAATAAGAAAAATATTTAGAATTTACCCTGTAGTGACAACCAGAAGATTTTATGTGCCACCTATTTATTGATCGAGGACGCTTATGAATGGTGGGAGACTTTACTAGTTACTATGCCATGCCCGAAAGAAGTATCGTGGTAGAACTTCATGGAAAAATTTAATAAGAAATGTCTCTCAGTAGGACAGTTTGATTCAGGCACCAAAAAAAAGTGATACAGAGAAAGGAAGTTAAACTTCAACATAGTGGGTGCCCAAATTGATGAAAATTGATGAAAATGACACTTTAATGAATGATTAAAGGATTCAAATAAATGCTATAGATGTGGTCAGTCTAGCCATGTGGCGAGGAATTGTGGAATTGCTGTGGCGAGATTGCCAAAGTGTTTCAATTGGGACCTAGTAGAACATATCGTCCCAAAATTGTCCGGATAAGACATGAGGAGCACCAGAACAAGGAAGACCAACCCAGCAATGGATCACAACAGCCGCCAATCGATAGGGAACCTCTACAAAGCCAATGTGGATTCATGCGTGCCGTCAAAATGTAAAGAGAGGTAACTAACTATCTTGGAGAATAGTGGAATGAAGAAGAAAGCAAATAGTGCGAAGCCAAGCCTCTATTTGTATTCAAGGATTTTTGGCACCTAGGCGCCAAATCGCCGCCTTAACAGAAAATTCTTGAAACCCTAAATCGGCAAACATCTAGAGAGTCGACGCCTAGGCGCCTGCCAAGCGGCGCTGCGGCGCTGACCCCTACACGAGTGAATTTTAGCACCTGTCTTGTGCTATGTTTAGGGGAGGTATAAATATATCGCTTAGGGTTTCTTAAGAATAATATAGAGAGCTCGTGCCTGCTGAGGAGGGAGAAAGAAATAGTTACAGGGATGATTTATATTTTTTGAAATTTTGTAGTAGCGTCATTTAACTTTGGTGTTATGCCTTTTATTATAACATACCAATATGTAACCACTCCTGCACTGCTAGTAGAAGAAATAAACAATACAATTTACATAGGATTCCCAGTATATGGGTTGAAAAGGATAAGCAAGATGACGCAATAGAAGCGTGGTGGATTATTTGAAGTATAACAGGTTTCGAGACGAAACCTTTATTAAGGGGGGTAGATGTGGAACTCCACCTATCTTAAAGCACAACAAATGTAGCGTAGAGCTTGTATGGATGAGATTATTGGGAAACGATTAAAATTTCATGCCCTTTGATTTAAATGAATGGGATTAGGGCAACCAATTAAGGAAAGTGATTAAGATAATCACTTTTGATTAACTTGCAAAGGTGTGCCACTAAATGACAAAAGAGGAAGTTTCCACTAAAAGACGAAAATGGTGTAGAGATTGCTTAGATGGCAAGTTAATTAATCCCACATTTTATTTTTATTATTGATTTGTTATTTGATTAATTCATAACTTATGAGATACAAGGTAGGATGACTTGAAATTTTAAGGGAAAGCCAAAGTTGTCATGCCCTATATGATGAATAGTTTAATTCATGAAAAATATGAATGGAAAGAGATGATATGATTAGAGTTACATGATATTTTATGAATTAAGTTCATTTTGCTAATATCTTAGCCTATGTTCATCATTTTGAGAAGAAATTTTTATGAATGGCTAAGTTAATGAGTTCTACGATATGAATGGATGGGATTTTTTCAAACTTTGTTAGAAAGCCCTAAATGGCATGTGTTAAGTGAGATCAAATATTAATGATGAGGGTGTAATTAAAGAATTGACTTTTGCCATAAATGAGATGCAAAAGCTAAAGTTGACTTCTGCAACAAGCTTGGATATGTGGCATTGTGGCAAGCAAGGGTGCAAATGAAAGAGATAAAAAGCAAATATGCATTAATGAGCCTTATCACAGAGTGTGCATTAAATAAGAGGTGGAAAGAAAAGGTGAGAGGTGACAAGTGTAATTAATGAAAGAAATGCAAGGTGAAAATAGCCATTAAATGCAAGTGATAATGAAGACGATAAGGAGGCAAGATAGGACACTTGTATGGCTCAAAGTTTAGCAGCAATTATTGGAAATAAATGTGGTTTTAACCATGGTTAACAGATGACAAACCAAGGGTAAAACCAAGCATTATAAATAGGTGAAAGAGGGCAGCCCTTGGACGTTTTTAGCAAGCTTACAAAGGAGAAAAAAAATTTCAGATAGGAGACAACCCCTTGGTCGTCCAAAATAGGTTATTATATTGATATTTTGTTGATTAATTATTAGCTTATACCATGCTCAAAGCGATATCCACACAATAGGTTAAATCATGAGTTTGATGTTTGATTTATCCCATGCTTAAGAGATGTTCAAGTATGTGTTAATTGAAAAGAAATTTTTGTTTTAGTTATTCTTAATTATCATATGATATGTGGATTATTAAAGAGTGGAATTAAGAGTGTTGATAGCAAATATAAGTGCTAAGTTGTGATATGGCATGTGTATTGGATTAATATACTAGTATGGAAAGGAAACTTAGCAAAATGTGGCTGTTTTGGAAATGATGGATTATTCCAGAAATTTTGATACAAAAGTGGTTATTCTCAACTATGAATAAGTGCCTTGAAAGATCACAAGAGTTGTGAAAAGATTGTATTTAATGTATACATCATCAAGGTACAATTATACAAGTGGAATTTAACTAGAAATGAGACAAAACATGGCTATTTTGGAATGGTGATTTAATCCAGAAATTTAAAGTGAATTTATGTTGTTAAAGCTTATGAGCAAACACCTAACAAGACCACAAGAGTGGCTGTTTGATAAATATTCATGTGGATATCATTAAGGTGCAATTCAGAAAGCAAAACTTAGTGAAAATATATATTTACGTGGCTGTTTCGTTAATAGCAGAAAATTTCAGAAATTTGACTAAGAAATGACTTGATATAAGTCATAGATAATTGCCTTGAATGACAAAAAAAGTTAGTGTTCAAAGCAATTAATTACTAGGTCGCATAGGTGTGTGAAAAAGAGAGTGTTAGAAGGGTAAATATGAAGTTGAGAAATGTTACTTGAACTTAGCTTGCTATAGTTTCAAGTAAGTATATTGAATAATTAAAAAGAGATTAAATACCCTAGATGTGAGCATTGAGTCAAATGAATGACTCACGATTGAAAAATGTGCATATGTGTGACACATGAGATGATGGTATTCATCTCGAAGGGAAAAATGATTAACGAAAACATACTATGAGTCACATATAGATTGAGATCATGTAAGGGTTAGGGACAAGTGATATATGAACATGAATTAAATAAAAGGCAAGACATGCAAGTATTCGATGATATGCAAGCATATAAGATGATCATTTTCCATTTTTCTAGGCTAAGGCAAGGAAAAGATATAAGGGACGAGTGAACTTCCCATAGGTAAGCAAGCAAATTTTTGAAAATATGAATTTCATCTCAAGTGTTGAAATGTTTGAAATGGCTTTATATTAATAATTCTAAGATTTGCTTGTAAGCAAGCAAACTTTTTAAATATTGATTTCAGTTCAAGTGTTGAAATGATATGTATAGATAAGCCCTTTGAAACCTACTTCAAAAAAGGATTTTTATGATAAGAAAGTTGATTTTCTTTATGAAATGATGTTTGAAAACAAGAAAAACATTTTAAAATGTTACCTTTCAAATATGGATATGTTTTAGGATTGCTTCGTTGTAAGAAAACTCTTTTTAAAGGTTGAAGTGTTTAGAAATTGTTTCATGTGATTATTTCAAAAGAGTTTGCGAAAAAAAGTTTGATTTCTTTACGAAAATGGTATTTTCACTCAAAGCATTTGAAAAAGGATGTTCTTGGAGCGTTTGGAATATCTTTGAATAGTAAAACAATTTGAAATTGTTTTATGTTGATGTTTCTAAAAGAGTTTAAGGATAGCCAACCCGAGAAGTTAATTGTATGAAATGATTCGATTTTTCGTATTCATAGAATATGCACATTTTTTATATATATATATATGAATGACAGGGATGTCGTATAAATGAAAAATATGACGTCAAAGTAGATTAATGGAAAAGCTGTGTTGCATATCCTTTGCAAAGCCCAAAAATGGGAATAAAAAGATTTACAAGAAATTTTTTTGAAAATGTTACTTTCTTTTCAAATATTGAAGGGTTTCAGAATTTTTTTATCATATTAGTTTTAAAACTTGTTTACAAAAAAACAAGTATACTTTTGAAACTATGGATTTTTCTTAAAAATTGAAAACTGTTTTCATCCCAAAATTGTGATTTGAATACTGTTGTTCAAATTTTTCTCAAAATGAATATGCAAGCTCTTCTCTATATGAGAATGACCAATATGTCATGTGATTGAGGTATATAATGTCGAGGTGACTGAAAGTCATGCACGAAAGTTAGGAGGCTAGTTAAAGTAAGAAAAATAATTTTTTCATGGGTAGTTGTGCCCTTGAGATTCCCAAGTTGGTATGGCTAGCGTCTTTTAGTAGATTGATCAGGTTTCCGTAGGTAGTTGATCACTTGGTAAGTGTCTTCTACTATATGGCAAGGATTTCACCGGGCTAGTGTACCATCACATGAAGAATTATGACATGAATGGAAATGATGCGGTTGCATATTCATTGTTTATGAAATAACGTTGGCACAGAGTTGCCAAGCTTTCAATTTTGAAAAAAAGACACAGAGTTGCCGAGCTTTGAGTTTTTAGAAAAGGGCACAAAGTTTCCATGCTTTCAGTTTTGAAAAAGGGCACAGAGTTGCCAAGTTTTCAATTTTGAGAAAAAAAGACCCAGACAGATGTCTGTGAGATTTCAAGAGGACATAGACTGAGGTCTGTATGGTTTTATGAAGATGTCGATGTAGATAAAAATGATGTATCGTGCACCAAAATGATGAATAGGTCCATCATAGAGGCAGTCGTAGATGAGTCGGGACCCCCCTCTACATGTGGCCAATTCTCTAATCAAAGGTGGGAGGCCGGTGACACTCTTCCTGAAATGGGAGAAGGTTTAAGGATAGTCAGCGAGCTCACTTGCTATTGCATGAAAGGTTTCTTTCTTATAAAAGGATGATCACTTAGTAAGTGTCACCTACCAGAAGGATAGAGGCATATTTGCATATACTTTTAAAAAAATTTAAAAATGGGCACATGAAAATATTTTTGGACGTAAGAATGTCCACATGATCAAAAGAGTTTACATGAAAATATTTTAGGACATGAGAATGTCCGCATGGAAAAAGGTTTGCATGAAAATATTTTAGGATATGAGGATGTCCACATGAAAAAAAGGTTTTTATAAAAATATTTTAGAAGATGAGAATGTCTCCATGAAATAAGGTTTATGAGAAAAGGTTTACATGCATATGCTTCGCCTTTGAAAAGCCCAAAATTTGGGTCATGAAATATTTATAGGAAAAAAAAGGTTTTGAAAAAGGTTTAAAATGAAAATGCTTGCTTATTGAGTTTATCACTCACATTTTATTTTCACCAAACCCTAGGTAGGTACAAGGCTGTGGCGCCCCAAACCGAGCATCACAACTTAGCCCTTACCTCGAGATCGTATTGATTGGTAAACGTGATCAGGATTATTGCCCTATCACACGACGAGTTTTATCGGATATTTATCCAATTAATTATATTCACATAGAAGTTCAATTTCTGATATTTTCATCTCATGCATATCTAGGTCATTTTCAACCATTCGACACATATACACAGCATGATGTTCAAGCGATATTTCAGTATTTGCCTAAATCATATGTCACTGCATGTATTAATCATAGTCATCAACATAAAATATTCAAATAGTTACATCCATTCAACATGAGTTTTTCCTCATAACATAAGAGTTCTAAATTTTTCCATTGCTTTAAAAATCTTGCATTTGCTCCTTCGCCATGTCCTGTCCTTCACCTGTCTTTGGGTTTAGAAAACAAAATCGTGAGTCGAAACTCAATAAGCAGGCTATTTATATTTTACAGGCAATTTATTTCAAGCAACATTTTGCATTCAAAATCATCTTGAAAAGAAAATTATACCTTTTAAAAAGGTATATCTTCAAAATATAAATTCATGTACCCATCACGAGTACGATATGCATAATGCCATATAAAATCATAAACATATCCATCATATTTTCCTTAGGATGGAAGCTAGCTAGGCGACAATCCGTCCTCGTCATCTCCCATTTCAAAGAGGGCGCCGCCGACCTTGGGCCTATCTTAGCGAGTTGGCCACACCACGGGGGGACAATCGGTCCGCTTATACCCTTCAAGTGGATCTAATACCTTGTGCACATGAACTTTTCATAAATCTATCTTTAACATGCTAGCATGATTTTTTTCACTCAGAAATATGGAATTCACAACATTTTTCATAGCATTTATCAAAGGAAGTTTCATAATATCATATTGAAGTAAAAGCATCATTTCAATACAATTTAACTAAGGAATGACCATCCTTAAATAATTCTAAAACATTTTCAATATTTACATTAAATAGTTAGTACAAAAATCACATTTATTGAAAGCAATTTAGAAAAGCAAAAATCATTTAGAAAATTTGCTTGCTTACCTGCGTTCCTTAGCTTTCCGACTCAACATTTTCTTTGCCTTTACCTACATGAGAATAATATCATTTTTCATATATTTCTTTTGCTTGTTTCCATTTAGTTTTCCAACCCATTTTCATTAACATATATCATTCATTTGACCTCTCAAGTCATTATGCATACACTTAGCATATACTTGCACATTTCATCGGTTCATACACAACACATTCAATCCCATAAGTTGGGTAACCATTCAATCACATAATAATCATTCAATCATTATCAATTAAAGGTTCATTACTTTTCATGCATCATTTTTCATCTATTTTCTAAAATTCATACATCGGTGTTCATTTTTAGCACACGTCATTGCCTTAGCTTCATTAATCAATTCCAAAATTTTGGAATTAACATCATGCAACTCTAAACAGATATATAATCATGAAATTTATCATATTTTCATGCATTGTTTCACAAAAATCATATTTCATAAGTCATTTATCATCCATACATATCTATTCCTTCACATATGCCCATTTAGCAACACATACATAATATTATTCGTAAAATTTTCTAAGTCAGCAACTTGATCACTAATTCAGCATGATAATTATCCTTAACTACCACTGTATTTAGGGTATTTTTATGGGATTTAAATCCACTAATCATAGGTTCTCAAATCCGCAACTTTGGAACCCATTTTTCACACTTTTAACGTGTCTTTTGACACATAACCCTAAGCAGTTTTATAAATCCTAATTTTTAGAAATTAATCCCACTTTTCTTAATCCAAATCTAGGGTATTAACACATGTTTAACATTCATAAATTAATACCCCTCAAAACAGCAAGTGGTTTACCCATTTCGGGACCCATTTGCATTCCATTTAGACAGCGTTTCATAAAACCCATAAAAATCAGATTTGGGGCTTAACTTCCCAAATATTTTTGGGAATCAATAATACCCTAAACCTAGGATATTTTTCCCTACATATCATTCACAAATCATGCAAACCCATTTCCATATCATTTTTAACAACAAAATGAAGAAATCGGGTCATATACGTCACTTTGCATTTCATAGTTTCTAAAATTCATAATTTAAGATCAAATCAACATATGTTTTGAATTAATACATGATTCATAACCCTAACATATCATTTATTCAATATAGCAACTTATTATTGGAATTCAAGATTTAACAAGTTGAGTTTTCAACTCAATAGTCATTCAAATCATCACTTTCACCATCTAAATCATGGAAATTCATGCATATAGCCTAACATCCATTAAATATTCAATCAAAGGCCATATTAAATCATTTTTAAGGAGTATTTAAGCATCAATTTCATATTCAAATTTTGGAGTTTAAAACTCAAGATGAAAAGCTTAAATCAATACATAAAATTACTTGATTGATGCCAACACAAACCCTAATCACTTGAGATGGTTTTCTCCACCAATTTCCCTTGTTTTTCCCTTCTATTTTCTTCTTCCTTTGCTGGCCAAGAGGGGACGTGAGATCTGTTCTTGGGGGAGAAGAATTTCAGCACTTAGAAATTTTCGAAAGCTCAATCCAAGTGAACGTGAATTGCTTATATAGTGCTGGATTTATCTAGCTGTGGGCACCTCTTTTTGAGCTGATTTTTCACACCACTTAATGCTTACTTATCCCCCTTCATGTGCTGGTAAATTTACAGCCAAGTAAAATCAATTTTTACCATTTTTGAAAATCCAAAAATCTGCTAAATCTTGACCATCCAAACTGCCCACAGATCACGTCCATTTCTGCCTTCATTTATCCAGATTTTTCATCATTTGTTTTCAACCCTAATTTAAGGGTAAATTATACACCTCATTAACCTTTAATTTATGCATTAATTTGGAATTAATAAATTTAGCAAAAATGGCAGCAACCCAGCAAATCAATGCACGTCATTTGCCCATCAAGTTGTCCACTTTTTTTCCTCTTCGATGTAGCTGCATTTGATAATTCTTTTTGCAGGGATTTTGCATGATTGAATGCATATTCCAATGTCCCTACATGTCAGCTACATGGATGCATATTTTTAAAAAATAAAAATAAAAATAAACAGCAAGGGCAGCCCCTTGGACTTCCCTATGTGGACACATACCCTATGCTCATTTTGAGCACTTGTAGCTTCATCATGGTGGACATTTATTGCTGGATAATGCTTGAATTTTTATGTCTTATAATATTTCATAAATACCCTGAAAATAAGCTGCATTTGACACCTAATTTTCCATTAAAATTATGCAATTATTCCATGTACTCTAGCATTAAATGAATGGTACTTTTGTGGTGCAATAGTCAACCATGCTCACTTTTTCAATGCAGGTATTTTCTCAACATATTATGCTCAATCCAAACCTTCCAAAATGTGCATCTCATGATTTCATTCAACCATTTCAAATTTCTTCTTAATCCGATTTTCCTAGCTCAAGTTATAGCTGTTTGAAGTTAACGGTTAGATTTGAGATATAATCAATAAATCATAACATTAATTTCATCAAAAATTTTTATAACCCAATAATCCCATAATACCAAGCCCAAAATTATCAACTTTCATCTAAAATTTCACTTGAATCCGCCTTACAGGCGTTGAGTTATGAATTTTCTAGTGTTTTTCCACTAAACTTAACAATTACCATTCCAATGCTCATAATTCATATTACATAATGGAAAATGATTATTCATGATATATTGGTGTATTTTAATTTGAGAAAGATATGTTTAATTTGAGAACGATATGTTTGAATAATATGTGCAAATGGTTAGAAGTATAAGTTGTAAAAGATTGAACAAGATGAAGGAAATGGAATGAAAAAAATTTCGGTAAACAAAATGGATTCAAAAATCCCACCGCGTGATCAGGGCAATAATCTTTTTTCACATTTACCAATAAAAAAAATCCTAGAGTAAGGTTTCAGTGCCTTTGGTTGGGGCACCACAGATCCTATCTCTCCAATTGAAATGTTCTACAATGTGTCTCCTTTCCTTTTCTACAAAACCTAATTAACTTTAAAGCTTTCTCTATTTCATTTTTTATGGTTGACAAAAAGAGGGAGAAAGAGAGTGAGTTTAGAAATGCATATGGGTTGGGTAGCTTGTATCTAGTACATTTTGCCTTTTGATTTTGATTGCATACTAATGTGTAATGAAAATGAAAGTGAATGAATGCAAATGTGTTTATCTTCTGTTATGTCATCTTTCAGTTGATATAACACTTATTCTTTTGAATCTTAGTATGAAATTACAGCAAATTTAATGAAAACAATTGTTCTATCCCTTTTCTATGTAAAACATGATTGTTAGCTATGAACCTTGTTCATTAGAAGTTTAGGTTGTTTGAAAACTAGTTTAGAATGTTAAAATGCTATTCATGGCAAGTTAAAAGTGCTAATCTCAAAAGAAAAAAGATTTAACTCAAACTTGGTTTTTTCAATCATCAAAAAGGGGAAGATTATTGTGAACTCGATTAGTAAAACCAAGAGCAATCTATGATTTGATTATTAACAATTCGAATTTCAGTATTAAAGAATACTAACACATTTGGTGAAATGGTTTTAAGTTAGAAAACTCAAATAGTAAAGCATGATAGACCAAGTTGCAAAGTCAAGTTGACTCAAGCAATTGACTTATGTCAAGTCTACAACGATGTCCACCTCAAAATAGCAACTTAGAGTGAAAGGAAAGAAGGTTTAAAGTGCAGACTGGTCAAGTCACAAACCCAAGTCGACTCAGACTGTGACTTAGGTGAAGTCGATAGTCGATTCGACTCCAAAGGTTGCATATTCTCACTAATTCATTTTAGAATAGATGAGGTCGCATCTCAAGTCGACTCCACCTTGCGACTTGAGCAAAGTCGACTTCGAACTCCAACTTAAGTTTCTAAAGACCTAAAGCAGAATTTCAACATTAAGTGCCAGAAATGAAGTCGTACACCCAGGTCAACTTCGCATATGACTTAGACGAAGTTTAAGGCCAAGTCGACTCAACTAAAGAACTTGAAGTATCAAAGCCAAAAGAACATATCTATGAAGTTTAAGAATTCAAACGGGTAGTAAAGTCACACCCCCTAAGTTAACTTGACTTGTGACTTGGGTTAAGTTCCAAGGTCAAGTCAACTTCAGAGGTTGCAATTCTTATTAATTGGCTAGGACCACGCGAAGTCACATACAAAGTTGACTCCACTTGCGACTTGGGTCAAGTTGGTGATCAAGTCTACCCAAGATGGAACTTGAAGAGCACAAAAACCAATGGAGAACTCCTAAGAAGGAAATGGCTTGATCGAAGTCGCACCCCAAGTCAACTCTAGTCTATGATTTGGGTAAATTCATACCTGAACTCCTGTGGCACTCCAACCCGAGGCTCTAGAGCCTTACTCAGGAATCATTTATTGATCCGTAAATGTGAACTGGATTGTTGCCCTGATCACACGACGATTTTTTTTCAATCTATATCATAAACGTACATTGATGATTCATTCAAAAAAAGTTTTACATCATGGCACATGTTCATTTATACCCCAAAATTTATCCACATTTATTATCATAATGCACTGATATTTTACTTCCATCAACTAATCCCGACACATCATTCCGATCATACACAATAAAATTTCACATCATTCTTATCATATCATATTCATACATATAGACAACCATTCAATCCTTTCATGTCATAGTCATTCCAAATCACATATATCACATCAAAGATGTTCATTTACACCAAAGGTAATCAAACCCACAAATATCACTTCCAAAAGATTTAGTCATTCAAGTAGTTGCATATAAAGGAATGCGAGAACCACAATTCCTCAATTAAACCTGTTCATTACCTCTGAAATCTTCTTGTACCTTTCTTGGGTTTGAAAAATAAAACATGAGTACTAACTCAATAAGTAAACATTATCATTTTTAGGAGAACTTTTCGTATAAACATTTTCAAGTAGCCAAATTCGTTCCCAATATGGGCATATCATAAATAATGTCAATGCATCACTATCAATATGACATGAACATTCTAGTGATTGTACGCTAGCCAGGCAACCATCGCATTATCCTGCTCTCATTTCAGGGAGGGTGTCGCCAGCCATTGGCCTATGTTAACGACTTGGTCACACTAGAGGGGGACAACCTGTCCGCTTACACCTCTAAAGTAGACCTAGTTCTTTGTGCACCATGATCATAGATATGCTAGCATGCTTTTGCAAGTATAAAAATTGAACAATCATTATCAATACCATTCCAATAAAGTAGCTATTCAAGATAATTTGTAGAGTTATAGGAGTAGTCATCCTTAAATAATTTGAGAAAAATCAAATAAAGTAGGTTGCAATATAGTTTAAATATTTGAGAAGATAACTTTTCAAAAGTTTTACTTGCTTACCTATAGTGATCAACTTGTACCTTCCACTTTCTCTTCGTCTTTTCCTATACAAAATAAAAAGGACCATTTTTCATGTTTACATAATATCCCATGCTTGCATGACTTGTCTTTTCATACACTCAAACACACAAGTCTTAGGGTTTTCTAGCCTATATGAGTTTATATTAGGCAAATCTTAAACCAACCCTTTTCTTCAAGATTTGTGCCATCTTTTCCAATCAACTTATTGATGTAAATTATGATTTCAATTGTTAATCATTCTTTTCATTTTGATATCCTTATGTAGTATCAATTTTTCAAGTCCACTTAGAATTTACAACGCTTAAGTTTGAACTCAACATATTAGAATTTAACACTTCACTCTTATCATTCAACACCCTTACTTAGTATGCTAACTTTGGGTATTCATTCAAGACATTTGTTTATAAGTTAGGACTACTAATTTTCATCCCAAAATTTCTGAAATTTATAACTTTCCTTAAAACAACCCTATACTTTCTCATTGTACTACATTTTTCTTTCATATTTACATCTTAGCTAAGTATACATGCAATACTATAATCAACCATGACCCTTGTCATCAATGCCCTTTAATTGCACCCTTTAGTTACACATATATCATATAATGGTTAAGTTGGTATTAAACAAAAAAATCCCCTCAAATCATGCTTAGTTTGGATATTCATTTACACATTAATTAGGATAACAACCAAGCAATTAAAGTCTCTTAAACTAATTTGTTTAAAACAGAATTTTTTTAACCTACTATTGGACGTCCCCACCATTATATGGGTTTAAAATTCTGTTTTTCATTTTTATTTTTATATTCATCTTCATTAACAACCACATACCCCTATATGTGATTTTTTTTTCACACTTAAAATTACCCACAACACTCTCACTAAATCAAGCATCATTCCCACCTAAAATGGATTAGAATTTACCGAGTTACCAACCCATAATTCCACCCAACTATGGATTATTTTGTAAGCTTGGAATTATATCAATTAATCGCCAGAACAACTCAACTAATCAATACGTAATAAATGTCCATAACAAATATATATTTCTGAAATTAAATTTAATTTCAGCATGGTTACCTTATTAAATGCAGGCTTAAATCATTCATATCACTTCCTTAATATTTGAATTGAAGCTTCTTACTCATTTGGCATTTATTGTGCATATTATGGGTTGTGCAAACCACCAATTTAATATTCATAAATGAACCAAATTGTGAGGCATCACTTGAGTAAGGAAAACTTCTTAATTATAAAAATCAAAGCATGCATAGGCCACCTACTTAAGTTGTTGTTGTTGTCCACACCTCTTTGCCCTTGCTGAATTTTCTTCTTCTTTTCTCTTTTTTTCCTTCCTTTCTTCCCCTTGGCTTGGACTTCCTTACTGAAAATTTTTTCCCCCAAATGTTGCTATCCAAAGAACGTCCAAGCTGATCCCTTTTTGCCCTTTTATATTGCTGCATTTAATTCTTGATTTTCACCTCATTTTCATGCTTAAAATTTGCAATCTTTATCCTAGTATGTGTTGTCACATTTTCACCCATGTATTGTTGTTATAATTTATTTTTTTATGCAGCTGGTCCAAAATCTGCACCCATCCCCATGTAATCACGTTAATGCATCAACTGACCTTCTCTTCTTTTTTTCAACGTGAAAAGCTGCCATATATTCCCCTTAATTAATTCCCATTAATTCAGCTGCATCTTTATTATTTTGTTGCATTTTTATTAATTAAAAAATTTCCCAAAATTACCTCCATAAAACACCTCAAGATTGAGTCATTAATTGCCCTAACTTTTCATTAAACACAAGTCACTTTTTGAAGGTAAAAGTCAATGGTAATCAACCATAGGTGATTTAGTATTTTCCAATGAGATTTGACTTAATCAAATTCTTCCATATTGTAAACACCTTGTTTTGACCATCCATAAAAATTTTCACCTCAAAATGATCATCCTAGACCAAGATTAAGCATTTGAAAATATTTCATATAATTTCATGAAATTTAATTATCTTCACAATATTTTACTCATAATTATCATAATCCAAACCATTCATTAGGTAGGGCACGTTGACATGAGTTTACCCTCTAATTTTCATATCAATCTGCCTTATCCACTTTAAGTTAAGAATTTATCAAGCAATAACCTAACTTACCCAATAATTATTAACAAAATGGCATGGATAATGGAATTTAATAAACATGTCAACTCATCATTCCCTACACCATATTTGTCTTTTTGTGCACACTAATCTAAATTGAGCAAGAGTGATTAACTTAATCACTTTTCTTAATCATTTGCTCTAATGTCATTCATCTAACTCAGGGCATGTAATTAATCATTATACAATTCCTAATTTATATTTATTGCTCTCAAAATGCCCTAGCTTCACAATCCTCCCCCCTACAAAAGGTTTCATCCCGAAACCAATTACTTTTCAAAGAACTAGGGATATTTTCTTTCAACTTCTTCCTGAAGTTCAAATGTGTCTTTGTTCTCGGAATATCGATTCCATTGGACTTTGACATATTCGATTTCCCGATTCCGAAGCTTTTATGTCTTATAGTCCAAAATTTTGATCATTCTTTCTTCATAGTTTAGACGATCTAGAATTGGCAAATTTTCTGCTATCAAGATATAGGTGGGATCTGGTATATATTTCCTGAGCATGGAAATATGGAACACGTTGTGGACTAAGGCTAAAGCTGGAGGTAAGGCTACTCTGTAGGCTAATTTTTCAATTTTCTCCAGTACCTCAAATAACCTAATATATCTAAGATTCAATTTATTCCCTTTCCTAAATCTTGTGACTCCTTTAAATGGTGTTACTTTTATAAATACATGCCCACCCACTTGGATATCCAAATCCCTTCTCTTCCAATCTGTATAATTCTTCTGCCGACTTTGGGCTGTGAATATACACTGGGCGTATCATTTACACCTTCTCTGTCATTCTTTTGGACAAGTCGGGGGTAACCTCCTTTCTCCAACCTCATCCAAGTTCAACGGGATTTGACATCTTCACCCATATAAGGCTTCAAAAGGGGCCATTTGGATACTTGATTGGTAGCTATTATTATAGTATGGCGCCCCAGCCCGAGGGTCACAACCTTACTCCAAGATCTATCGATTGGTAAACATGAATCAGGATTGTTGCCCTGTCACTCGAAGAGCTTATTAGATATTTATCCATTTTATCTTAGCTCTTTAAGAGTTTATATGATTTCATATATTCCATTTGAAATATACACACATGATCTTATAATTTTTTCCCTACTTAACCATTCCATGATAAATCATTCTTAATAATTGACCATAATTTTTTTTTCTATTTATAGTCACAATCACCACGTAGTCATAAACATAATATAACTCTTATATAACATGCAATCACCAATAATGTCATCAACATACAACCATATAGTTCATAGAGTACAATCACAGGAACTTGTAGAAATTCATTTTTCTTCTTGAATCTCCACTTGCGCTCCTTGCATGGTTCTCCCTTCACCTGTCTTTAGGATTTGGAAAACAAAACTGTGGGTTGAAACTCAATAAGAAAGTAGTAAGGTTTTCAGGCCATTCATTTTCATTTAAATAACTTGGAAAGCCATATTATACCTACTCGAGGGTATATCTTACAACATGCTTCTTATACCCGTCTATGGTATGTCATAAACAATGCGATGCATTATTTAAAATCATGAAATTCTTTTGGATAGAAGCTAGCTAGGCAACCATCCGCTTTCATTCTCTCTCCCATTCCAAGGATGCGCAGCTGGCCTTTGCCCTCTCTTAGCGACTTGGCCGCACCAAAGGGGGACATTCGGTCCACTTACACCTTTGAGGTAGACCTCATGCTTTTGTGCACATGCTTTCTTTCATAAACATGAATTTGACATGCTAGCATGATTTTTCATTCATAAATCATGAATTCATCATTTGACATAAGTACTTGAAAAGCTGTAAATAATTCATTTATTCCATTGGAAATAGAATTTCAATATATATTTAGATAAGGAATGACCATCCTTAAAAATATTAGAAAGAATTGAAATTATTTATATGCTAACTCATTTAAACAGTTAGAATATCATTGATAAACATTTTATCACATTTGATAAAACAAAGCATTTAGAAAACTGCTTGCTTAGCTTTGCGCCTCGTTTACCTCTTTGCCTTTGCCTATACATAAACATAGTATTGTATTCATAACAATCCATTTGCTTGCACTCACTTAGTTTTCCAATCCCATAATCCATATCATACATAATCAACTTGGATTTTCAAGTCGATCATACATACATGACAGGCACTTGTGCATCATATCATTCATTCCATATTGTGTTTCAATTCCATATTTAGGGTAAACACATAGCATACGTTCATAATTCATCATTTGGAAATTTATATCTCCCATTAACTATTTTTCATCTATTTTCCATTTTTCCTCGTCAATGCTCATTCTAAGCATATAAGTGACGTTCAAGCTTCATAAATAAATATCAAAAATTGAGATAATTAATCCTTATTCATAAAGAAATATCCTCATGAATTTTATCACATATTCATTGCATATTTTTTATTTTTGCAAGTTCACATAAGTCACATATCATCCATTCATACATATGCTTTACATACGTTCAACATACAACACATAAATTATATGTTTCTTAAATTTTATTAACCTAGAAACTTATACCCATTTTCATTATCATTAAAACCCCTTAATTAAAATATACTTTAGGGTTTAATTTTGGATTGTTTAATCCATTTATCACTGATTTCCAAAACAGCCATGTTAAGACCTATTTTTCATCATTTCAATGCTTCTTTCAAGACTTAAATCATAACAGATTTTTAAGTAATAATTTCTAGAAAATAAACATGATTTTATTAACTCAAATTTAGGGTATTATCACAAATTTAAAATTCATAATTCATTTGCTTCCATAACAGCAACATTCTCATACATATAGGGTATCCATTTGACCCGTTTTGATGTGTCCATACATATATCCATAAAATCAGATTTAGGATAAATATTTTTAAACCCTTTTGGACACTCAAAGTAACTTAAACCTATGGTATTTTATCCTCCATAAAATTCATAAATAATTTCATTACAAACAGCAACAAAAATCATATAGAAAGCACCCGTTTTGGCCCCCGTTTGGGCGTCCCATATACATACCCTAAAAAATCAGATTTAGAAAAAATTCATCTAGCCCACTTAGGCCATACAAAGGGTCCTTAATTTAGGTTAATTTACTCTACAATTCATCCATAAAAATTTTAAGCACTTCCTTGTATCATTTTTAACTCAAAAATGGAAAATTCGGGCATTTCTTGAAACCCTACGTTCCATATTTGCTAAAATCATTAACGAATGCTTAAATCAATATATGTAATCCAAAAGGACATGAATGAAATCCAAATAAACATGCTTAAATCATATAGAAACTTGGTTTAGGGTTTTGAGGATTTCCAAGTTAGCTTTTATCTCAAAATTCAACTTAAACTTCCATTCTCACTCTCTTGAACTCTTGATCTCATTTAAATCTTTCAAAAATCATTCAATCCCCATATTAAGGCATCATAACTCAGCCTTTAAGAGTTCTTTATGAACCATATTCATGACTCATGAATTGAGAGAGAAAAACTTTATTTAAGTGATTTAGAATTTAGATTTAACTTACTTAAATCAACCCTAACTTGAATCCAACTTGAGTTGCTTGATTCTTCTTCTTTTTCTCCTCCTTTTTCTTCCTCTTTTTCCTCTCCTTTACTCCTTCCCCCTTTCTGGTTTGGACGTGCTCAAGCTTGCTCAAGACTTAGCAAATTTTGGGAAATTTCCTCCCCCCTTCTCTTCATATGCACGTTCCAAGCTATGTCCCCATTTTATGATTTCTTTAACCAGCTTGTGGAACCCATTTGCCACATGTCATGAGGGTAATTTATTTCTACCTTATCCCTTGATGACATGATATTTTTATAACCAAGTAAAATTTGCATTTACTAATTAACAAAAATCCACAAAATCCATGCATTTAAGCATCATGTTGTTGTCCACCCTTGGACGTCCCCTCTTTAGCTGGGTTTTGACATTTTTTTTGCCACTTTTTCCGCTTATTTATGTGCCCATTTACTTTACTTGGGCATTAGGCAATTTAGACACATTTTTTAGTATTTTAGAAAATGACATTTCCATGCCCAAAGTGCCCTGTGGACATCCCTAGGTTGCTGCATTTCCTTGTAGTTTTTGCATTTTTTTATTTAATGATAATTGACCAAAATTCATACACATAGCTGTCCATAATATGCACGTTCATTTAGCTTTATGTTATGGCATTTTATGCCATAGAATTTCACCTTAATTTATGGTTATTTATTTACCCTAATTGCATAGGTAATTTAAATACATATTTATCATTAATAATTAATCATACTTAACACATGTCATTTGGGATTTTCTAGAAAAATTTAGCATAATCCCATCCATTCTTAATTTAGAGCACCTTAGCTTAGTCATATAAAAATCTCATCTAAAAAAAACCATGATTACATGCTAAGATATTAGCAAAATGATTTAATTCACAAAATATCATATAATCTTAGTTGATTAATCCATTCCCTTCATAGTTTTTATGATCCAAACCATCCATATGATTAAACCCATAATTATACGCTAGTCTTTCAAATTTCACCTCCATTTGCCTTATAAGCGTTAAGTTATGAATTTTCTAGCATTTTTTAACTTAACTTGTTAATTATCATCCTAATATTCATAAATCAAATTATGAAAAATTAAAATGATTATTCATGATTTGTTTATGGTTTCCAATTTTCATTAAGCCACTTTAATCCTGTTGACCCATATTGGCTTAAAACGATTAATTTAATCGTCATTTATAATTATTGGCACTAATTGTGATAAATTCTCAAAATAAAAAAATCATTTATAACCCAATTAAATCTTTCATGAATCATATTTATATGCCTAATGGATATACATAGGCCCTTCATAGATTAAGGTATCATACTATCTTAGGCTATCTCTTAAGTTTTCAAGTCATTCTACCTTGTGAATCTTGAGATATAAATGTATCCAATATTAAATCAATAAATAAAATAATAAATAGAATTAATTGCACTTTCCACATAATCATTTTTTTCATCCTTGTGAGTATTTATCATAGTAATCATAGGAGATTAACTTAATTGCCTTGTTTGAATTAATTTCTCTAATTCCATCTTGGTACTAGCTTTACTCTTAGGTGGGGTTTCTCGAGGATTCTCACAATTGTCAGCTCCATTCACAAAGCTGACAAGGAAAGGAGTAAGGTACGAATGGACACAGGAGTGTGAGAATAGCTTCTAAGAGTTAAAGAAAAGACTGGTAAAAGCTCCAATTCTAACACTACCTATGGAGAAGGAAGAGTTTGTGATCTATAGTGATACTTCAAAGAAAGGATTAGGATGTGTACTGATGCAAAATGGAAAAGTTATATCATACGCATCCAGGCAACTCAAGCCAAATGAGATAAACTATTCAACCCATGACTTAGAATTGGTAGCAATAGTCTTTTCCTTGAAAATTTGGAGACATTATTTATATGGAGTTAAATGTGAGGTCTATACTGATCACAAAAGCATCAAGTATGTTTTTACTCAAAAGGAGTTATATATGAGGCAGAGAAGATGACTCGAATTACTTAAGGATTATGACCTCAACATTTTATATCATCCAGGTGTTCCGGCCTCGTGAGAAAATCATATCATAAACTTGGTTAAAGATAAAATTATGTTCCCTGCGGCTTTGGAAATAAATGCTTAATTAATTTCCCAGCAAAATTTTAAAGCATCTAATTCTTTAACCGAGTCCGAAAAGTACATCACAGAAATATTTTGCATTGTGTTCCACATTCTGATTTTACATCTCTAACGAGAAAACCCTTGATTAAAAGAGCTGAATACAATGGTCCATAAAAAAATGCTTAATAATAATGAAGTGCGTAGAAGATCCTTCTACGTCTTTACAAGTGCACGAAAAATCGTGTCTAACAAAAATATAAAGATAAATGAGTACACTTCGCCCCGCGCCGTGACTCGGATGTGAGGTATATGGCGCCACGCGCCATATCTTAAATATGAAGTACATGACGCCGCGCGCCATGACTTAAATGTGAGGTACATGACGCCGCGCGCCATGTCTTAAATGTGAGGTACATGACGCCACGCGCCATGTCTTAAATGTGAGTTTACGCTTAGCCCGTCGACCAGCGATGACTCGGTTTTGGGAACTAGTGAGGGGCCCGTCGGCTACACTAGTGACCCTACACAGCAAACTAAGTGCGCTCTTAGCTTCTGGATTTACACAGCAGACCAGCGTGTCCCGCTTTCAGCTTCTGTATTTATATAAGAAACCAGCGTCTCCCGCATTCAGCCTCTGGATTGAACAATTGGGTGGTTTTACCAAGAAATGGATTCAACCGGATTTTAAAAGTATGTTTGGGTCATTTTTGACCAATTAAAAAGGTTTGGGCCCAACTGGGCTTGTTGACAAGAGTTTGGGCCATCTTGGGCTTTTTGGAGAGTTTTGGGCCATCATGGGTTTTTTTGAAAAGTTTTGGGCCATCATGGGCTTTTTGAAAAGTTTTGAGCCATCTTGGGCTTTTTGGAGAGTTTTGAGCCATCTTGGGCTTTTTGTAGAGTTTTGAGCCATCTTGGCTTTTTGGAGGGTTTTGGGCCATCTTGGGCTTTTTGGAGGGTTTTTGTGCCATCATGGGCTTTTTGAAAAGTTTTGGGCCATCATGGGCTTTTTGGAGATTTTTGGGCCATCATGGGCTTTTTGAAAAGTTTTGAGCCATCTTTGGCTTTTTGGAGAGTTTTGGGCCATCTTGGGCTTTTTGAAAAGTTTTGAGCCATCTTTGGCTTTTTGGAGGGTTTTGAGCCATCTTGGGCTTTTTTGAGAATTTTGGGCCATCATGGGCTTTTTGGAGATTTTTGTGCCATCATGGGCTTTTTGAAAAGTTTTGGGCCATCATGGGCTTTTTGAAAAGTTTTGAGCCATCTTTGGCTTTTTGGAGGGTTTTGAGTGCCTTTGAATATATATGTGTATTTTGATATATTTTTATAGGAAATACACATACATTTATTTTTATTTTTTTTTAAAGGAGAAAATATACTTAATCCGTGTGTCAATTCAACCCGCCAGTCGGGGAGTATCCACGTTAGGAAAAGTAGTTTTTGAAAATAATATATATGTATATATTTATATATTTATATATATATATAATATACATATATATTTTTATTCTATTTTCAAAAGGGGAAAATATACTTAACCCGTGTGTCAATTCAACCCGCCATTCGGGGAGTATCCACATTGGGAAAAGTAGTTTTTGAAAATAATATATATGTATATATATATATATATAATATACACATATATATTTAAAGGAGAAAATATACTTAACCCGTGTGTCAATTCAACCCGCCAGTCGGGGAGTATCCACGTTTGGGAAAAGTAGTTTTCGAAAATAATATATAAGTATATATTTATTTATATATATAATATACACATATATATTTAAAGGAGAAAATATACTTAACCCGTGTGTCAATTCAACCCGCCAGTCGGGGAGTATCCACGTTAGGAAAAGTAGTTTTTTGAAAATAATATATATATGTATATATATATATTTATATATATATAATATAACACATATATATTTTTATTTTATTTTTAAGAGAGAAAATATACTTAACCCGTGTGTCAATTCAACCCGCCAGTCGGGGAGTATCCACGTTGGGAAAAGTAGTTTTTGAAAATAATATATATATATATATTTATATATATATATAATATAACACATATATTTTTATTTTATTTTTAAGAGAGAAAATATACTTAACCCGTGTGTCAATTCAACCCGCCAATCGGGGAGTATCCACGTTGGGAAAAGTAGTTTTTGAAAATAATATATATATATTTATATATATAAAAGAAAGTTTTAAAAAAATAAAAAAAATAAAAAATAAAAATGGAGAACTCACGTTCTCTCTTCAGCGCGGGAGAGCTCTCTGGAAAAGAAAGAGAAAAGAAAACTATACGGAGGATCCGTTCTCTTTTCAGCGCAGGAGAGCTCTCCTTCTCCCGTTCTCCTTGTTGTGGTGAATGAAGGGCCGAATGCGGCTATTTATAGGACTCTGCCGGGCTCGAAACAGGTTCAGCAGCTGCTGCTGTTCCCGCGGAACTCCATTCTCGCGAAACTACACGCGGAACTGCATTCACATGATATTTCGTTGCCGCGGAACTGTTTCAGTAAAATCGTTCCCGCGGAACTTCGTTTGCTTGGGCACCAAGCTGCACTTGCACGGAACCGCTTTCCCGCGGAACCGTCTTCACGCAAAATAGGCTTGTATTTTCCTGAAGCTCGAGGCTCTCGGAACACCTGCTCCAGCGTGTCCATGTATTTGCAGGCGAGAGCGATCTCGAAGCCAGCCGTGACGGCGAAGCCGCCGATGGCGCCTATGATCGGTTTGCGGCAGCGCTCCATCTGGAATACAGGATCGGTCTCCACGACCTTCACGTCCCCTTCAAACACCTCCTCTGCAGCCGTCAGATCCACGCCCGAGTAGAAAGCCCGTCCCGCGCCGCAGATGACGATGACCCGCACCGATTCGTCGGCGTCCAGCACCTTGAATGCTCGGGCGAGGTCCGTTATCATCGCCTTCGTCGGGCAGTTGAGGGAGTTGGGCCGGTTGATGGTGACCTGGAAGAAGTTCTGATTCCTGCGCTCGTTCTTCGGGTTCAGAGTGATCTGGCGCCCGGATACCTTTCCGGAGAGAGGGGACTGGAGAGATCAACGGGCGATGAGGCACAGCCGTTTCGGCAATCGGTTTTCATGGATTCTTTGGCTGCAGAGATGATTGTCGAGTCGATGGGAAATCTCCTCGCGGCTGGTTCCGAAGGGAGTTCGTCGTTGTCTGCGGTGATGAAGTCATCAGGGATGAAGAGAATTGTTCCCAGCTTCGCATCGGATGGAGATGGTTCGTGAAGTCCTGCCAGGCCTCTCTCTGCTCCTCAATCAAGAACACGCCCTTCGTAAACCAAACCATATGGAGCGAACCTCAAACCACTGCTGTCCTCGATAATAGGCCTGCTGCGAATGCGTAGGTAGAAATCCGTGGCCTTTGCATGATGAATCCGGATCTGGTGAGACGCCAGCATGAACAGACACCCCTCCGCTTCGTCGATGTGAATGGAACCCAACACAGGACCAACAAAGACGCGGCAATTCCTGAGCCGGTGAATGAACAAAGCTCTCAATCTACCCAGCAGACGGACTTCGCAGGACTCAAGATAAGAAAGAGCGAAATTGCTGTTAGCTGAATCCTGGAACCGTTTAACCAAAAGATCGCCCGTCTTATTTTGGAATCCCGCCGCCGACAGCTCCAGGCAGCCGCTTCCCGATGCGGGCGGCGACATCGTAAAGAAGCGGAAATGGAGTTCTTTTTTTTTTTTTTTTTTTTAAGGAGAAGCGGAACTCGATGAAGGTGCCTGTCCGCTTCAAGGCATTCCTTGGGATGATTTTCCGCAACTTTGCCAGGAAAGATCCACCAAACAAGGCGGCGTTGGTGAAAGATGCGACGGATGCCAAGGAAGACGTTGCATCTTGCGCCAACTGCTTGCACCTTGCTGTGGCGTGGTCTCTCATCGTTAATAATTTCATTCATGCCCTTCCCAGCCCATTCAAGACGGGTGTCAGGGCTTCCTCGAAGCCGTGTGCGCAAGACGAGGGGCCACATCATGTTACAGGAAATGACCGCGCGGGCCTCTGCGTGAATCTTGACCGAATGAACTCCGGCAGTTCGATTATGGGGGAGTCTGAAAATCACGCAGTTGCACTTAAGGAAGGTGAAGTGCTGTCGTTGGAGCTCTTCTTCAGCTTAATGGTGGATAATTTCGTCCAATGTCTTTGTAAATTTGACCAGATGGTGAAAGATGGCTGTCGTAAGAATTGCACCAGATCGAATTCTTCTTCTTCACCTTTAGGTGAGCCTGATCATCTGGGAGTTGCAGGAATCTTCAATGGAAAAAAAACGGATATTAATGGCCTCTTGACACATCTGGTGTTTGCGAGACTCGGGGCCATTCCTTCTAGTATGGTTGGTGTGACGTCTTCTGTCAAAGATGATGGTGAGAATCGGGTATCTCCAGCCAACAGAGAAGAACCAGAGGCCAGCTTTGCACCCAAACTTGCGAATGGGTTGCTGAACATTCCATTATCGAATGTGGAGCGCTTGCGATCCACCCTCTCTACCGTTTCATTGGCAGAATTGATTGAACTCATTCCTCATCTTGGACGGCCCTCAAAGGACTATCCTGATAAGAAGAACCTATTCTTCGTTCAGGATTTCTTCAGGTACACGGAGTCTGAAGGAAGACGGTTCTTTGAGGAGCACGAAGATATGCCAGAGAATTTTTTTTTTTTTTTTTTTTTTTTTTTTTTTGCCGCACTCGAAGTCACATATTTTCAAAGTCATTTGGGTGGAAGCAGTTTCTGTCTTTGATGGAGCAGAAGGAACCAACCATTCTGCGTGCTTATACTATTCTATGTTTGAGCAAATCTTCTGAGCGCCTTGAAGATGATCCCAGGAGTATTTGGTTCGAGGCAGCTACTGTTGTTGCTGTGTCCCCCACCTGTGGAAATACCTGCTGAAAGTGTTTTAAAATTTGCTTTGGCAGGAGGCCTTGCTTGTGTCCTTTCCACTTCTCTAATGCATCCTGTAGATACAATCAAGACTCGTGTACAAGCATCAACACTTTCATTTCCAGAACTTGTGTCAAAGCTTCCTCAAATTGGACTTCAGGGCCTATACAGGGGTTCGGTCCCAGCCATCCTTGGACAGTTTTCAAGCCATGGATAGCGTACTGGAATCTTTGAAGCAACCAAGCTTGTATTAATAAATGTAGCACCGACAATTCCTGAAATCCAGGTGCAATCCTTTGCCTCCTTCTGTAGCACAGTCCTTGGAACGGCTGTTCGAATTCCATGTGAAGTGTTGAAGCAACGGCTGCAGGCTGGTATTTTTGACAATGTGGGAGAGGCAATTGTTGGCACTTTTCAGCAAGATGGCATGAAAGGATTCTTTCGTGGAACGGGTGCAACACTTTGTCTGAAGTTCCAGCAATAATAGGCCCTGTGACATTTTTACTTGATGGACCTGCATCACTTAGTGGCTTGGGCTGCATCGTAGGAGCAACAACCATGGCATATTGTCCATCACATCAAATGCCCCCTCAGGAATTATGCCGTCGTGGGCTACTTGTAAAGGCGTGATTCCTGACATGTTGTCTAGCAGGCCTCTCTTGACTCATGGCGTAATGAGGATTTTTTTTTTTTTTTTTTTTTTAAATGGGCCATATATATATCACAATTCTTTCTCTTAGGCAAAACACAGAGAAGAAACTGAGGGGCTCCTGGAAGCTTTGATTGAATGATTTCGAACATCTTGTCGACCCTGACTGTAGGTGGAGCACGCCTAAATTGAGGATTCTCTTCAAAGTAATCAAATGGTTCTGCAATGACAATGCCTTTCATCGCCCCACATTTGTGCAGATCACGAGCAAGAGACCAACATCGCAGCGAGTAGAACAACCCATTTTTTTTTTTTTTTTTTTTTTTTTTTTTTTTTCATCGACCATTTCTAGGAAAGAATTCATCATTGCCAACTTTTAACTTTGGTGTATTCAAGACACGGCCTTCTTTTTGAGTGAAGTTACCATTGATCGAAACACCGCATGCCTTCGACATTTCATTAGCACCATAGTTGCTGCTTCTTAATGCATTATTTAAAGTTTGCATCCTTTCTTGTGGTTTCTGTCGTGATTTTTCAACCAGGGATGATCTTTGCAAAGTTGATAGAGATTTAGTATACCTTTGCAATGAAACCAGAGAGCAGAGCTCGACAGGATAGTAAGTGGGGCATTTTGGCTTTCCAAAATAATCGAAAACTGTAATCTCAATGGTTTGAGACGGGCTATTGCTTCTTCCATTTTTCTGTTTCGAAGTAAACATTTGCTGGTTGCATGGAAGCTCGCTTAGCCCTACAATTCTAAATTCCATATTTGAGGGTCTTGTCTTCACCCTCAGATTCTTCAGAGTTTTCTTTGCCTTTCCCCAATCAATTTCACCATGATTTCTAACATTTTGATTAGCCATCAGAAATTCATCAACAGGGCCAGGCCTTATAGTCATTGTAGTAGACACATCAATATTTAGAGACAATCCCCCCTTGACTGGTTCGGAAGCTAGAATGAAAACCACGACAACCCAAAACTCCACTTCCAATGTCAACGAAGTTACTAGGATCTTTGTGAAAAAATGACTGCCGAACCAGAAGGCAACCCTGCTTTGCAGCATGCTGCCTTAGGATTATATCTAGAACCCTTAAGGCTTCTTGAGAACTCTAGGAATCGTGTCCTTGCAGAGCGTTTGCAATAGCTTTCATTGGAATTTTGGCAGCAAAATGTATCTCAACTTTGAAAGTCTTGGTCTGATACGAACGCCTTTGCCTTTTCCGATCTCCCTCCCCGGGGCTGTCATTACCATGAGGACTACTATTCCCACCAACTTTGTTTGAGGATATGTCTTTAAGCACAACACTGAATTCAAAATTCTGTTGTGGAAGAGCCCTCACTGTAAACAAGCTCTTCTCACCATCATAAGTGAAGTACTTTCCCTGTTTCTCCTGCTGATGTAGTGAACTCCATTCGAGTTTTGAAGGAGTCCCTTCCTTCTACGAGGGAGGCTGTAGAGATTCTTTTGATATATGACTTTCTTTGTAATTTCATGGATAGTATCTTTTTAAGTAATTCCCATTCACGGTTGCTTTCATTTGATTTCCGCAATTAACAACTTCATATGTGCCATTGCCATGGACCCTTTCAATGATGTAAGGCCCTTCCCATTTAGGCTCGAATTTGCCGGTAAGTTTGCCCCCGACCATAAGCTCTGTGCGTAGCTTTAGCACCAAATCTCCTCTTTTGAATGAGCGATGCCTCACAACTTTATTGTACGCTTCGACCATTCGAGCTTGATAAAGTTCGATCCGTTGCCGTGCTTGAACTCGTTTCTCGTCTAGTGCCTCGAGTTCGTCGAAGCGAAGTTTGGCTTGTTGTTCAGTGGTTAACCCAGAATGGATGGCAACCCTCAAAGATGCTAACTGAATTTCCACTGGTAAAACCGCTTCCGTGCCAAAGAGCAATGAATATGGTGTTGCTCCCGTTGCAGTTCGATGTGTGGTTCTGTAGGCCCACAATGCTTCGGGTAACCTCTCGTGCCAATCACGCTTATTTTTCACGGTGGTCCTTTTGAGGATTCGAATAATATTTTTGTTAAATGCCTCTGCTTGACCATTCCCTTGTGGGTAATAGGGCGATGAGAACACTTGTTTGATTCCAAACCTTCGGCATAACTGATTTACTTTATCGTTTTTGAATGGCGTGCCATTATCTGAGGTGATTTGATAGGGAACACCATAACGGTAGATGATTTTGTGCTTGATAAATTCAACCACCTCTTGCGCTCGGACTCTCTTGTAAGCTTTAGCTTCTGCCCATTTGGAGAAATAATCCGTAGCGGCTAAAATATGAAGGTGTCCTTTAGATGACGACGGGTTTATTGGACCGACAATATCAAAACCCCACCAAGAGAAAGGCCATGAAATAGGTGCTGGAGACATTACTGAAGCAGGAATATGATAAATATCTCCATGCATTTGGCAGACTTCACAGGATTTTGCAAAATTGATGGAGTCTTGGACCATTGTGGGCCAATAATAGCCCAACGTTTTGATCCTATGATAAAGACGACGTCCAGATTGGTGGGCGCCGCATTCGCTGGAGTGCGTCTCTTGAAGAACTTGACAGATATCATTTCCGTCAATACAGCGAAGTCAAAGTCCATCAAAAGCAATCCGGTACAAATCGTCTTGAAACACAGTATATCGGGAAATAGCCTTTCTCAATGACTTCCTTGCGCTTGGATCATCTGGTTCAATGCCATATTTGAGGTAGTTAATGATAGGGATGCGCCAGTCATCATTGTTTGTAGTTACCTCAGATACACACCGTCCAATTTGATTTACTTGGAGCTCTTCGTCATCTTCTAGTCTTTGTACTCGAATTGTCATGTCATCGAGCTCATTAAAGGCGAGAATACTGGCCAACTTTGATAGTGCATCAGCAACTATATTTTCTGATCGAGGAACATGCTCAACCGAAACCATTTCGAACTTTGCCAACAAAGTTTGAGCTTTGTCATAATATTTTCGCAAATGGGGCTGGTGTACTTCGTATTGATTATTTAACTGTTTTATAACCAATTCAGAGTCCCCAAATATTCGCACAAATAAAATATCTGATTGCAGAAGAAGTTCCATGCCGATGAGTAAGGCCTCATACTCAGCTTCGTTATTTGTTGTGTTTATTCCAAGAAAGTAGGAGTGCGGGAATAAGTCTTTATGAGGGGAGACTACGACAATTCCAACACCAGCTCCGGATGACCTTGAAGCGCCATCGAAATACATTTGCCACATTGGATCATCATTTGCATAGAAAACCTTCTCATCAGGTAGGTTTTCTAAGATGGGAAATTCTTCTTCAAGCGGATGGGCTGCTAGGAAATCTGCTAACACTTGTCCTTTCACTGCCTTTCGTGGCACATATTTGATATCAAACTCAGATAGCAGAAGTGACCATTTTGCTAGGCGTCCTGAAAGCATTGGTCTAGTGATCAGGAACTTGAGGGGATCAGCCTTTGATATAAGTATAATTTGGTGCGCGAGGAAGTAATGTCTCAGCTTTTATGCCACAAAAACCAGTGCTAGACAAATTTTCTCGATCGAGGAATAATTGCATTCAGCTTGCAATAATCGTCGACTGAGATAATAGGCGGCTTGCTCTTTGCCTTGGGCATTTTCTTGTGCGAGCAATGCCCCCAGTGATTGCGGGCTGGCAGCGATATAGAGAATGAGCGGCTTTCCTTTTACTGGAGTTGTCAAAACAGGAGGATTTTGCAGCAATTCTTTGATGGCTTCGAAGGCCTGTTGGCATTTCGCGTCCCACAGGAAAGTCGTATCTTTTTCATCAACTTGTGAAAAGGCTGGCACCAGCCGGATAAGTTGGAGATGAAACGTCGGATATATGACAGTTGACCTTGGAGACTCCTTAATTCTCGGAGGTTTCGTGGAGGCGGCATATTTTGAATTGCTTCCGTTTTGAGTGGATTCCCCTTTGGCGGATTATGAACCCGAGGAATTTTCCAGATGATACTCCAAATGCACATTTGAGAGGATTCATCTTGAGATCATACTTTCTCAGGCACAAGAATACCAAACTCAAATCTTCTTTATGCTTATTGTGACCTTCAGATCTTACAACCAGGTCATCGACATAGCACTCAACATGTTTGTGTAACATATCATGAAATATATTTTGCATAGCCCTTTGATAAGTTGCGCCAGCATTCTTAAGACCAAAAGGCATGACTTTGTAGCAAAAGACACCCATCGGTGTTCGAAATGCTGTTGCGGCTTCATCTGCTGGAGCCATCTTGATTTGATTATATCCCGAATATCCATCCATAAAGGAGAACGTGTCGTACAGGGCCGTGCTGTCGATTAGCACATCAGTAAAAGGAAGGGGAAATTCATCTTTAGGGCATGCTTCGTTTAAATCTCGAAAATCTACGCAGATGCGGATCTGCCCATTTTTCTTTTTGACAGGAACAATGCTAGAAATCCATTTTGGAAATTTGATTTCCCGAATGAATTCAGCATCAATGAGTTTTTCAACTTCCTTGATGATTTGTTCTTCAAGCTCTGGTCGAAACCTTCTCGGAGCTTGCTTGACTGGCTTTTTATCTCGCGAAATATGCAGATGATGCATTGCAATAGCGGGGTTGAGACCTGGCATTTCGGAATACCCCCAAGCAAAAACATCTTTGAATTCACTTAAAAGCCGCCTCAGCACCACCTTTTTTTTTTCGACCAGGTTTTTGGCAATAAAAATGGGTCTCGGGTCCTCCTCAGTCCCGAGATTGAATTCCTCAAGTACATCAATAGTAGGCTGCCCTCCATCCTCAATCGCGGGTGGAGCATCCTCTGGTTCCATTAATGCCTCTTCATCATTGCTGGAGTCCTCGCCTGTAGAGATGCAATAGGTGGTGGCAAAGTTGTCGTCTTCTTCTTCTTTATACCCAAGGCCAAGTCGTTTGTTTTCCTTTTGATAACCAGGGGGTCTTTCGGATAACGGGATAGGGATGTTACTCCCGAGGCCTGATAAATGTGGTTCATCGGGATAGAACCCCATCAAATCCATAATTTTCTTGCTTTCTCTGCTATAGCGATGGAAATCCCATTTCTTGAGCTTAGCCGTGGGCAAACAAGAGGATTTGTTAGGGCTACCGTAAACCTTGCCATATTGCTTTATGAAATGTTTTTGGGCAAATTTTTCATCTTGAGGTTCCTGCACACTTGGAGCAGATACATTAAACCCCACGAGCATTGCTAAAACCTCATCGAGCATTTCCTTAGGTTTTTTATTTTGGTGAGCGGCCTCAGTGGCCGTTCCGTCACTCTCACAGCAAAGTGACTTGGCTTCCTCATTGGCCTGATTCCGGAATCTCCGAAGAGCTTCCAGATCCACCTCAAACCTAGGAGAATTGGCTCGAGGCGGTTTAACAACCTTTTTCAGGACTTCGAGGTCCAAGTAGAACCGTGATCCTGCAGCAGTGTTGCTATAGCTGGTAGGAGGTGGTATGGTTGCCCCCTGTCGTTGTCGTGGTAGTGGATGTACTGGATCGAGGCTCATATTTTCAAATTTGGTTTGAAATTGAGCCCTCGGTTCTGTCGTCCCTCGTCCATGATCGCGCCCTCGACCACGACCTTGACCTTCCATCTTCTCACCCTTTGAGAATATGTCTGTGCTTATTGGGGCGGGGGGAGCCTGATATACCTCCTGCTGACCTTCACGTGTGGTCGCTTCAACTGCTTTCATTGATGTGTTGACAGCAGATGCCAAGTCATAATACTTAGCATCAGAGTAAAATGATTCTGTCGTTGCGAATGGTTTATGGTCAGCAAAAATCCTTTTTTTTGACTCCACCCTTGCAGTACTTGAAGCATTGATGCACCGTTGATGCGATGATCTTATTACTGTGGAGCCAAGGCCTTCCTAACAACAAGTTATATGAGGTCGGGGCATTAATCACAAAGCACGGGATTTCGGTGCAGAAATCTTCTATGCTTAATTCCAACTCAATCAGGCCCATGGCCTTTTGAGTCCCTTGATTAAACCCGTGAATCACCACACTAGTGTCTTTTAACGCTGATGGAGAAATTCCGATCCTTCTGAGTGTTCGAAGGGGCAGGATATTAATTGCAGACCCGGCATCGATCATGATTCTGTTGACCAGTTCACCACCCAGGTTGCCCGTAACATATAAGGGTCGGTTGTGATTAACGTCTCCTTTTCATCAGTGAATGAAATAACCTCATCACATTCAATGGCGTCGACCAGGTAAGTGAGACGGACATTTTCATCTGTCAGAGCACTAACCAGTGCATCTCTGGCTTCTTGCGATAACTGCAAGGCATCATAAATAATGAGTCGAGCAGGGAGTCGCTTCAAGTGTTCAAGCACGTTATAGCTTACTGAGGATTTTCGATGATCGGCTGGTATGTGCTGCTCTGGCTGAGTACGATTTTCTTGTGCCGGGGCTTTACCCTTGTTTTCTGGTGTGATTCGACCAGATCGAAGAATTGCAAGAACATCTTCTTCAACTTGCACCATATTGCAAGAGGCAGAGTCCTGAATGTTTGTAGCCAATGTTCGTAGTACATCTGAGAAAAATGGCTGTATTTTTGGAATTTCAGGAAAATACCCACTCATTGACTTGATGCACTGATGAACCATGATTCCTTCTTTATCGAATTTTTGGTTGATTATCCTGCAGTTTATCCATCTCAAAATGTAGTCGTACTGAGATTCTCCTGATAGGGGGTGCATGACTTCGACCATCTCTGGAGGGAACTCTGTTTCATATTCATGGAATCTTAGGATAAACATATCGACGAACTCTTTCCAAGAACCAAATGCTTCTTCGGGGAGCGAGGAGATCCAGAGAAAGGCACAACTGTCATGGGCCAAGCTCAAAACAAAGTGCCCGAGTGCAAACTCTTCTGTTTGCCCCATTTGACAGACCGCCAGTGAATAATCGAACAAGTGCGGCAATGCGTACTTATGATTCTCGTGGAATAACTGAATATGCGGCCAATCATAGCTTAACTCCCTAGTTAAGAAAGGGAACACTCGAAGAATGGGCGCATCGTTTAACTGCAGCACATGCAGAACTTGGAGTTGATTTGTCCTCCCAAAACCTTCAGCGTCGCTAAAGATTGCCTCTTGTTTGAAGCCTTCGTTGCTGACCCATCGGATTGCCTTTATGAAAGTTTTGGCTCCAAAGGTCTTGTACCCATTGTCAGTCGGAGGGCATACTGCATCCGAAAGATACTTCGTGACCATTTCAGGTTCAGGCAACCATATAGCCAAGGGATCACTCCATGTACTGTCTCTGAGATAATTTACGTAATGAGCAGTAGATTCTTGACTGTATTGTATTTCCCTCAAGTAATTACTAGGGAACTGCTCTCTTTGTCTTGACAGGAAGCGGACCAAGAACGCATCTATCAAGATGACCCACTCGGTAATTTCTTCGATATGATTATCTTGGTACCAAGACATCACTGATTCCCCCAGTGAATACCGAAAGTATTCCACTCTGGTTTCCCAAGATGCTGGCAAAAGTCGAGATTCTCGCAAATACGTGATGATGTGGTTTACTGGTGACATCCCAACTTCAAACTTGGTGTAGTTAGGGATAAGCACCGAGGCTGTTCTTCGCCGCTTTGCAGGCTTGGATGCAGACGCATTTATATGATAGCAAGTTTCAGTTTCTCTGTTGTTGCTATCTAGGTCCCAAAACAGACCATTCTCACATGGAGTTGTATTTGGTAACTCCTCGAGAATGTATCTTTCTTTTTCTGGTCGAGGTGATCTTCCAGCAAGCCGTTGATAGAATGGGAGTAGCAACTCGGGCTGCAAAAAGTCCATGATCATGAATGGTTGCACCCGTGAGGATTGCCTCAAATGCCTTGAGAAGAAAGGGAGAATGGCCTTATCCCTTATTCTTTTGTCTTTTCTGCATAAATCTTTGAGGCATCTTTTTGTCCGTCTTAGGCTTGGTGGTTTTCGAACCACTTCCCAATCACCCTTTTCTGCTATCTCAATTGTCACAATATTTGATGAAGCTTGCGCTGGAGGACTGAGTTTTATAACCCCCTTGTCGATGTAATCTTGCAATATTGCTTGGAGATCCCAACACTTCTTAGTGGGATGACCGACATATCGGTGGTAACTGCAATATCGCTGGTGAGAAGTGCGTCCAACTTCTTCTAGCCTTTTTGGGGGAGGCAACTCGAATAGCCCGGTCGACATGAGGTGCTGGAATAGCGTCTCCACATCATCTTCCCCGAAGGCGTATTGGATTTCCTCTCTTCGGAAGGGTTTTGCAGGCTGCTCTTTTGCGGGTAGCTTTGCTTTATCCGGCTGCTTCTTAACCTCTGTAGTATTTGCAGAGGTCTCTCCAGTTTTCTTCTTCTTGAACATAGTAGTTGTGGATGACTCCTTCTTCCAGGCTTTTTGCTGAGACAACAAATATTCTTTTCGACAAGCTTCTGTAGCTAGGGCCTGAAATGTACTTAGTTGTTCATTCATCAGCAACGAGATTTCCGTCTTGATGCCATTTCGGCAAAGATTGACCTTCATTGCTTGAGAGAGGGGTGCTTGACATCGATTAGCGGCCCTTTGCCATCTAGTGATGTAGTCTTCAACCGGCTCGTCCTTCTTTTGGGACAGGGTAGATAATTCCGATAGTTGTACTTCTCGTGTAGTATCAACGAATCGGGAGGTGAACATTTCTTTCATCTCTTCCCATGTTTGGACTGAGCCGATTGGGAGAGATATGTACCACTGGAAAGCATCGCTGGAAAGAGTATTGGGAAACATTCGAAGACAAAAATTTGAATGGTGCGCCCAATTGCCCATGGCATAGTGGAAGGATGCCAGGTGCTTTAACGCGCTCCCAGTCCCATCGAATTGGATTTTTGGTGGCTTCAAATCTTTAGGTAGCAGCTCCGCTTCAACCTCTGGGGGATAAGGCCTGTTGATTGTCGTTGTAGGGACCCCAGTGAGTTGAGGTGCCTGTCGACGAAGGCATTCGGCCACAAGCTGATGTACCATCTCCTTCTGTGCAATAAACCTGGGTGGAGACCCCATGGGTGTGTTTACCCGTGCGTCTTGCGTTCGAGGGGTATTGATACGTAGGTTATTGAACTGCAGAAAGCCTGGCTCCAATTCTGCATTTTCATCTTCCTCGGTCCGCTGCCTGACTGGTTTTTCGGGCTGATGGACCGATTGACGGTTCCTTGGTGATGGTGGTTGATGGGAACCTGATGTCTTGTTGCCTTGAGTTTCCATAGCCCGTTTCATACTCTTAATCTCCTCCCGGAGGTCATGAATGAGCTGAGACTTGGGTGTAAGAACCTCTTCTTCTTCGCCCACCATGTAAGAGGCTTCAAATTGACCTCTTGGGAGGGCGGCCCTGATCCCTTCAGGATGAGAGAGGCTACAGAATGGCGGTGTAATGGGCATTGCGGCTGCCCTTGACCGGGTTAACATCTCCGATGCTTTGGAAGTGCTTGGCTGGGTGAGGTCCACCATGTTGACTTCTGTCGTCTGGAGGAGACGTCTCCTCCTTTTAGCTTCTCTCTTGGGGTGAGGCATCCGGTGCTTTTCTCGAGACGGGGCCACGACAGGCGCATAAGTCATATCCTCCCTCAGTCTGATCAATGAGGCGAATTGATTTTTGTGTATAAAATCAGGGATCAGCCTGAGCACCAAACGTGGATACGTCGTATGGCGCCTCTGGGGATACTGCCACCCGCTAAAGAGTCTTGGCTTTTGAGGCACTCTCAATTTGCGAGTGTTCTGTAGTGGCTTCTTTTGCTGCCCACCCCTTTGTCGGGGGTGTGAGAACAGCCTATGTCTTAGTCCTGGTGGCAGTGGCGATGAAGCCTTCAAGTTTAACCGGGAAGTTGCTTTCCCGAACTGCTTTTTCTGCTGCGTTTTCCTCCTTTGCTTCCTTGATACGTGATGAGGAACCGTCACTATGTTGGCAGTATCATAGTGATCTGGAGATTTGACTCTAGCTTGTGAGTTAGATGGAGCATCGGTTGACTGATGGGGCGAATGCGTCGGGTCAGGGATGACAAATCGCAAGGCGCCTAAACCGGATCGGACAACAATAGGTCCTTGCGGCTTGAATTGGTCATCTCCTCCATCGGCCAATGAAGCATCCAGCTGAGAAAACTTGGTTTCTCTTCTTAACTTCTCCCGCTCCTGGGTATCACCTTGGCTAGGTCGGGGGGCTAGGTCAACAACCCTTGAGGCAACCCGACCAAATTGGCGAGTGATGGTGCACCGAACAGGATTTGGTGCAGTTTTGCCCCCATTTTGGGGAACAATGGCTTCTGGCCGGCAAGCTGGCGCTAGCCGAGTTGCAGTAGATCGTCTTGCAGGCCTTTTCATGGAATGGGACCACAAGACAGGTTGTCCTGCAGGCTGTCGTGCTGCTGGTTGGGCTTGTGCAGCAAGCCTACGGGCAGACTTTTCGGCATAGTTTGACCGTAGAGCAGGTGGGCCCATTCGGATTGGCGCCTGCAGAGACTTTGTTGGTTGAATAGGAGTAGTCTTCGAGCTTTGAACAATAAGAGGCTCCTTGAGTAGTGCAGATCGGTCTCTTCTTTGCTTGATCGCTGCAGGAGAGTAGTCAACGCGTCGATAGACACGGTGCTCCGGCTTCTCTGGTATACGAATAAAATGATGCGGGATAGCCGCATCCATGTGGTCTGGCTCAGAAATGACAAAACCACCATTAGGCAAAAATCCAAAAGCCATCGAATGTGCCATGAAATCTGCAAAGGAGCATTTCAGAGTGTTAGGTTCGAGAAAATAAGCATATAAAGACCATAGTTTTCAGCTCTTAAAGATGAAGGGAGAATGTTTCACGTCGGGTTCACCATTTGTTCCGGCCTCGTGAGAAAATCATATCATAAACTTGGTTAAAGATAAAATTATGTTCCCTGCGGCTGTGGAAATAAATGCTTAATTAATTTCCCAGCAAAATTTTAAAGCATCTAATTCTTTAACCGAGTCTGAAAAGTACATCACAAAAATATTTTGCATTGTGTTCCACATTCTGATTTTACATCTCTAACGAGAAAACCCTTGATTAAAAGAGCTGAATACAATGGTCCATAAAAAAAATGCTTAATAATAATGAAGTGCGTAGAAGATCCTTCTACGTCTTTACAAGTGCACGAAAAATCGTGTCTAACAAAAATATAAAGATAAATGAGTACACTTCGCCCCGCGCCGTGACTCGGATGTGAGGTATATGGCGCCACGCGCCATATCTTAAATATGAAGTACATGACGCCGCGCGCCATGACTTAAATGTGAGGTACATGACGCCGCGCGCCATGTCTTAAATGTGAGGTACATGACGCCACGCGCCATGTCTTAAATGTGAGTTTACGCTTAGCCCGTCGACCAGCGATGACTCGGTTTTGGGAACTAGTGAGGGGCCCGTCGGCTGCACTAGTGACCCTACACAGCAAACTAAGTGCGCTCTTAGCTTCTGAATTTACACAGCAGACCAGCGTGTCCCGCTTTCAGCTTCTGTATTTATACAAGAAACCAGCGTCTCCCGCATTCAGCCTCTGGATTGAACAATTGGGTGGTTTTACCAAGAAATGGATTCAACCGGATTTTAAAAGTATGTTTGGGTCATTTTTGACCAATTAAAAAGGTTTGGGCCCAACTGGGCTTGTTGACAAGAGTTTGGGCCATCTTGGGCTTTTTGGAGAGTTTTGGGCCATCATGGGTTTTTTTGAAAAGTTTTGGGCCATCATGGGCTTTTTGAAAAGTTTTGAGCCATCTTGGGCTTTTTGGAGAGTTTTGAGTCATCTTGGGCTTTTTGTAGAGTTTTGAGCCATCTTGGCTTTTTGGAGGGTTTTGGGCCATCTTGGGCTTTTTGGAGGGTTTTTGTGCCATCATGGGCTTTTTGAAAAGTTTTGGGCCATCATGGGCTTTTTGGAGATTTTTGGGCCATCATGGGCTTTTTGAAAAGTTTTGAGCCATCTTTGGCTTTTTGGAGAGTTTTGGGCCATCTTGGGCTTTTTGAAAAGTTTTGAGCCATCTTTGGCTTTTTGGAGGGTTTTGAGCCATCTTGGGCTTTTTTGAGAATTTTGGGCCATCATGGGCTTTTTGGAGATTTTTGTGCCATCATGGGCTTTTTGAAAAGTTTTGGGCCATCATGGGCTTTTTGGAGATTTTTGGGCCATCATGAGCTTTTTGAAAAGTTTTGAGCCATCTTTGGCTTTTTGGAGGGTTTTGAGTGCCTTTGAATATATATGTGTATTTTGATATATTTTTATAGGAAATACACATACATTTATTTTTATTTTTTTTTTAAAGGAGAAAATATACTTAATCCGTGTGTCAATTCAACCCGCCAGTCGGGGAGTATCCACGTTAGGAAAAGTAGTTTTTGAAAATAATATATATGTATATATTTATATATTTATATATATATATAATATACATATATATTTTTATTCTATTTTCAAAAGGGGAAAATATACTTAACCCGTGTGTCAATTCAACCCGCCATTCGGGGAGTATCCACATTGGGAAAAGTAGTTTTTGAAAATAATATATATGTATATATATATATAATATACACATATATATTTAAAGGAGAAAATATACTTAACCCGTGTGTCAATTCAACCCGCCAGTCGGGGAGTATCCACGTTTGGGAAAAGTAGTTTTCGAAAATAATATATAAGTATATATTTATTTATATATATAATATACACATATATATTTAAAGGAGAAAATATACTTAACCCGTGTGTCAATTCAACCCGCCAGTCGGGGAGTATCCACGTTAGGAAAAGTAGTTTTTTTGAAAATAATATATATATGTATATATATATATTTATATATATATAATATAACACATATATATTTTTATTTTATTTTTAAGAGAGAAAATATACTTAACCCGTGTGTCAATTCAACCCGCCAGTCGGGGAGTATCCACGTTGGGAAAAGTAGTTTTTGAAAATAATATATATATATATATTTATATATATATATAATATAACACATATATTTTTATTTTATTTTTAAGAGAGAAAATATACTTAACCCGTGTGTCAATTCAACCCGCCAGTCGGGGAGTATCCACGTTGGGAAAAGTAGTTTTTGAAAATAATATATATATATTTATATATATAAAAGAAAGTTTTAAAAAAATAAAAAAAATAAAAAATAAAAATGGAGAACTCACGTTCTCTCTTCAGCGCGGGAGAGCTCTTTGGAAAAGAAAGAGAAAAGAAAACTATACGGAGGATCCGTTCTCTTTTCAGCGCAGGAGAGCTCTCCTTCTCCCGTTCTCCTTGTTGTGGTGAATGAAGGGCCGAATGCGGCTATTTATAGGACTCTGCCGGGCTCGAAACAGGTTCAGCAGCAGCTGCTGTTCCCGCGGAACTCCATTCCCGCGAAACTACACGCGGAACTGCATTCACATGATATTTCGTTGCCGCGGAACTGTTTCAGTAAAATCGTTCCCGCGGAACTTCGTTTGCTTGGGCACCAAGCTGCACTTGCACGGAACCGCTTTCCCGCGGAACCGTCTTCACGCAAAATAGGCTTGTATTTTCCTGAAGCTCGAGGCTCTCGGAACACCTGCTCCAGCGTGTCCATGTATTTGCAGGCGAGAGCGATCTCGAAGCCAGCCGTGACGGCGAAGCCGCCGATGGCGCCTATGATCGGTTTGCGGCTGTGGCGCCCCAAACCGAGGTACCTAGAAGCCTTACTCCGGGATCGTTTTGATTGGTAAACGTGACTCAGGATTGTTGCCCTGATCACACGGCAGGATTTTTTTTTTTTTTTTTTTCATCAATAAATGGAAAATTTCCATCATTCATCCAATTTGAAATATATTTCACATAACACAGTTATGATAAAAAACTATTCCATAAACATTTTCATTGGAATAAAAATATTCCCTTTTCATCTCAAAATTATCATCGTTGTCTGTACATAAAGTTTACATAAACATCATAAACTACATAACACTTGGCATGCTGCCTTCATCATCATTTCCTGTCTGTTGTTGAAAAAGCATGGGTGAGTAATAATACTCAGTAAGTAAGCTATACATAATTTTTCAATCATTTTCATGCATTTCATAAAATGCAAATGCAATGCATACATAGCATTCATGACATTCCTTTGGATGCAACGCTAGCTAGGCACCCATCCCATACATGCTCCCATTTCAGGGAGGTCGCCGCCGGCCTGGGCCTATTAAGCGACTTGGCAATAGCGAGGGGGACATCCGGTCCGCTTACTACCTCGACTAAGGCCTATTCCTCGTGCACATGCTCATCCTCATACACATGCCGGCATGATATTTGCAAATCATAAACAATTTCATAAAAAGCATTTAATAAATAATTTCACAAAACGAACTTCAGTTCATGTAAAGCAGTTATAGGTATGGCCAACCTTAAATAAATTTCATAAAGCAACTTGCAAACAATTTCAAGCATTTTGGAAATAATTTGCAAAACATATAACTTGCTTACCTTCTTAGGAGGTGTCTTCGATCTTCTCTTTTCCTTTTCCTATTCAAGGACAAAGGATATTTCATTTCCTCTATTTAAGCTGTTTCCCATGTATGCTTTATAATATTTGGGCATTATTTCTTTACATAGATATTTTTGTCCATAAATTCTTCAAAAATTCCATACTTATATTCAAATATTAATTTCCAAATTTTCTCCAAAATAACGCTGTTCACTGTAGCCAATCACTGTAGTGAAATCACTGTAGCAGATTACTGTAGTAAATTACTGTAGCAGATTACTGTAGTAAATTACTGTAGCAGATTACTGTATCAATCACTGTTCATCCGTGATAACTGTTCACAGCGACGTGGTTACTGTTCATGGGTTTTAAAAATTGATATTTTTTTCAAAAATAAAAAATACCATGACATACCTTATGCCTAGTATATCATTGGACATTTCTTATATTTTGAATTTATCCTCATTTACTTGGCCAAAAAAAATCATTTTCTCCATATACTAAAAATCACCATAAATTCACTTAAGCATAATCCTTAATTCCAAAAATCATGAAATTAATATATCATCATTCCAACATCATATTTATCATAATCATGCATCCCAAATCATCATTTATCATTTTTGGAGCATTATTTTCACATATCATAGGCTATCTTCCCGATTGCGTTATCTTCGCTCCAAATTTTTGATGTTTTGGCATAATTCTAATTAAGCATTATAAATTTACTCATTTTCTCATGCTTAGGCATTATCTAAGCATGATTTTACCCTAATTAACATCCAAAAGAAATTTGGGTAGAAATCACTTACCCGAAGCGGAGATACGCCTCTTTTTCTCACGCTTTCTCTCTCTAACTTTCTCCTTCTTTCTCTAAAGGGAAAAAACGTGTTTGGGGGTGGAAAATGAGCTCTTGCTCAAGCTTGGGACTGCCTTGGTCGTTCACCCCTTGATCCCTATTTATAGTGCTTGATTTTTTATGAATTTGGAATTTACCCCCTTGCTTTTGAGGTATTTAATTATAAATTGGTACTTCTTTTTAATTTTAGAAATTGCATTGAGCCAAGAGCTGCCCACCCTATGCCTGCTCCAGCAGCCCTATGCAGCCCTATTTTTTCCTATTTTTATTATTTTTTATTTAATTAATTTTAAGCTAATTAAATCTAAGCCCTTGATTTGGGATTTGGATGAATTTAATCCATTGATTAAAGTCAAGTGGCCATTTAATGCCCCTGCTCACGCCCCTGCCCTTGCTGCATTGCATTTAATTTTTTAATTTTTAATTTTTTACTTTTTGTAAAAAGTCAAAAGTAGTATTTAATTAAAGAAATGCTACTTTTTGATTTTTCATTTGACGCTTAATATTGACCTTTGATTTGTGATTTTTATCACATCTTAATCCATTCATCATGTTCATCATGAATTTTTAACCATCCATAAAAAATTTCATCGAATTCCGACGCCCGGATTGTGATTTATGAATTTTTTTCTATTTTTCCACAAAAATCCAAACTTGGATTAAAATATCCAAAAGAATCTCTATTTTGTCTTGTAGTAGTTAAATATCTATTTCGTCTTTTTGTGATTAAGTTAATCCAAGTGATTAACTCTTAATCACGTGTCTTAGCCCTTGGTTACTATTCACGTGTACTATTCACGCGCACTATTCACGGGGTTAAATTCTCAACTGCATTATTACAACCTCAAACACACATGTCCATTCATAAATTTTCATTTATTTATAAAATAATCTTCAAAATTTACAAATGTCGAAATGACGCGTATATGGTCGAAATGACGCATACACGGTCGGGGTTCCACAGCGGCAGCGCTCCATCTGGAATACAGGATCGGTCTCCACGACCTTCACGTCCCCTTCAAACACCTCCTCTGCAGCCGTCAGATCCACGCCCGAGTAGAAAGCCCGTCCCGCGCCGCAGATGACGATGACCCGCACCGATTCGTCGGCGTCCAGCACCTTGAATGCTCGGGCGAGGTCCGTTATCATCGCCTTCGTCGGGCAGTTGAGGGAGTTGGGCCGGTTGATGGTGACCTGGAAGAAGTTCTGATTCCTGCGCTCGTTCTTCGGGTTCAGAGCGATCTGGCGCCCGGATACCTTTCCGGAGAGAGGGGACTGGAGAGATCAACGGGCGATGAGGCACAGCCGTTTCGGCAATCGGTTTTCATGGATTCTTTGGCTGCAGAGATGATTGTCGAGTCGATGGGAAATCTCCTCACGGCTGGTTCCGAAGGGAGTTCGTCGTTGTCTGCGGTGATGAAGTCATCAGGGATGAAGAGAATTGTTCCCAGCTTCGCATCGGATGGAGATGGTTTGTGAAGTCCTGCCAGGCCTCTCTCTGCTCCTCAATCAAGAACACGCCCTTCGTAAACCAAACCATATGGAGCGAACCTCAAACCACTGCTGTCCTCGATAATAGGCCTGCTGCGAATGCGTAGGTAGAAATCCGTGGCCTTTGCATGATGAATCCGGATCTGGTGAGACGCCAGCATGAACAGACACCCCTCCGCTTCGTCGATGTGAATGGAACCCAACACAGGACCAACAAAGACGCGGCAATTCCTGAGCCGGTGAATGAACAAAGCTCTCAATCTACCCAGCAGACGGACTTCGCAGGACTCAAGATAAGAAAGAGCGAAATTGCTGTTAGCTGAATCCTGGAACCGTTTAACCAAAAGATCGCCCGTCTTATTTTGGAATCCCGCCGCCGACAGCTCCAGGCAGCCGCTTCCCGATGCGGGCGGCGACATCGTAAAGAAGCGGAAATGGAGTTCTTTTTTTTTTTTTTTTTTTTTTTTTTTTTTTTTTAAGGAGAAGCGGAACTCGATGAAGGTGCCTGTCCGCTTCAAGGCATTCCTTGGGATGATTTTCCGCAACTTTGCCAGGAAAGATCCACCAAACAAGGCGGCGTTGGTGAAAGATGCGACGGATGCCAAGGAAGACGTTGCATCTTGCGCCAACTGCTTGCACCTTGCTGTGGCGTGGTCTCTCATCGTTAATAATTTCATTCATGCCCTTCCCAGCCCATTCAAGACGGGTGTCAGGGCTTCCTCGAAGCCGTGTGCGCAAGACGAGGGGCCACATCATGTTACAGGAAATGACCGCGCGGGCCTCTGCGTGAATCTTGACCGAATGAACTCCGGCAGTTCGATTATGGGGGAGTCTGAAAATCACGCAGTTGCACTTAAGGAAGGTGAAGTGCTGTCGTTGGAGCTCTTCTTCAGCTTAATGGTGGATAATTTCGTCCAATGTCTTTGTAAATTTGACCAGATGGTGAAAGATGGCTGTCGTAAGAATTGCACCAGATCGAATTCTTCTTCTTCACCTTTAGGTGAGCCTGATCATCTGGGAGTTGCAGGAATCTTCAATGGAAAAAAAACGGATATTAATGGCCTCTTGACACATCTGGTGTTTGCGAGACTCGGGGCCATTCCTTCTAGTATGGTTGGTGTGACGTCTTCTGTCAAAGATGATGGTGAGAATCGGGTATCTCCAGCCAACAGAGAAGAACCAGAGGCCAGCTTTGCACCCAAACTTGCGAATGGGTTGCTGAACATTCCATTATCGAATGTGGAGCGCTTGCGATCCACCCTCTCTACCGTTTCATTGGCAGAATTGATTGAACTCATTCCTCATCTTGGACGGCCCTCAAAGGACTATCCTGATAAGAAGAACCTATTCTTCGTTCAGGATTTCTTCAGGTACACGGAGTCTGAAGGAAGACGGTTCTTTGAGGAGCACGAAGATATGCCAGAGAATTTTTTTTTTTTTTTTTTTTTTTTTTTTTTTGCCGCACTCGAAGTCACATATTTTCAAAGTCATTTGGGTGGAAGCAGTTTCTGTCTTTGATGGAGCAGAAGGAACCAACCATTCTGCGTGCTTATACTATTCTATGTTTGAGCAAATCTTCTGAGCGCCTTGAAGATGATCCCAGGAGTATTTGGTTCGAGGCAGCTACTGTTGTTGCTGTGTCCCCCACCTGTGGAAATACCTGCTGAAAGTGTTTTAAAATTTGCTTTGGCAGGAGGCCTTGCTTGTGTCCTTTCCACTTCTCTAATGCATCCTGTAGATACAATCAAGACTCGTGTACAAGCATCAACACTTTCATTTCCAGAACTTGTGTCAAAGCTTCCTCAAATTGGACTTCAGGGCCTATACAGGGGTTCGGTCCCAGCCATCCTTGGACAGTTTTCAAGCCATGGATAGCGTACTGGAATCTTTGAAGCAACCAAGCTTGTATTAATAAATGTAGCACCGACAATTCCTGAAATCCAGGTGCAATCCTTTGCCTCCTTCTGTAGCACAGTCCTTGGAACGGCTGTTCGAATTCCATGTGAAGTGTTGAAGCAACGGCTGCAGGCTGGTATTTTTGACAATGTGGGAGAGGCAATTGTTGGCACTTTTCAGCAAGATGGCATGAAAGGATTCTTTCGTGGAACGGGTGCAACACTCTGTCGGAAGTTCCAGCAATAATAGGCCCTGTGACATTTTTACTTGATGGACCTGCATCACTTAGTGGCTTGGGCTGCATCGTAGGAGCAACAACCATGGCATATTGTCCATCTCATCACCAGGCAAAGCTAATGTAGTAGTCGATACGCTAAGTAGAAATATTAGCTTAGCACATCTCATCACAAAGGAAGAAGGGCTACTACAAGAATTGAGACAATTAGAATTAATTGTAAGCCCACCTAGGGTACAAGTTAAATTGTCTCAATTACAAATCCAGTCAAATCTATTTGAGAAAATTAAAATGTCTCAATAAGAAAATGGGGATTTAAAGAGTTAATGATCAAGAAAAATCCTAGTGAATATATACGAGATGAACATGGAATGTACAGATATAGGGGTCGCCTGTGTATACCCAATCAAGAGGAAATAAAAGAACAGAAACTAAAAGAAGCACATTTTTCTCCATTTTCGATGCATCCAAGTAGCACCAAGATATATCAAGACATCAAAAGAATATATTGGTGGAATAATATGAACAGAGAAATTGCTTAATATGTGGCTAAGTGCCTAACATGTCAAAGGGTTAAGGCTGATCACTAAAGAACCCCTGGAAAATTATAATCGCTAGAAGTCCCATAATAGAAATGGGATGATATTACTATGGATTTTATTGAAGGGTTGCCAAGAACCCAAAATGGAAATGATGCTATATGGGTAATAGTTGATAGATTATCAAAGGTAGCACATTTCCTAGCCATCAAGAAAATTTTTATTGCTGAGCGACTGACTAAGATTTATTATAAAGAGATAGTGAGGCTGCATGGAGTATCTAAGTCAATAGTTTCCGATCGAGATTCCAGTTTTACATCTCGATTTTGGAAAAGTTTACATGAAATCTTAGGTACACAGCTGAAATTCAGTACAACATTTCATCCTCAAACTGATGGGCAGATAGAAAGGGTAAATCAAATAGTTGAGGATATGCTAACGATGTGCACAGTAGAATTTGGAGGATAATGGGATGAATATTTGGCTATGGCAGAATTTGCTTATAACAACAGTTATCAAGCAAGTATTCAAATGGCCCCATTTGAAGCTTTATATGGACGAAAATGCAGAACACCTCTAAACTGGGATGAAGTGGGAGAAAGGAAGTTAGCTCCAGACCTCTCAAAGAGAATGACAGAAAAAGTACAAGTGATTTGCCAGTGTATACTCATGGCGCAGAGCAGGCAAAAGAGTTACACCGATTGCAAAAGAAGGAATTTAAATATCCAAGTTGGGGATCACGTATTTATTAAAGTAACGTCATTCAAGGGAGTCACTGTGAAACCCTAACCCATATGTATGTATTGAACATGTATACAATGATTATTTATGAATTATGGAATTATGAAGGCATTTTATGATTTTTGCTAATTATGGCAATTAGGGTTATGGGTTAGCATTTATGATGTGATTAAGCATTTTGAGCATAAATGAGACAATGGGTTTAGAATGAATTATTTGTGATTTAAATGTGCAAATATTTCATGAAAAATCATTTTCCATGATTTAAAATGAATTATGGGAATTATTATGGAAATTGACAAGTTTGATGGAAAATATTGAAAATTCCTAACTCAACGCCTAAAAGGCGGATTCAAGTGAAATTTGAAGTGAAAATTTTTAATATTATGCTTGGTATAATGGAATGAAAATATTATGAAAATTCTTGATGAAATGAGAATTATGAATTTTTAAGCATATGTTCATTTCAACCGTTAACTTTAAACGGCTATATCGGGAGCTAGAAAACTCGGATTGAGTTGAAATTTGAAACGGTTGAATAAAATGGTGAGATATTTATTTTGGATGGTTGGATTAATCATGACATGTTGGGAAAGTTCCTGCATGGAAAAAGGTGGGCATGTTTGACTTATGCTCCACAAAAGTACCAAGGCATTAATGCTAGAGTACCATACATAAATGCTTGATGGAAAGGGAATTTGAGGTGGAAAATTGCAGGACATTCCTTGGGTATTTTATGTTTTTATTTTAAAAGCATAAATATGGAAATTATCCATCCATTTAATGCATGAAATGATGGAGCTACACAAGTATAGGCCAAGCATAGCCAAGGTGGCCAAAGGGGATGTCCATGGGCTGGTTAGTGCTCATTTTTTATTTTTTAAAATTTCTTAAAAATGCCTAAAGGTTGCAGGGATGCAAGTACATGATTTTTGCAAGCAATAATGGAGAATTTCAGCAATTAAAAAATACAAAAAGGTAGGTATATACTGCTGAAAACGTGGACAGCTTGTGGTGGAGAAAAATGTGATTTTTGGTATTAAGTTGCTGCAATATTTGCTAAATGTATTTGCATAAAATTAATGTATGAATTAAAGGGTAATTAGAGACATAAATTACCCACGTTTATACATGAAATAAAAATGAAAAATGGGATGCAAAAATCTGGACAGATTTGGGCGTGAAATGGCAATGCAGATTTACGGTCAAGATGATGCAGATTTTGTTAAAAAAGTAAAAATGTAATTTACTTGGCCAAAATTCACCCACCTCATATGGTATATAGAGATTCATTTATGGATGTGGAATTGCAGAACAAGTGGGTCTCACAATTGGGAAAAATCCAGCAATATATATGCCTTTTGCACGTTGAGTTGAAATGATTTTTGGGAAAAAAATTTCTAAGTGTTGCCAACATCCAAGGGAACCAGTTTTCACGTCTCACCTAGCCAGAAAAAACAAGAAAGAAATCAAGGGAAAAAGAAGGAGAATTTGAAGAAGAAATCACTTCAAGTTGCTAAGATTTGATTTGCTACAAATCCAAGTAAGTATGTGATGATTTTGAGTTGTTTAACTTGAGTTTTTAAACTCAAAACTTGGAAATGAAAAGCATGCTTAAAGAATCTGTAAAATGATGTTTCAACATGCCTTTGCATGAATATGGATTGGGTATTAAGTTTTAAGTATGAATTTTTAAGTTAAGATTGATAAAAGTGACGTTATGCATGCATATGAAGTGGAAAATCCAAGTTGTTAAACCCTAAATCTCCAAGATAAGTTGCTGTTTTGATTTGATGTTTTGATTAAGCTATAAATCATGTATTCATGCCAAAAATATGAGGGTCTATTCTTAAGTGATGAAATTTTAAAGTTATGGAATACAAAGTGTCGATTTGGACCTAATTCCTACGTTTATATGCTTAATATGTTATGGAAATGGACTTGCATGTTTTATGTATGATATGTAGGGTAAAATACCCTAGATTTAAGTTATTATGTATGCCCAAAATATTTGGGAAAAATAAACCCTAGAACTGATTTTTATGAATTTTTGAAGTAATGCATGTATGGAGTGGAAACGGGTCTCAAAACGTGTGGGTTACCCGCTGTTTTGAGAAATGGAAATGAATGAATGTTGAATATGTATTTAACCCTAGAAAATGGGTTGAGAAAAATATATTTTATTGCTGGAAAATTCGGATTTTAGGGCTGCCCTTAGTTATGTGTCAAAAGACATGTTAAACGAGTGAAAAACAGGTTCCAAACTTGCTGTTTTGGAAACCTATGGGTGAATGAATTTAAACCTCATGAAAATACCCTAAGTAAAGTGTTAATTAAGGGTAATTAACCCGCTGAAAAATGGATTAAATTTTTGAATTAGGAAATTTTATGAAATGCATTGTGTTTAAGCGCTAAATGAGCTTATGTGATGGGATAATGGTAAACGGGTGATGAATGACTTATGAAAAATGATTTTATGCAAAAATGCATAAAAATGAGATGAATCCCATGTTTATGGATCTGTTTGAGATTTTATGGTATTTAATCCAAAATTTTGGACTTGATTTATGAAGCTAAGGCAATGCTATGTACGCAGAAGAAACACCCATATGTGTGTTTTTGAAAAAAATGGGAAAAATGGAAAATTAAGCTTAATGAAGTTATGAATGATGTGTATGGAATGAATTTTATGATATTGAAATGAATACCCTAATTTTAGGGTTATATGTATATGTTATGTTGTATAATAGCCAAATGTGTGTAAATTATGCTAATGGGTGCAAAATAAGTCATATATGTGTATGCTGACTTATGAAGTCAAATAGATGATGTGTGTATATGAAATGGGTTGGAAAACTAAATGAAATATGAAGAAAAAGGAAATGTATGAAAATTCATACTATTTTTATGTAGGCAAAGGCAAAGAAAAGGTGGTGACGGAAAGCTAAGGACTTCAGGTAAGCAAGCCAATTTTCTAAAGGATTTTTGCTTTTCTAAATTGTTTCCATAAATGCAATTTGTATTCTAACTTGTTCGATGAAACTATGAAATTGTTTCTAATGGGTTTAAGGATGGTCATCCCTTAGCAAAATTGTGTTGAAATGATGTTTGTTTCAAACGCAATGTTATTATGAAATGTTTCTTTGATAAATGCTATGGAAAAATAATGTGGTTTGATGTTTATGATTGGAAAATCATGCTAGCATGTTAAAGATGAATTTATGCAAAAGTTCATGTGCACAAGATACTAGGTCCACTTGAAGGGTGTAAGCGTGGTGTGACCAAGTCACTTGTAATAGGCCGATGGCCGGTGGCGCCCTCTCTGAAATGGGAGTTAACGTGACGGATGGTCGCCTAGCTAGCTTCCATCCTAAGGGAGGAATGATGTTCATGTTTATGTTTTTCATATAGTATTATGCATATGAGACCCGTGATGGGTACAAGATTTCATGTTTTCAAGTTATACCTTTGGATAAGGTATAAGATGCTTTCCAAGTTGATTTTAAATAAAAAATGTTGTCTGAAATGATTTGCCTGAAAAATGCAAATAGCTTGCTTATTGAGTTTCGACTCACGTTTTCGTTTTCCAAATCCAAAGATAGGTGATGGACGGGATATGGCAAAGGAGCTAGCACCGGCATAAGGAATCCATGGAGAAAGTCATGTTATGCAATTATGTGAAATGATTATAAATTTATATGCAGTATTTTATGTTGACTAGATGTAAACTATTTGAATGCTTTGTATGGATGACTATGCTTTATACATGCAGTGACATCTGATTTAGGAAAAAAAGATGAAATATCACTAAACAGCATGTTTGTATGAAATGAATGATTCAAAATGACTTGGGAATGTTTAAAAATGAAATTATGAAAATTTGAGATGTTATATGGACTATTATATAACCTTGTTTAACAGGATAAATATCCGATAAATCTCGCCGTGTGACAGGGCAACAATCCTGATCACGTTTACCAATCAATCCGATCTTGAGGTAAGGGCTAGGATGTGACGCTTGGTTTAGGGCGCCACAGTCACCCGGTTTGGAAAGAGGGGAAAATTAAACCCAAGATATGTCGGCCCTTTGAAGTTCTGGAAAAGATAGGCAATTTAGCCTATAGAATAGCCCTGCCATCAGCCCTCAGTGCCATCCACTAATGTGTTTCACATCTCCATGCTCAGGAAATATGTTTCCGATCCTACCCATGTGTTGATAGCAGAGAATTTACCAATCTAAGAACACTTGAACTATGAGGAAAGGCCAATCAAAATATTGGATTTCAAGATCAAGAAGCTTCGGAACAGAGAGATCGAGTATGTAAAGGTACAATGGAATTGATATTCAGAATCCGAAGTCACATGGGAACTACGAGAAGAGGTCGAAAGAAAATATCCTCAATTGTTCAAGGAAAAATAGGTTTCGGGACGAAACCTATTGTAAGGGGGGAGAATTGTGAAACCCCATACGCGTCATTTCGAGTTGTAAACCATAGATTCTTTTATAATTATTTTTATGACAAATGAAAATTCATAAATTATATTGATGGATATGTTTATTGTAGATTAGAATAATGTAATTAAGAATTTCACCGTGAATAGTAACTAGGGATTAAGACACGTGATTAAGAGTTAATCACTTGGATTAACTTAATCACAAAAAGACAAAATAGAGATTTAATCACTACAGGACGAAATAGCAATTCTTTTTGATATTTTAATCCAATTTTGGATTTTAGTAGAAAATTAAAGAAAAATTCATAATTTACAATCCGGGCGTCGGATTTCGATGAATTTTTTTATGAATGGTTAAAAATTCATGATGAACATAATGAATGGGTTAAGATGTGATGAAAATCACAAATCAATGGCCAAGATGAAACTTCAAATGGTGATCAAAAAGTAACTTATCTTTTTCATAAATGTTACCTTTGACTTTTTATTTAAATAAATAATTAAAAAATAAAAAAATTAATTAAAACAGCAGCTGCAGCAGGGGCGTGGTTGAGCAATTGACCAAAATCAACGGTCCATGATCATCATCATAATAAATCAACGGTTAGGATTTATTTAGCTTAAATTAATTAATTTTAAAAATAAAAAAATAATAAATAAAATAGGCAGCATAGGGGGGCGTGAGCAGGCCTAGGATGGCTTCTCTTGCCTCAATTCATTTTTCAAAATTGGAAAAAATACATTTTTATAATTAAATACCTCAAGCAAGGGGGTAAATTCCAAATTCTTGAAAAATCACGCCCTATAAATAGGGCCAAGGGGTCAACATCCAAGGCATCATTCCATTCCATCTCCACTTGAGCAATCCCAGCTCCCAAACCCTCCCACACATCCAAGGAAGAAAATGAGGAAGTTAGAGAGAAAAAGTGTGAGAAAAAGTTGGATATCTCCACTTCGGGCAAGTGATTTTCACCCAAATTTCTTTTAGATTTTAAGTAGAGAAAAACCATGCTTAGATAATGTCTAAGCATGAGAAAATAAGTACAGTAATAATGCTTAATCGGAATTATGCCAAAACATCAAAAATTTGGAGCAAAGATGGAGCATTCGGGAAGATAGCATATGATATGTGAAAATAATGCTCTAAAATTTATAAATAATGATTTGGGATGTATGAATATGATAAATATGATATTGTAATGATGATATATTAATTTCATGATTTTTGAAATTAAGGATTATGCTTAAGTAAATTTATATTGATTTTTAGTATATGGAGAAAGTGTTTTTTTTTAGCCAAGTAAATGATGATAAATTCAAAATGTATAAAATTTCCCATGATATACTAAGCGTAAGTTATATCATGATATTTTTTATTTTTGGAAAAAATGTCAATTTTTGGAACCCATGAACAGTAACCCACGTTGCTGTGAAACAGTGATTCGCTACAGTAATTTGCTACAGTAAATAGCATGATTTTGGAGAAAAATTGAGATTAATATTTAAATCTATGGATGCAATTTTTGAAGAATTTATGGATAAAAATATCCATATAAAGAAATAATGCCCAAATATTATAAAGCATGCATGGGAAGCAGCTTGAATAGAAGAAATAAAATATCCTTTTTCCTTGAATAGGAAAAGGAAAAGAAAAGGTCGAAGACACCCACTGAGAAGGTAAACAAGTTATATCTTTTGCAAATTATTTTCAAAATGCTTGAAATTGTTTCTAAATTGCTTTATGAAATTTATTTAACGTTGGCCATACCTATAACTACTTTACATGAACCGAAGTTCGTTTTGTTAAATTGTTTATTAAATTCTTTTTATGGAATTATTTATGATTTGCAAAATGTCATGTCGGCATGTGTATGAGCACGGTGCACGAGGAATAGGCCATAGTTGAGGTAGTAAGCGGACCGGATGTTCCCCTCACTATTGCTAAGTCGCTTATATAGGCTCAGGTCGGCGGCAACCTCCCTGAAATGGGAACATGTATGGGATGGGCGCCTAGCTAGCGTCGCATCTAAAGAAATGTCATGAATGCTATATATGCATTGCATTTTGCATTTTATGAAACGCATGAAAATGATTGAAAAATTATGTATGGCTTGCTTACTGAGTATTATTACTCACCCATGCTTTTTCAACAACAGACAAGAAATAATTATGAAGCCAGCATACAAAAGGATATGTAGTTTTTGATATGAATGTGGTATAAGTAAATTTTATGTAAAGACAATGATGATAATTTTGAAATGGAAATGAATATTTTTATTCCGATGAAAATGTTTATGGAACAGTTTTCATTATATCTGTGATATGTAAAATATATTTCATGTTGGATGAAAGAGGAAAATTTTCCATGTATTGATGATATATATATATATAAATCTTGCCGTGTGATCAGGGCAACAATCCTGAGTCACGTTTACCAATCAAAAATGATCCCGGAGTAAGGCTTCTAGGCACCCCGGTTCGGGGCGCCACATCAGTATAGACCTAACATTTAACTCCATATAAATAATGTCTCCAAATTTTCAAGACAAAGACTATTGCTGCCAATTTTAAGTCATGGGTTGGATACTTTACCTCATTTGGCTTGAGTTGCCTAGATGCGTATGATATAACTTTTCCATTTTGCATTAGTACACATCCTAATCCTTTCTTTGAGGCATCACTATAGATCACAAACTCTTCCTTCTCCGTAGGTAGTGTTAGAATTGGAGCTTTTACCAGTCTTTTCTTTAACTCTTGGAAGCTATTCTCACATTCTTGTGTCCATTCGTACCTTACTCCTTTCCTTGTCAACTTTGTGAGTGGAGCTGACAATTGTGAGAATCTTTTCACAAACCTCCTATAGTAGCCAGCTAGCCCTAGAAAACATCTTATTTTTGTGATATTTGTTGGCTGTGGCCACTTTGTTATTGCCTCAATCTTTTGAGGATCTACCTGTACTCCCTTCTCGGATATAATGTGGCCGAGAAAGGCTACCTGTTTCAACCAAAATCACATTTCTTGAATTTAGCATATAATTTCTCCCTTCGGAGAATTTCCAATACTATCCTCAAATATTTCTCATGCTCTTCTTCTGTTTTTGAATAAATCAATATATCATCAATGAATACCACCACAAATTGATCCAAAAATTCTTAAAAAAAACCTATTTATCATATCCATAAACACAACTGGGGCATTCGTTAGTCCAAATGGCATGACTAAGAATTCGTAATGCCCATATCTTGTTTGAATGCTGTTTTATGGATGTCCTTTGGACATATCCTCAACTGGTGGTATCATGACTATAAATAATTTTTTGAAAATGTCGAAGCTCCTTTTAACTGATCAAAAAGATCATTTATTCTTGGGAGTGGGTACTTATTTTTTACTGTTACTTTATTCAATTCTTTGTAATCAATACAAAGTCTTAAACTCCCATCCTTTTTCCTTACAAATAGTACTGGAGCTCCCCAGGGTGATTCACTTGGTCTAATAAACCCTTTATCCAATAAATCTTGGATTTGTACTTTCAACTCAGCCAATTCGTCTGGTGCCATCCTATATGGGTCCTTAGATATTGGGGCTGTCCCTGGGATAATTTCTATTTCCATATCCATCTCCCTTTGCGGTGGTAAACTATATAGTTCCCTTGGAAAAATATCTGGAAATTCCTTTACCATTGGAATTTGCTCCATCAGTACCCCATTCTCTTTCTATTGTGTTTATAGAGATCAGATAGGCTTGTACATTGTTGGCGTATCAGCTTAGCTGCTTTCATAGCTTATACCATCCTTATTGTGTTTTCTGGCTGTCTTATTTTACTAATCTCTATTTCATCTTTTGGTGCTCCAAATTGCACCTTTTTATTTCTGCAGTCAATTGTCGCACCCCATTGACTTAGCAAATCCATCCCTAGTATGACATCAAACTCTGTCATTTGTAATAGGATGAGATCAGTTTCCAATATTTTTGTTCCTATCCTGATAGGACATGCCTTGCAAATTTGATTTATACTTGTCAATCTATATACTGGGGATTCTACATGTATAGTACTACTAGTTTCTTCTACCCGAAGTGTGTGTGTGATTACAAATTAGTATAATATAAATGAATGCGTAGCTCCAGAATCAAATAAAGTTACTGCAAAATTTCTTAAAATGTAAATCATACCTATAATCACTTTCTCCTCCATTTCTTGTGATTCCGTTCGGGTGAGGGCTTGGATAGTGTAAAATCTCGATCTTAGACACGTGTATGAAACCCTAAGGTCGTAAACCCTAGGTAATATATTAATAAAATATATATTCATGAGTATGAAAATATGTGAGAATAGAGCTGAAAATAATTAATTATGAAATTCGGATGAATAGTGCACGTGAATAGTAAACGTGGGATTAAAGATTATGTTAAGTTAATCACTTTGGCTTAACTTAATCATAAAAGATGAAGAAGGAAGCTTCCCACTAGAGGACAAAAGTACTTTTTGGATTAAAGTAATAATTTTCAGATTTTTATGGATTTTTGTGAATAAAATGAAGAAAAATTCATATCTTGCAATCCGGACGTCGGATTGAGATAAATTTTTTTATGGATGGCCAAAATATGATGATGAACATGATGAGTGGTCCAAGATTAATTAAAAATCACAAATCAAGGGTCAAGATGAAACGTCAAAAGGAGATCAAAAAGTAATTTAATTTTTCATTAATGCTACTTTTGACTTTTTATTAAATTAAATAATTTTAAAAATAATAAATAATAAATGAATAGCAGAAATTGCAGGGAGGTGGTTGGGAATATTTGACCAAATCAATGGTCCAAGATCATCATCATCCAAAATCAACTGTTAGGATTTATTTAGCTTAAATTAAATAATTTTAAAAATAAAAAAAATAAAAAATAGGGCTGCATAGGGTGGGCTGGAGCAGGCATAGGGTGGCTTCTCTTGGCTCAATGCACCTTTTAAAATTATAAAAAAATATATTTTATAATTTAATACCTCAACCAAGGGGGGGTAAATTCCAATTTGATGAAAAATCAAAAAGTATAAATAGGGGGCAGGGGTGAATGTCCAAGGCACTTCATCCCAGCTCCATTTGAGCCTTTTTCACCCCCACCACGTTTTATCCTTGATGAGAAAGAAGAGGAGAAAGTGTGAGAGAGAAAGTGTGAGAAAAAGAAAGATATCTTCACTTCGGTTAAAAATAAAAAATTAATTAAAACAGCAGCAGCAGCAGCGGTGTGGCAGGGGGGTGGTTGAGCAATTGATCAAAATCAACGGTCCATGATCATCATCATCATAAATCAACGGTTAGGATTTTTTAGCTTAAATTAATTAATTTTAAAAATCAAAAAATAATAAATAAAATAGGCAGAATAGGGGGGCGTGAGCAGGCCTAGGGTGGATGCTCTTGGCTCAATGCATTTTTCAAAATTAGAAAAAATACATTTTTATAATTAAATACCTCAAGCAAGGGGGGTAAATTCCAAATTCTTGAAAAATTAAGCCCTATAAATAGGGCCAAGGGGTGGACGTCCAAGGCATCATTCCATTCCAGCTCCACTTGAGAAATCCCAGCTCCCAAACCCTCCCACACGTCCAAGGAAGAAAATGAGGAAGTTAGAGAGAGAAAGTGTGAGAAAAAGTGGGATATCTTCACTTCGGGTAAGTGATTTTCACCTAAATTTCTTTTGAATGTTAAGTAGGGTAAAATCATGCTTAGATAATTCTAAGAATGAGAAAATAAGTATAGTAATAATGCTTAATCGAAATTATGTCAAAACATCAAAAATTCGGAGTAAAGATGGAGCATTCGGGAAGATAGCATATTATATGTGAAAATAATGCTCCAAAATTTATAAATAATGATTTGGGATGTATGAATACAATAAATATGATGTTGGAATGATGATATATTAATTTTATGATTTTTGGAATTAAGGATTATGCTTAAGTAAATTTATATTGATTTTTAGTATATGGAGAAAGTGATTTTTTTAGCCAAGTAAATGATGATAAATTTCAAATGTATGAAATTTCTCATGATATACTAAGCATAAGTTATATCATGATATTTTTTATTTTTGGAATAAATGTCAATTTTTGGAACCCATGAACAGTAACCCACATTGCTGTGAATAGTAACCTCGGGTGAACAGTTATTTTCTACAGTAATCTGCTACAATAATTTGCTACAGTAAACAATGTGATTTTGGAGAAAAATTGAGATTAATATTTAAATCTAAGGATGCAATTTTTGAAGAATTTATGGATAAAAATATCCATATAAAGAAATAATGCCCAAATATTATAAAGCATGCCTGGGAAGCAGCTTGAATAGAAGAAATAAAATATCATTTTTTCTTGAATAGGAAAAGGAAAAGAAAAGGTCGAAGACACCCACTAAGAAGGTAAGCAAGTTATATCTTTTGCAAATTATTTCCAAAATGCTTGAAATTGTTTGTGAATTGCTTTATGAAATTTATTTAAGGTTGGTCATACCTATAACTGTTTTACATGAACTGAAGTTCATTTTGTTAAATTGTTTATTAAATTCTTTTTATGGAATTGTTTATGATTTGCAAAATGTCATGTCGACATGTGTATGAGCATGGTGCACGAGGAATAGGCTATAGTTGAGATAGTAGCAGAGTGGATGTCCCCCTCACTATTGCCAAGTCGCTTATATAGGCCCAGGCTGGCAGCGACCTCCCTGAAATGGGAGCATGTATGGGATGGGCACCTAGCTAGCGTCGCATCTAAAGAAATGTCATGAATACTATGTATGCATTGCATTTTGCATTTTATGAAACGCATGAAAATGATTGAAAAATTATGTATGGCTTGCTTACTGAGTATTATTACTCACCCATGCTTTTTCAACAACAGACAAGAAATAATTATGAAGCCAGCATCCAAAAGGATATGTAGTTTTTGATATGAATGTGGTATAAGTAAATTTTATGTAAAGACAATGATGATAATTTTGAAATGGAAATGAATATTTTTATTCCGATGAAAATGTTTATGGAACAGTTTTCATTATATCTGTGATATGTAAAATATATTTCATGTTGGATGAAAGAGGGAAATTTTCCATGTATTGATGATATATATATATATAATCCTGCCGTGTGATCAGGGCAACAATCCTAAGTCACATTTCCCAATCAAAAATGATTCCGGAGTAAGGCTTCTAGGCACCTCGGTTTGGGGCAGCACAAAAGTTGATATTAGAGCAAGGATTGGTAAATAGGCAGAAAAGCAAAGAAATGATCAAGCTTGAATACATGAAATCATGATTATAAATGATTTATTTATTTTTAATGGTGGATATGTAGATGGCAGATAGAGGAAAGGCTCCACTAAGTGCAAGGGAACTAGAAGAAGAGCAGGAACGGGAATAGGCTCAAGAGAGAGTTAACAGATGGTTAGCCTCCCAAGAAGGACTAACCATACAACCAACAGTTCCCACTAGTTACTAGGCACTTCCACATATTAGGAGACCAGAGGCATGTCACCCAATATTCCCCAGCCATCCACCAGGATTTCCGGTATTATCTGAAATCCACCAGGCAGAATCCTCTAACCAGGCACTTGCACCCCCAGATTCTCCAGAATATACCCCAGCCAGTCCACCGCTTAGGCCATCAATGGTTACCGATTGGGTCACTAAGGAGGACCTAGAAAGATATTGGCGAAGAAGAGCTGCCCAGTCCCACCTAATCCAGGGCCATGGTATAGATTTGATACAGGATATATTCAGTTCCGACACGGAACACCATTGGCCCAGATTGACTGCCGAGAAAGAGAGGTTGCCCAGGAATGTCGGGAAGCTCTGGCCAGGGGAGAGTAAGTAATGGAGCAATCCCCTCCCAAGCATCCTGGTGAGGTCATCCTACGGGTTATAGAGTTAGAGGTTATGCCAGAATCCCCACCTCCTGCTCCTCCAACAAATGATGATGAGGACCCCATAGAATGGTCCGATAGTGAAGAAGAGGAGAACGAGAACCCAGGACCACAAGACTGGTCTGATACCAATACGGTCACTGAGGAACCCTCATGGGTACCTTTTAGTCTCAGAAGGTTCCTGAGGTTAAGGAGAAGGGGATGATAAATGGGATGAGGATTAGGAAGACACAACCACCACCACCGCCAAGACAGTATATTTTTCTTTTTATAAATATGTAAATATTGTTTGGAACAGGTACATAAGGCTAAGTTAGCCTATGTACAAAAGTTTGACTTATGTATAAATGGTTTGCTAATGATCTATGATAATTTGTGTGAATTACGATCATATGATTATGTGTTAAATTTATATCATGATGAATATTGATGTTATGCTAATGAATGTTTCATAAAGTTAAAAATGCCGCTTACTAGAGCTAAAGCAAGAGCTAACAAAGGAAAGGCCCCAATGGAAGATCAGTTGATCAAGCAAGGGGCGAAGCTAGCAAAAGAACTTATAGGGCATAATCCGAAGAGCAATCCTCTAGGACCCGCCCACGGCGAGAGGAAAGCCCTAGACCTCAAGCAGAGGTCAATATAGAAGAAAGAATTGTTGCGGCCATCGAAAAATCTATGCAACAATGGACAGCCCAGGCTGCTAGGTTATTACAAGAGATACAGAACCAGCAGGCCCTGCCATCAAGAGGAGACGGGGAAAGACCAGAGTCTTCGGCCAATCCCGGCACGTCAAGGGGAGTAGAGGATAGTCTCCTTGAGACCGACAGAAAAGGTATTAATGCCTTTCGTGCCCAGCGCCCGCCCAAGTTTGCAGGGGAACTAGACCCCCTCATTGCAGAGCAGTGGATCACAGAAATCAAGAAAATATTAAGGATATCGCACTGCAATGATCAGCAAAAAGTATTATGCGCTACCCGCCTACTGGTAAAAGACGCTTGTGAATGGTGGGAAACGCTGATGGTTACTATGCCACATCCGGAGCAAGTTACGTGACATGAATTTTTGGAGGAATTCAATAAAGAATATCTCCCTGTAGTGCTACAAAGCCAAAGGGTGATAGAATTTGAAAAACTTTACCAAGGCAGGGTGACAGTCATGGAATATGCTACAAAGTTCAGTGCCTTGGTAAGATATGTGTCGTGGATCGCCAATGTGCCAGAGAATAAGACACAAAGGTTCCAGAGGGGATTGAGACCCCAGTTCAGAGAGGGGTTAGCCCCATTATTAATAAAAGACTATGTCTCTAGCATTGAGAGGGCTAGGGCATTGGAGATGGAGTCTATGAGGACTCAGTGTTGGAAACATGTGGAAAATAAGCCAAGTCTATGTTTTGATGATTAACAAATCAATTTAAGTAAGTTTTGGTTACTAACATGTTTTGTGAAAATGATTAAAGGATATACAAATGAAGAAATTGAAGCATGACAGGTCAAGTCGATTTCCAAGTCGACTCAGGCATCAGGGACGAGAGTTGCCAAAGTCGCATCCCAAGTCGACTCCGCATGCGACTTAGGTGAAGTCGCAGACCAAGTCGACTCCGGCATTGACTTCAAATTTGTTTTTCTGTCCAGAGTTGAAATCGGGGACGAGAGCTGCCGAAGTCGCATCCCAAGTCGACTCCGCATGCGACTTGGGTGAAGTTGCAGACCAAGTCGACTCCAGCTTCGACTTCAGACTGACAACAAGCGTTTTTAAGAGCTAAGTCGAAAACCAAGTCGACTCAATGCCCCACTTGATTAAAATTAAAGATCAAGTAGACTCAAATATTTGACTTAGAACATATGAAGATCACAACAAGTCTAAAGCTAAGTAAAGATGCATGGATTCATCATTTCAAATCAAGAACACACATTTGGACATCATTAGGCACTCTAAGATTCAAGTATTCAAGATATAGAGCTTAAAGTTTTCAAGCTAGGATGATTATACTAAGTTCCAAGAGTTATAAATAAATGGGAGAACAATCAATATGAAGAAAATAAAGTGATCAAAGTCATCTTCCAAGATTTCAAGTTCATCAAGCAAACACAGAAAGTGAAGTCGCACCCGAAGTCGACTTCACCTGCGACTTGGGTCAAGTCGAGGACCAAGTCGACCTAGACTGGAACTTGAAGGAGATACAGACAGCTGAAGTCGCACTCGAAGTCGACTCCATCTGCGACTTCGGCGTAGCCGTACCCGAAGTCGACTCCACCTGTGACTTGGGTCTCAATGGTAGGAAATTTTTCGAACGTTGGCGCATTAAATGGACGCCACCTACTTCCAAATGTTTGGATTCCCTCAACATTTATAAAAGATACTCAATATGAATGTGGAGGGTAGCTGAGAACTCATTGATTGAGAACAACTCCCATCTCTAAGTGCATTAAGTGATCAAGCCTACATCTAGAAGAAGAACCTCTCTTTCAAACTGCCAAGAGCTGCTCGTTGAATCTTTCAGACTGCATTACAAGTTCTTCTCTGCACTAAATCTGCCTTTACACATCAGTAACGTGTAGAAACTTTTTTTTACTTTTTTTTGTTGTATTGAACTTGATTTAGTTTGGGTAACTAAGATCAAGTGTAAGCAAAGTAGTGTGTGATTGGAGTGGAACTCGTCACCTACTTGTGCTGTGAATTGTTGATGCCCCCTAGAGCTGGAATCTAGAAGAGAGCAGTGACTCTAGTTATATTTGTAAAATACATAGTGGAACCCAAGTCACAAGAGGTGTGAGCTTGGAAGAGTGGATTAGGGAAGGTTGCCCGAACCACTATAAAATCTTGCTTGTTGATTTTATTTCTGCTCTCAGCACTATATTATTTTCCATTTATTTCTTCATAAAGGGGACTAGATTAATCTGGAGTAAAATTTCTGTTTAATTTAAAAAATTTTAAATACCCAATTCACCCCTTCCCTCTTGGGTAATTGCCATTAACTCGGACCAACAAGTGGTATCAGAGTAGGTCTTTGAGTTTTACCAAAGAAATCTTTTGATATGGCATCTCAATCCACTTCCGTTCCCACATTTGTCTAAGGCCAATTTTTTACTAGGCCACCATTGTTTGATGGGAACAATTTCAGCTATTGGAAGCTACATATGAAATAACTCATCATGGCTACAGATATGGACTCTTGAATTGCAATCCAAGAAGGTGTAACCTTGCCTACTGATGAAAGAGCTTCCAAATGGACCGATGAGGAAGTTAAAGCTGTTAAGAGCAACGCTAAAGCTATGAACTCACTGTTTTGTGCTCTTACCGCTCCGAATATGATAGAGTATCCTCTTGTTTAACTGCAAAAGAGATATGGGATACATTAACATCTATCTATAAAGGAACTTCTCAAGTCTAAGGGACAAGGAGAAATATTTTGATTGGAGAATTGGAGAGCTTTAAAATGCTAGAAACAGAAAATATTTCTGAAATGTTTGCTAGATTCTCTAAAATTACTAATTCTTGGAAAGGTCTTGGAAAAGCTATTTCCGAATCTGAACAGGTCATGAAAATCCTAAGAGCTCTACCGGAATCTTGGGCTCCAAAGATTACTGCAATAGAAGAAGCCAAGGACCTAAACACATTGAAGCTAGAAGATCTGATTAGCTCATTAATGTCACATGAACTAATTAAGAAAAGAAATGAAGATCACCACAAAGGAAAAAGAGCAATTGCACTAAAAGTCACCCATAACTCGGATGAGTCCACCTCCTCATCTCACAACAATGATGAAGACATTGCTCTACTTACTCGCAGATTTCGAAAGTTTGTGAGAAAAGAAAAGAACTTCAAAGATTTCAAAGAGATACCTCGAAAAGAGAAGAAGAAGGAGGCTACAAAGTGTTATAGATGCGGCGGTATGGGACATATGCAAGCTTAATGTCCTACACCGGAAGATAGATCAAAGAATCATCAAGAAAGGGAAAGCCGAAAATTTCAAAGGCCCAAGGGAAGAGGAATGTATGTGAATGAAGAAAGTTCATCAACAAGTAGCTCCTCAACCGATGATTTTGAAGCGGCAAATTGCGCAAGAATATGCTGCATGGCGCGGATTGAGCAAGAAGAAACTTTGAACACAACAGAAGTTTGGGAAGAGCAAACCACCTCAACAAAATGCACAAGTAATGAAGAGGTAACTTCCAAATTTTGCCATTCTCAATCTACTTATTCTTCTATTCAAGAATGTCTCAAATGTGCTGAATTAGATGAATTACAACATGCATATGATTCATTATACGAGGAAATAAAAAATCTAGGAAACAAGTTATCATTAAAGAGACAACAATGCAATTCTATTATTATTGTAAATGGAAAACTAGCAGAAAGTACAACAAAACTGAAAGAAGAAAATGAACTACTATTGAAAGAAGTGGAAAAGTTGAAAAAGGAGAATGAATTCTTAAATGAATCATTAACTAAGTTCTCTAATCCAGGAGAAAGTGTGAAAATATTTCTGAACATGACCTCTCAAAACAATAAAAGATGTCTTGTATACTCCACATTTGAGCAAGGAGAAAGTAGCAAATTAAGTGTGCCAAAACTTGGGAAAAATCAAGCTAAAACTGCACCTATTTACAAACCCAAAGGGAAACATATTATTTGGACTAGAAGGCCAATTTTTGAACCACTACATACTTGGAGGCCTACTCCTAGATTACCAATAGCCTGCAATTTTTGCAACAAGATGGGTTACGAAATTTATAGATGCAACTTTAAGAAATTGTATGACCATGGTGAAAAATTAGTTTGGGTTCCAAGAAACACAAGATTTGGGCTTTCAAGAATAGAACAACAAAGATTAAATTAGTTTACTAACCCAAATGGACTCATAAATTGGGTACCAAAGAAATAAGATTTATTTGCTCATTTTTCAGATATGTTTCAAGGAAAAAGCAAGCAACGTTTGGTTCATGGATAGTGGTTGCTCAAGGCACAAGACTGGAGAAAGAAGTTTATTTCATAAACTCAAGCCTTGCAACGATGGAACTATTGCCTTTGGAAACAACGAGAAAGGTAAAATTAAAGGTAATGAAAATATTTATAGTATTTCAAATACATGTATGGAGGATGTGTTGTTTGTTGAAGGACTCAAGCACAATCTAATGAGTATTAGCCAATTATGTGACAAAGGTACAAGGTTGTGTTTCAATCATCTATATGCAATGTATTTGATGGAGAACATATCATATTTAGCGGAAAAAGACATGGAAATGTTTATTTGATTTCACTTGATGAACTTGATGGTCAATGTCTAATGGCCATTGATAATGATCCATGGGTTTGGCATAAGAGGCTTGGGCATGTAAACATGTCAAACATCAAGACCCTATGGAAAAAGAATTTGTTGGAAGGATTGCCAAAATTGAAATATGACAAAGATAAAATTTGCAAGGCATATCAATTGTCAAAACAACCTAAAATGCCCTTCTCTACCAAAAAGGAGATTTCCACCACTAAGCCACTTGAATTGCTACACATGGATCTATATGGGCCATCCGATATTTTAACCATTGGTGGAAAGAAGTATGTGTTTGTAATAGTTGATGACTTTTCAAGTTTCACATGGGTAATGCTCTTAGCTAGCAAAGATGAAGCCTTCTCTATGTTTGCAATTTTTGTAAACTTGGTACAAAATGAAAAATAAAGTACTATTATGACCATTAGAAGTGATCATGGTGGTGAGTTTGAAAATAAATAATTCGTAGAATTATGTAATGAAAAAGGAATTCACCACACATTTTCTGCACTAAGAACTCCACAACAAAATGGAGTGGTTGAAAGGAAAACTAGAACCATACAAGAGATGGCTAGAACAATGCTAAATGAGAGTAAATTATCCAAGAAATTTTGGGGTGAAGCTGTAAGTACAGCTTGTCATGTGTTGAATCGAGTTACCATTAGAGCAATCTTGAAAAAGACCCCATATGAGCTATGGAAAGGTACAAAATCAAATATTTTATATTTTCATGCTTTTGGTTGCACATATTATGTTTTGAACAATGGAAAAACCAACTTAAGAAAACTAGATGCTAAGAGTGATGAGGCAATATTCCTTGGTTACTCATCAAATAGCAAAACATATAGAGTCTTCAATAAACGGAACCAAGTTGTAGAAGAGTCAATACATGTTGTTTTTGATGAATTTAATCCATGCTCCAAAAGAAAAGATGATTTAAGTGATGCAGATGATGTCACAAGTAATTTTAAAAAACTGCCTGTGGAAAAGCAAGAAGAAACAATGGAGGAAAAGGTAAGTGAAGGTAATAATTCCCATAAACCTCCAACTGACTTAAAATTCAGAAATGCCCATCCAATTGAGCAAGTTATAAGGAATATCTATCTAGAAGGTCAAAACAAAATATTTGTGGACAATATGCCTTTGTATTCAAAATCGAACCAACCACTATTGATCAAGCTCTTGATGATGAAAACTGGATCATAGCATTGCAAGAAAAGCTAAATCAATTTGAAAGAAATCAAGTTTGGCATCTTGTTCCAAGACCAAAAGACTGTATTATCATTGGCACAAAATGGGTCTTTAAGAACAAATTAGATGAAAGTGGACTTGTGGTAAGAAACAAACCTAGACTTGTGGCAAAAGGATACTCACAAGAAGAAGGAATAGACTTTGAGGAATCCTATGCTCCGGTTGCTAGATTAGAGGCCATTATCATTTTACTAGCTTTTGCATCTCACATGAACTTTAAGTTGTTTCAAATGGATGTTAAAAGTGCATTTTTGAATGAGTATATAAATGAAGAGGTATATGTTGAACAACCACTTAGATTTGAGGAGAAAGATCAATCTAAATTTGTATACAAATTAACCAAAGCATTATATGGATTAAAACAAGCTCCAAGGGCTTGGTATGACAGATTAAGCAAATTTCTAATTGATCATGATTTTCAAAAGGGAAAGGTAGACACCACTTTTTTTATCAAGTATAAAGAAAAAGATATTTTGATTATTCAAATTTATGTTGATGATATTATTTTTGGTACTACTAATGAGATCCTTTGTCAAGAATTTTCTGAGCTTATGCAGAAAGAATTTGAGATGAGTATGATGGGGGAGCTGAATTTCTTCCTTGGACTACAAATTAAGCAACTAAGTGAAGGGATCTTCATAAACCAGTCTAAGTATATCAAAGAAATGTTAAAGAAGTTCAGCATGCAAAATAGCAAAGGGGCAAACACACCTATGAGCTCAACCATTAAAATTGACAAAGATGAGAAAGACAAACCAATTGATTTAAAATTATTTAGAAGCACGATAGGCTCTTTATTATATTTAACTGCTTCTATACCCGATATACTGTTTAGTGTTTGCATGTGCTCTAGATTTCAATCATGCTCAAAAGAATCACACTTGGTAGCTGTAAATTTTTTTTTAGATATTTAGTAGATACTACCAACATAGGACTTTGGTATCCAAAGGGTTCTAATTTTGATCTAATCGGCTACTCGGACGCGGATTTTTCCGGTTACAAGGTAGATAGAAAAAGCACTAGTGGAACATGTCGGTTTCTTGGGAACATGTTGGTTTTATGGTTTTCAAGAAAATAAACTAGTGTTGCTCTATCCACCGTGGAAGCCGAATATATTGCCGCCGGGAGCTGTTGTGCCCAATTGCTTTGGATGAAACAACAACTTAGGGATTATGGTATGGATTTTAAAGATATACCTATTAAATGTGATAATACAAGTGCAAAATGTTTAACTAAAAATCCAGTACTGCATTCTAAGACCAAGCATATAGACCTTAGACATTATTTTATTAGAGAACATGTAGAAAATCATGATATATATTTGTAATATGTGAGAACAGAAGATCAAATTGCAGATATATTCACCAAACCTCTAACAAAAGAACATTTTTATAAAATCAGAAATGATATGGGGATGATTGAATTAAATTAGGAAAAATAATATAGGAGAAATGAAATTAGAAAAGCACAATTTGAGGGGGAGCACAGGTTCAAGGGGAGCAGCCTCGCCATTCTCAAAGGATTAACCCGCTCCATCTCTATTTTTTTATCAATCGACAAAAAAGGGAAGAATAGATTAGGATTTGAGTTAGGAAATGAAATATGTATGAATGGTTTTAAATTGTGATTTATTGGAAATGAAATATGTATGTTAAACTTCAAAATGGAAAAATAGTATGTTGAAAGGTATACACTCAAATCGGTTTTGTCAATCATTAAAAAGGGGGAGATTGTTGAAAACATGTGGAAAATAAGCCAAGTCTATGTTTTGATGATTAACAAATCAATTTGAGTAAGTTTTGGTTACTAACATGTTTTGTGAAAATGATTAAAGGATATACAAATGAAGAAATTGAAGCATGACAGGTCAAGTCGATTTCCAAGTCAACTCAGGCATCGACTTAGGCCGAGTCGATTCCCAAGTCGACTCCAGTAGCGACCTCAAAACATCATTTTCGCCCAGAGTTGAAATTGGGGACGAGAGCTGCCGAAGTCGCATCCCAAGTCGACTTCGCATGCGACTTGGGTGAAGTCGCAGACGAAGTCGACTCCGGCATCGACTTCAAACTTATTTTTTTGTCCAGAGTTGAAATCGGGGACGAGAGCTGCCGAAGTCGCATCCCAAGTCGACTCTACATGCGACTTGGGTGAAGTCGTAGACCAAGTCGACTCCAGCTTTGACTTCAAACTGACAGCAAGCGTTTTGAAGAGCTAAGTCGAAAACCAAGTCGACTCAATGCTCAACTTGATTAAAATTAAAGACCAAGTAGACTCAAATATTTGACTTAGAACATATGAAGATCACAACAAGTCTAAAGCTAAGTAAAGATGCATGGATTCATCATTTCAAATCAACAACACACATTTGGACATCATTAGGCACTCCAAGATTCAAGTATTCAAGATTTCAAGATATAGAGCTTAAAGTTTTCAAGCTAGGATGATTATACTAAGTTCCAAGAGTTATAAATAAATGGGAGAATAATCAATATGAAGAAAATAAAGTGATTAAAATCATCTTCGAAGATTTCAAGTTCATCAAGCAAGCACAGAAAGTGAAGTCGCACCCGAAGTCGAGTTCACCTGTGACTTGGGTCAAGTCGAGGACCAAGTCGACCTAGACTGGAACTTGAAGAAGATACGGACAGTCGAAGTCGCACCCGAAGTCGACTCCATCTACGATTTGGGCGAAGTTGCACCCGAAGGTGACTACACCTGCAACTTGGGTCACAATGGTCGGAAAGTTTTTGAACGTTACGCATTAAATGCGCGACACCTACTTCCAAACATTCGAATTCCCTCAACATTTGTAAAAGACATTCAATATGAATGTGGAGGGTAGCTGAGAATTCATTGATTGAGAACAACTCCCATCTCTAAGAGCATTAAGTGATCAAGCCTACATCTAGAAGAAGAACCTCGCTTTCAAACTGCCAAGAGCTGCTCGTTGAATCTTTCAGACTGCATTACAAATTTTCTGTGCCAAATCTGCCTTTACACATCAGTAACGTGTAGAAACTTTCTTTTACTTTTTCTTGTTGTATTGAACTTGATTTAGTTTGGGTAACTAAGATCAATTGTAAGCAAAGTAGTGTGTGATTGGAGTGGAACTCGTCACCTACTTGTGCTGTGAATTATTGATGCCCCCTAGAGATGGAATCTAAAAGAGAGCAGTGGCTCTAGTTGTATTTGTGAAATACATAGTGGAATCCAAGTCGCTAGAGGTGTGAGCTTGGAAGAGTGGATTAGGGAAGGTTGCCCGAACCACAATAAAATCTTGCTTGTTGATTTTTATTTCTGCTCTCAGCACTATATTATTTTCCATTTGTTTCTTCATAAAGGGTACTAGATTAATCCGGGGTAAAATTTCTATTTAAGTTGAAAAATTTTAAATACCCAATTCACCCCTTCCCTCATGGGTAATTGCCATTAACTCGGGACCAACACTCAGGAGCTTAGGCAAGCTAAAAAATAATTCTTTTCACCCTCCAAGGAAGGTGAGGCTAATAATGGAAAAAGAGGAATCGTCGGGAAAAAGAAAATCGGTGACAAGACAAAAAGTGCCCCGACTTGCAGAACTTGCCACAAACGCCATTCAGGTGAATGTTTACAAGGAACGAGAAAATGCTACAAATGTGGCCAAATGAGTCATGTGGCCTGGGACTGCAAGACTGACGAAGCGAAAATAATAAGTGCTTCAACTGTGGTCAAGTCGGACACATTTCGCCCAAATGTCCGAATAAACCACAAGGAGCACCAGCTCGAGGGAGGCCGGCCCAGCAAAAGGTCCCCGCCATCGCCAATTGACCCGGTACTGCTGCCAACCCAGTGCGTGTCTGTGGCGCCCCGAACTGGGGTGCCTAGAAGCCTTACTCTGGGATCTCGTCGATTGGTAAACGTGACTTAGGATTGTTGCCCTAATCACGCGGCGGGTTCTTAATTGGAACTCGTCCATTTTTTTTCTTTCTTTTTCTTTTCTTTCATCACATAACATAATACTCATCATCATTCATAATAGACTCATCCATATCATCATATATCATCAATTTCTTATATTATTCATAATTTCATAATTTCATACAACCTATGTCCTTTCTCATCATATCCCATTAGGGTATTCATTCATACTTCAATATACAAAGGATTACATACCTTTGTAACTATGCTTCTTTCATTTATTCATCATATCACTTACAGGCAAATCAACTTGATCTTTTTCATCACTTGGCTTTCCCTGCACCTGTCTGAGGTTGGGAAAACAAAAAATGAGTCGAAACTCAATAAGCAAGTATTTTTCATTTTAAATGTATTCCTCTCCATTTGATAGAAGACACTTACGAAGTGATCAACTACCAATGGAATAGAAATCTTTTCATAAACCATTTTTGGAAACCTTTCATAAACCATTCATGTAAACCATTCATAAATACATTTCTCTCCATTCGATAGGAGACACTTAGCAAGTGATCAACTATCAATGGAATAGAAACCTTTTCATAAAAATTATTTCATAAACATTTGATGTACAAATGCTTCCTTTCCACTCCTGACATAAACCTTCGTGTGCAGGTACGCTAGCCCAGGGAACATCTCACATAGCATGGTCCAATACGCCGGCTGTCTCCGACTTGGCCTCATCAAGGGGAACCTCTCTTCCTCTTAACGCCTACATGGTTCCTACATGCATGACTTTTGATTTTTCTGACATTATATACCTCTTACACCAGGTGACTTGTCATTCTCATGTAGAGAATTATTTGCACCATCCCTTAAAAACATCATTTCAAATCCATGATACTTTTCAATCCATGTATGAAAATGCAATGAATTCATTCATACATAACATTCCTTTACCTCCACCTCTGGGAGGACGCCGTCGGCATACAGCCCATACGACTCGACAATAGTGAAGGGGAACCCTTTGATCCGCTTTCTACCTCCACCAAAGCCTCTTCGTTGTACATCATATGTGTGCACATGTCCATGAACATCATATGATATCAATATACCGGCATGACTTTTTACAAAAACTCATAAACATTTATCATTTCAAAACATTATAGGAATGACCACCCTTAAATATAATTCATAAAACATGTGAGCAAACAATTTACAATCATTTAAAAATATTTTAGAAAGCATATAGCTTGCTTACAATGAAGCAATAAAATCATATTTTCAAAGTTGTGCTTGTTGGAAACAATTGTTGAAATCAAATGCAAAATATCCAAAGTATAAGTTTTGATGATTAACAACATAATTTGAGTAAAGTCTTAGCTACTAATATGTTTTGTGCAATGTTTAAGGTTATAAAAATGAAAAATACAAAACAGAACAGGTCAAGTCGCAACCCACGTCGACTCAAACATCGACTTGGGCCAAGTCAATTTCTCAAGTCGACTCCATCTTCGACTTCAAGAGTCGTCCTCTATCCAACGTTGAAATTGGGAGTAAAATGTGCCGAAAGTCGAATCCATCTGAGACTTGGGTGAAGTCGCAGACCAAGTCGACTCCAGTATCGACTTCAAGTAACACGTTCCTTCCAGAGTTGAAATTGGGTGGCAAAGCTGCCCAAGTCGCACATGAAGTCAACTCCACATGCGACTTGGGTGAAGTCGCAGGCCAAGTCGACTCCAACATCGACTTCAATCAGACGGCAGAAAATTCAGGAGTCAAGTTGGGGAATAAGTCGACTTCAAGATAGACTTGAGTCAAGTTGAAGACCAAGTCGACTTAAATATTCGACTTGGAATATATGAAGATTAATCCAAGTCCAAAGCAAGCAAGATACATGAATTCAACCATTCTAATCGAAATATATATATTGGGCTTGTTCATGCACACAAAGATTCAAGCTTTTCAAGCTCTCTAGACATAAAGCTAAAGAACTTTTATGCAAATGAACTCCAAGTATTGAAAATCAAAAGAAGAACACTTAGGAAGAAGAAGTTAAGCAAGCAAGAGACATTTCAAGAAAGATTAAGCAGACTTGGCAAGAGAGAAAAGCCAAGTTGCACCTAAAGTCGACTCCAAGATCGACTTGGGGCCAAGTCTCAGACCAAGTCGACCCAGAAGACAGACTTGGAAACTGAAGCATAGCCGAAGTCGCACCCAAAGTCAACTCAAGCATGCGACTTGGGCGAAGTCGCATATGAAGTCGACTCCACCTGCGACTTGGAGAAATAACGTTCAAATTATTGAACGTTGGAACATTTATTACGCGCCAACCAACTCTATAACGTTCAAATTTCTCCCTCCTCTATATATAGACACTCAAGTAAACATGGAAACATATAAGATAGAGCTGAAAAAGAGGAAAGAAGTGCTACTAAGAGTTTCAATCCACTTTTCTCTACAATTAAGTGATCTATACACTTTCAAAGGAAGAACAAGCTTCAAAGTTATTGTTTGCTTCAATGCAAAAACGATTCGTTGCTTCTACAGATTCTTCCTCGAGTTGGAACTTGCTATACAAATCCGTAAAGTGTAGATTTCTTCTATTTCATCTTATTATTTGGTTTTTGGTGCTTGGTTTGATTTTGGTGTTTCAAACCAAGCTATAGCAAAGTAGCATTGTGATTGGAGTGGAACTCGTCACCTACTTACGCTATTTGTTGTATACGCTCCCTAGAGCTAGAATCTAGAAGAGTGCGGAGGCTCTGGTTGTATATGCCCCCTAGAGCTAGAATCTAGAAGAGAGCGGAGACTCTAATTGTATTCGTAGAATACATAGTGGAACCCAAGTCCCAAGGGAGTGTGAGCTTAGAAGAGTGGAGTAGGAAAGGTTGCCTGAACCACTATAAATATTGTCTATTGCTTTTTCATTTCCGCTTTTATTATCTTATTGCTTTCCGTTTGTCTTATTAAAAGAGATTAAACTAAACCGGGGTAAAGTCTCTAATTTAGGTTTAAAATTTTAAATATCTAATTCACCCCTCCCCTCTTGGGTAATTGTCATTAACTCGGGACCAACAAGTGGTATGAGAGCAGGTCTTTGAATTCTACCAAAGAGATCTTTCGATATGGCATCCCAGTCCACTTCCGTTCCCGCATTTGCCGAAGGCCAATCCTTTACTAGGCCACCATTGTTTGATGGGAACAATTTTAGATATTGGAAGCTACGTATGAAACAACTCATCATGGCTACAGATATGGATTCTTGGATTGCAATCCAAGACGGTGTGACCTTTCCTACTGATGAAAGGCCTTCCAAATGGACCGATGGGGAAGTGAAAATTGTAAAGAGCAACGCCAAGGCTATGAATTCATTATTTTGTGCTCTTACTGCTTCCGAATATGATAGAGTATCCTCTTGTTTGACTGCCAAAGAGATATGGGATACACTAACATCTATCTATGAAGGAACTTCTCAAGTCCAAGGGACAAGGAGAAATATTTTGATTGGAGAATTGGAAAACTTTAGAATGTTAGAAACAGAAAATATTTCTAAAATATTTGCTAGATTTTCCAAGATTACTAACACCTTGAAAGGGCTAGGAAAAATAATTTCTGAATCTGAGCAGGTCATGAAGATTCTAAGGGCACTACCCGAATCATGGACTCCAAAAATCACGGCAATGGAAGAAGCCAAGGACCTAAACACGTTGAAATTGGAAGACCTTATTAGCTCATTAATGTCACATGAGCTAATCAAGAAAAGAAACGAGGATCACCACAAAGGCAAAAGAGCCATCACCTTGAAAGCTGCACAAGACTCGGATGATACCACCTCATCATCACAAAACGATGATGAAATTGCCTTGCTTACAAAACGGTTTAGAAAATTTGTAAGGAAAGGTAAAAATTTCATAAACTTTAAAGAAAGAAATTCTAAAGAGAAAAAGAAAGAATCAACAAAATGTTACCAGTGTAGCGGTTCAGGGCACATGCAAGCCCAATGCCCAACGCCCGAAGAAAATAAAGCAAAGGAGCAAAGAAAAGATCAAGGCGACAACAGAAAATTTCAAAGAAACAAAGGAAGAGGCATGTACATAAATGAAGAGGAATCTACAACATGTAGCTCTTCAAGTGAAGAATGTGAAGTAGATTACGCTAGAATTTGTTGCATGACAAATTTCGACATATGTTTTGCAGCAATGAAAATCTTGGAGGATCAATCTACTTTAACAAACTACACAAGTAGTCAAGAGGTAACCTCCAAACAAAAATATTTTTCAATTTTCTCTTCTACAAATGAATGCCTCAAATGTGCTGAATTGGAAGAACTTCAACAAGCCTATGATTAATTATATGAGGAAATAAAAAAATTAGGAAATAAGTTTACAATAAAGAAATGACAATGTGATGCAGTAATAATTGTGAATGGTAAACTTGCTGAAAAGATAGATAAATTAAAAAGTGAAAAGAATACCTTGGAAATTGAGTTAGAGAAACTCAAAAGGGAAAATGAATCATTAAATGAATTGCTTGTCAAGTTTTCTAATCTAGAAGAAAATCTGAAAATGTTCTTGAAAATGACAACCCAAACTTGTAAGAAAGGACTTGGGTATAATACATTTGAGCAAGAGAAATCTAATGCTCCGTGAAACAACGCCAAACCCATTTATACTAAACCTAAGATAAATCAAGTAGTTTGGACTAAAAGACCAACCGAGGAACAAATTACCAAATGACTTCCTGTTTCTAGACTTCCGGGAGCTTGTAATTTTTGCAACAAGATATGACACAAGGTTTATCAATGCAAATTGAGAAATTTGCAAAATCTTGGTGCAAAATTGGTTTGGATGCCGAAAAGCATTGGATTTATGACTTCAAAGGTAGACTAACATAGACTCCAATGGATAACTAACACAAATGGACCCATAAAATGGGTACCAAAAAGATGAGATCCACTTGACTTAATTTTTGCAGGTTTGTCTTAGAGCTAAGGCCAATAACATATGGTTTATGGATAGTGGCTGCTCAAGACATATGACAGGAGAAAAAGGATTGTTCCATAAGATCAACCCATGCAATGAAGGAACAGTAGCCTTTGGAAATAATGAAAAAGGTAAAATAAAAGGTAAAAGAAATATTTATGGTATTTTAAATGCATGTATTGAGGATGTACTATTTGTTGAAGGACTCAAACACAACCTAATGAGTATTAGTCAACTATGTGATAAAGGATATAAAGTTGTATTTGAATCCTCTATATGCAACGTTTTTTATGATGAACACATAGTATTTAGTGGCAAAAGACATGAAAATGTATATTTGGTTTGCCTTGATGAACTAGAGGGAAAATGTCTAATAGCCATAGAAAATGATCCATGGATATGGCATACAAGGCTTGGACATATAAATATGCCAAATATTAAAAGATTGTGGAAAAATAATCTAGTACAAGGGTTACCAAAGCTCAAATATGACATAGATAAGATTTGCAAAGCTTGTCAACTATCTAAACAACTCAAAATGCCATTTTCCACCAAAAAAGAAATTTCAACAACTAGACCACTTGAATTGTTGCATATGGATCTTTATGGGCCATCGGACGTTTTAACTCTTGGTGGGAAAAAGTACGTATATGTAATTGTTGATGATTTTTTAAGATTTACTTGGATTATACTCTTAGCTAGCAAAGATGAAGTATTTTCTATGTTTGTCACGTTTTCAAATTTGGTGCGAAATGAAAAATAAAGTTCAATTATTTCCATTAGAAGTGACCATGGTGGTGAATTTAAAAATAATCGATTCATAGAATTTTGCAATGAAAAAGGAATTCACCATACATTTTATGCACCAAGAACTCCTCAACAAAATGGAGTTGTTGAAAAGAAAAACCGGACAATACAAGAAATGGCTAGAACTATGCTAAATGAGAGTAAATTGTCCAAAAGATTTTGGGGCGAAGCTGTAAATACAGCTTGTCATGGATTAAACCGAGTTACCATTAGAGCAATTTTGAAAAAGACCCCATATGAACTCTGGAAAGGCAGAAAACCGAACATATCATATTTTCATACTTTTGGATGTACTTGTTATGTGTTAAATAATGGAAAAACAAATTTGGAAAAATTAGATGCCAAAAGTGATGAAGCTATTTTCCTTAGATATTCATCAAATAGCAAAGCATATAGGATTTTCAACAAAAGAAATCAAATAGTAGAAGAATCAATACATGTTGTTTTTGATGAATTTAACCAAACTCCGAGAAAGGAGGTTGAAATAAGTGATGCAGATGATACAAAAGCAAAACAATAAGAACGAGCTCAAGCCAGAAAATCCCATGGAGAAAGAGGTAAGTGAAGGTAATGACTCCTACAAACCTCCAATTGATTTGAAATTCAAAAATGTCCATCCAATTGAGCAAGTCATTGGAAATATTTATGAAGGAGTAAAAACTAGGAGATCAAAACAAAATATCTGTGGACAATATGCATTCGTGTCAAAAATTGAACCAACCACTATTGAAGAAGAAATTGATTTTGAAGAATCATATGTACCCGTGGCTAGATTAGAAGCCATACGCATTTTACTAGTATTTTCTTCTCACATGAATTTCAAATTGTTTCAAATGGATGTGAAAAGCGCATTTTCGAATGGATACTTAAATGAAGAAGTATATGTTGAACAACCCCCTGGATTTGAAGAAAAGAATCAATCAAAATATGTTTATAAATTAACCAAAGCATTATATGAACTAAAACAAGCTCCACGAGCTTGGTATGAAATGTTAAATAAATTTTTGATTGATTATGAATTCCAAAGAGGAAAGGTTGACACTACCTTATTCATCAAGTATAAAACCAAAAATATTTTAATTGTGCAAATTTATGTAGATGATATAATATTTGGTGCTACTGATGAAATTCTGTACCAAGAATTTTCTAAGATTATGCAGAGCGAATTCGAAATGAGCATGATGGGAGAATTAAATTTCTTCCTTAGACTGCAAATCAAGCAACTAGCCGAAGGAATATTCATAAATCAGTCCAAGTATATCAAAGAAATGATAAAGAAATTTGGAATGCAAACTAGCAAGGGAGCAAATATTCCAATGAGTTCAACAATCAAGATAGACACGGACGAAAACGGTAAATGTATCGATCAAAAGCATTATAGAAGTATGATAGGATCATTGTTGTATCTAACTGCTTCTAGACCGGATATTCTTTTTAGTGTTTGTATGTGTTCTAGATTCCAAGCATGTCCTAAAGAATCACATCTATTGGCTGTAAAAAGAATTTTTAAATATTTGATAAATACCACTAATCTTGGACTTTGGTATCCAAATGGGTCAATGTTTGATTTAATCGGCTACTCGGATGCGGATTTTGCCGGTTACAAAGTAGATAGAAAAAGTACTAGTGGAACAAGTTAATTCCTTGGAAACATGTTGGTTTCATGGTATTCAAGGAAACAAACTAGTGTTGCTCTATCTACGGTGGAAGCCAAATATATAGCCACCGGGAGTTGTTGTGCCCAACTACTTTGGATGAAACAACAATTGAAAGACTATGGTATTGATTATTATAACATTCCAATTAAATGTGACAATACAAGTGCAATTTGTTTAACTAAAAATCCAGTATTGCATTCTAGAACCAAACATAGAGATATAAGACATCATTTTATCCGTAAACATGTTGAAAATCATAATGTTTGTTTAGAATACGTGAAAACTGAGGATCAAATTGTAGATATTTTCACCAAACCTTTAGCAAAGGAATCATTTTACAAAATTAGGAATGATATGGGGATGATCGAGCTAAATTAGAAACAATTAGATGAGAAAATTGGACTTAGAAAAGACCAAGTCGATGAGCTAAGTTGACTCCATAAACACCCACGTCGACTTCAGTGAAGTCGACGCCACTACAGAGGCGAAGTCGACTCCGCGTGGGTTAAGTCGACTTCGCCTAGGGTGACGCCAACTCCAGCGCGCGCAACCGTCGGTCTTCTTCTTCTTTCTTCTCTCTTCTTCTTTCTTCTCCCGCGCCGAACCTTGTCTCCTCCTCAGCAACCTCTCTCTTTCTTTTTCTCCGACCAACAATCTTAATCTCGTTCATCTATCTGATCTCCAGCAGCAACAGTTTCTCTCTCTCTCTCTCTGTTTTCGATCACAACCTCCATCTCCTCTTTCTGTTTTCTCTTTTATTCGGCAAGTCCTCTAATTCTTTCCTCCTTTTCAATCTCCATATTTCTCCTCCAAGCATAGTCTCTCTGATTCCCTCATTCGTCTCCCTATTTTTCTCGGCCCTCTCTTCTGGCATCTCTCCAGCTTCTCTCTCTCTCTCTGGGTGTTCTCTCTTCTCTAGTACCCTCTCTCTCTCTCTGACTACCTCTCTCGATCTCATTTAGATTTCTGTCACAGCCTCTCTTCATTTGAATATCCCATTTTTTTCAAAAACTCATCCCATCTCAAAAAATCCCATCAAATGGCTCCTAAATCCAGAATTCCAAAGATAGCTATGTCTAAACCTTCCCGCAAACTAGTCCCTAGACAATCCGACTCACAAGCTGAAGAGGAGGTCCCAAGGAGGCAACGGACCCCCTCAAAACGTGCCTGGGAAGAACCATCTACTTCCATAGGCCTCAGAGTTCGTTTTCAAGCCACAACTCCATTTACAATAGCTGCCCGGGAAGAAGAACCCCAAACATCACAAAGTACGCAATTTGGGGCCAGAAGGAAGGGAACCCCAGCTGCTAAAGCCAAGTCCTGAAAATGCCGACAACATATTTCAAGACCGAGTTACAGCACAGTCGGTTCTACAAGTCGTTCTATGAACGAAAGGTATTCATCCCAAAAATCATCGACTTTAAATTTTTGAGGGATTATAAGTCCGACATTGAGCAGCTGCTGGATTTCCAAGGGTGGACTAGCCTACTAAAGGCAGATGAAAGGGTATATCTCGATTTGACTAGTATTTTTTACTATCTATGGGATGACGAGTACTTCGGTACCTTTGTAAAAGGAGTTGACATATTTTTTGGAATCAGAGTAACCCCACGGTTAGAGGGGGCAATCATGAATGTGGGGCAAATTTTAGAGGTTCCTTATGAGGATGAGCCATTGCCTAAACATTTTACCCTCTCAGATATCTACAATCAGCTCACTAGGAGCAATAAGTATCATGTAGGGATTAAGTTTTTACATTACATGGACTTATCCTCGAGGCTCAGGGTCCTCAGATGATTGATTACACATTGCATCTACCCCAAACGTGGCGGTAGAAATCAGCTCAACCCACAGGAGGCAGGCATACTATGGAAGCTTGTAAACCGGGTCAAAGTTAGCCTCCCTCTGTTGTTCATAGAAGCCCTAAGTTCTAGGAAAGACAACCCATGAGGGGTTTTGCCTTATAGTACTTGGATCACGAAGATCCTAGAACATTTTGGAGTTGATATTGATGGAGAGCCATTCGAGGTGTTAAAGCCGACGAATGCGATCAACAAGGCATTGATCCAAAGAATGAATATCAATGTAGATCAACTCAGGGTTGAAGCAGAAGTGGGCGCACCGTCACCAGAAGAAGCCGGGGATGCACAGGTTGAGGGGGATCAGCCCCCACCATCACCAAAAGCTCAACCCGCTCCACAACAGGATGCACCCGAGGAGCCTGCATCGCCGTTATCACATGGGTCTTGCTCTCCTAGAGGATCTAAGATTCTAGACCTAGCACCACGACCACCATCTTGGGACACTTCAGTTCAGACCCTTCGAGAGCACCTGGAGCAGCTAGAGGACCGGATGACTAGTCAGATCGCCGAGGTCCTACATGCTATCATGGATATGCATTCTCAACAGGATCGCATGGATAGGGAGCTCCGGACCATCCGATATCACTTAGTAGTCGGAAGCCATCGTCATCAGCCTATCCTCGAGCTTGATCCATTTGATACTGGATCAGTTCGACGAGATCCCACACCAGCCCCAGTATCCTCATTTTACTATTCGGCTCTCATTCGACCCGTTCGCCCGACTCCATATCCTATCTCTGCGTTCTAGTTCGCCAAAGCTCTTCGAGTCGACCCCTATTTGCTTGATTGACAAAAAAGGGGGAGAAGTTTGAGAGTTTTGAGTTTACTTTTTGGGTTGGGTAGCTTGTATATAGGTTTTATTTTAGTTTTGAAACTTGCATAAAATTTTTAATATGAAAAGATTGCTTATGCTCTGATTACTTATGCAAAAGTTATAATTGAATTATGCTCTGATTACTTGAGTTTTGTTTTGATTACTAATGTTCCATTTTAAGATGATTGTTCAAGATTCAACTTATTGAAAATAAAATATATATGACAATGTGACTAAGATCAAAATGCAAATAACTTATGTTTGTTCTAAAAAATTTCTAAATGACATATTGAAAGGTACAAACTCAAATTGGTTTTGTCAATCATAAAAAAGGGGGAGATTGTTGGAAACAATTGTTGAAATCAAATGCAAAATATCCAAAGTATGAGTTTTGATGATTAACAACATAATTTGAGTAAAGTCTTAGCTACTAATATGTTTTGTGCAATGTTTAAGGTTATAAAAATGAAAAAACAAAACAGAACCGGTCAAGTTGCAACCCACGTCGACTCAGACATCGACTTGGGCTAAGTCGATTTCTCAAGTCGACTCCATCTTCGACTTCAAGAGTTCTCCTCTATCCAGTGTTGAAATTGGGAGCAAAATGTGCCGAAGTAGCAGACGAAGTCGACTCCATTTGCGACTTGGGTGAAGTCGCAGACCAAGTCGACTCCAGTATCGACTTCAAGTAACACGTTCCTTCCAGAGTTGAAATTGGGTGGCAAAGCTGCCCAAGTCGCACATGAAGTCGACTCCACATGCGACTTGGGTGAAGTCGCATGCTAAGTTGACTCCAGCATCGACTTCAATCAGACGGCAAAAAATTCAGGAGTCAAGTCGGGGAATAAGTCGACTTTAAGATAGACTTGAGTCAAGTTGAAGACCAAGTTGACTTAAATATTCTACTTGGAATATATGAAGATTAATCCAAGTCCAAAGAAAGCAAGATATATGAATTCAACCATTATAATCGATATATATAAACTGGGCTTGTTCATGCACACAAAGATTCAAGCTTTTCAAGCTCTCTTGACATAAAGCTAAAGAACTTTTATGCAAATGAACTCCAAGTATTGAAAATCAAGAGAAGAACACTTATGAAGAAGAAGTTAAGCAAGCAAGAGATATTTTAAGAAAGATTAAGCAGACTTGGCAAGAGAGAAAAGCCAAGTCACACCCGAAGTCGACTCCACGATCGACTTGGGGCCAAGTCTCAGACCAAGTCGACCCAGAAGACAAACTTGGAAACTGAAGCATAGCCGAAGTCGCACCCAAAGTCGACTCCAGCATGCGACTTAGGCGAAGTCGCATACGAAGTCAACTCCACCTGCGACTTGGAAAAATAATGTTCGAATTTTTTAACGTTGGAACATTTATTACGCGCTAACCAACTCTATAACGTTCAAATTTCTCCCTCCTCTATATATAGACACTCAAGAAAATATGGAAACATATAAGATAGAGCTTAAAAAGAGGAAAGAAATGTTACTAAGAGTTTCAATCCACTTTTCTCTACAATTGAGTGATCTATACACTTTCAAAGGAAGAACAAGCTTCAAAGTTGCTGTTTACTTCAACGCAAAAACGATTCGTTGCTTCTACAGATTCTTCCTCGAGTTGGAACTTGTTACACAAATTCGTAAAGTGTAGATTTCTTCTATTACATCTTATTATTTGGTTTTTGGTGCTTGGTTTGATTTTGGTGTTTCAAACCAAGCTATAGCAAAGTAGCGTTGTGATTGGAGTGGAACTCGTCACCTATTTGCGCTATTTGTTGTATACGCCCCTAGAGCTTGAAGCTAGAAGAGAGCGGAGACTCTGGTTGTATATGCCCCCTAAAGCTAGAATCTATAAGAGAGCAGAGACTCTAATTGTATTCGCGAAATACATAGTGGAATCCAAGTCACAAGGGAGTGTGAGCTTGGAAGAGTGGAGTAGGGAAGGTTGCCCGAACCACTATTAATCTTGTCTATTGCTTTTTCATTTCCGCTTTTATTATCTTATTGCTTTTCGTTTGTCTTATTAAAGGAGATTAAACTAAACCGGGGTAAAGTCTCTAATTCAAATTTAAAATTTTAAATACCCAATTCACCCCTCCCCTCTTGGGTAATTGCCATTAACTCGGGACCAACAGTGCTTGCTTACCTCCTCAGTCTATGTCCTCCACCTTTTCCTTTTCTTTTCCTATACAAGGAAAAATAATATTTTATCTATATCATTTCATGTCTTAGTCTACTTCCCATGCGTGTTTTATAATCATCCATTACCTCATTTCTATAGAGGTTAATCTTATAAATACACTTGGTAATTACCTCCTTATATGGATTTTTATCCATAAATCCTTTAAAAATTTCATCCATATATTCTCAATCTTTCCGAAAATCAAGTGTTTAATTACTGTTCATGTCACTGTAGCAAATCAGTGTAGCACATTAGTATTCACATTTACTGTTCACCCAAGGTTACTGTTCACAGTGATGTGGGTTACTGTTCATGGGTTCCAAAAATTGATATTTTTTCCAAAAATAAAAAATACCATGACATAGCTTATGCTTAGTATATCATGAAAAATTTCATACATTTTGAATTTATCATCATTTACTTGGCTAAATAAATCATTTTCTCCATATACTAAAAATCAACATAAATTCACTTAAGCATAATCCTTAATTCCGAAAATTATGAAATTAATATATCATCATTTAAAAATCATATTTATCGTATTCATACATCCCAAATCATCATTTATCAAATTTGGAGCATTATTTTCATATATCATATACTATCTTCGTGAATGCTCCATCTTTGCTCCAAAATTTCGATGTTTCGGCATAATTCCAATTAAATATTATAATTTTACTTATTTTCTCATACTTAGAAATTATCTAAGCATGGTTTTACCTTTCTTAACACCCAAAATAAATTTGGGAAGAAATCACTGACCTATTTATTTAAATAAAAAGTCAAAAGTAACATTGAGGAAAAAGATAAGTTACTTTTTTATCACCCTTTGACGTTTCATCTTGACCATTGATTTATAATTTTTATCACACCTTAACCCATTCATTATGTTCATCATGAATTTTTAACCATTCATAAAAAATTTCATCGAAATCCAACGCCCGGATTGTAAATTATGAATTTTTCTTTAATTTTCTACTAAAATCCAAAATTGGATTAAAATATAAAAAAGAATTGTTATTTCGTTCTGTGGTGATTAAATCTCTATTTTGTATATTTTTTATTAAGTTAATCCAAGTGATTAACTCTTAATCACGTGTCTTAATCCCCAATTACTATTCACATGCACTATTCATGTGGGTTAAATTCTTAATTGCATTATTCTAATCTCCAATACACATATCCATCAATATAATTCATGAATTTTCATTTATCATAAAAATAATTACAAAAGAATCTAGGGTTTACAACTCGAAATGACATGTATGGGGTTTCACATAAGAAAACCAAATAACTTAGGCTATGAGTTCAAATCCTATATATCTCCCACCATAGGAAGGTCATCCCAGAAACATGACTTTAATTTCCATTAAAATCAAGATACAATCATCTCAAGCAAGTAGAATAACGAATAGGAAGAGATAGATGAGAAGAGGAGATGAAAGTCAATGGATTTGTAATGATAGCTTGGATCTTCACTTGCTCTTCTCTCCTTCCTTGAAGCTTTGGTTTCCTTCCTTTTCTCCACAATAGCCACGACCCTCTCTCCGTCTCTCTCCACCTCTTAAACGAACCCTAAGTGGTAATTTATACCCACTTGCTTTTAGCCCAAGACACGTGTGAAATTTCATATGTGTGGGGGTCGCCGTGGCGCCTAGGCGCCAAATCTCTGGAGGCTAATTGACTAAGGGCTCCTAACATTTCTTTGCATGATGGTGAAGTGGTGCCTAGGTGCCCCAAGTTGGCTCCTGGGTGCCAACTCACTGGAAGCTTTTCATTGTGTGAGGCTCTGGCATATCCGTCTAAGGCTGTAGGTTGGCGCCTGGGCGCCAGCCTGCTTGCTTCTTCACTTTCTCGGTTCTTCATCCTGACTCACTTACATGCGGATAGTTGCCCCTCCTTCCTACAAAATCAACTAAAACTAAATAAATGAACTATAAATGCCTAATTTATACTAAAAATGCATAAAAACTACATGTTGTTTCTAAAATGCAAAATGAATGAAAACTAAGCTAAATGGGTGCAAACCAACCACATTCTCTTGGACTAACATGCAAAACTAGTCTGAAATGAGCCATAATAACTCGCTTTTTCACGTGTTATCAATAATATGAGATTAAAATCCCTTAATTACATAGTTCCAAAACAACAACTTTTCCATCTTGTTTTCCCATGATAAACATCCATATTGACATATGTCCCATAAACAGATTTTCTATTTTTAAATTTCAACTCTTGGACATCCTTTTCTTGCTCCATATTTAGGATATTTTTATGAAATTAAAGTTCATAAAGCAAGTTGCCCAAAATAGCAACTTTCCATTTATTCCTTTCCACCCTTAGACGTCCACATCTTATGTCCAACCAAAATAGATTTTTGAATTTATTTCCAACCCTACGTTGGACATCCATTATACCTTAAATTTTGGATATTTTACCCTTTAAATCATCCACATATTAGTTTGTTTAGTTTATGCACAAATTCCACCTCAAAACTGTAGAATTTCCATCAAATTGTCAAGTCTATGTTCGACCCTTCTAAGGTCCATTAATCATGCTTGGTTCAATGTATATTAATCATGGAAACATATAACATATTCCAATCATATCATATGCTCAAAACAGCAACTTAAATGGGGAATTTTCCAAAATTCCAGCAAGGTATACTTAGGATAGTTAAACCTAAAATCATACCTAGAATGCTTGAAAGCTTGAATTGAATCCTCTAACTCACTTAGCATTTAGCAACCTTATTAAAATCTTCAGAAATCATCATCTAGGGTTCATAAATAAATCAATTTATGACCCATGAATGGAACTAAAAAAACTTAGGAATTAACAACCCAGACTTAGTTCGATACCTACTTGAACTTGTGTCGTTTCCCTCCAACTTGTCAAGCTTGGATTTGCTCCTCCTCTCCTCCTCTTTTCCTTCCCTTTTCCCTCTCTTTTTCCTTGCTTAGGGATGTTCAAGTTGCTAGAGTAAAAACTTTTTTTACCACACAAAAGTTGTCTGCTTGAAACCGTCCCCATCTCTCTCTCTCTCTTGTTTATATATTGCTGCCATTTTTCCTTTTTAATTTCCACCTCATTTGAGTTTAAATAATTCCATATTTATCCCATTGCTGATGGCAGAATTATCTCCATGATTTTTGTTTTTTACAGATTTTTAAAAGCAAAAATCTGCTCTGTGCTTACCCTTGGACGTCCCTCCCCCCTTAGCCACGTAATTTGTCATTTTGTGACTACACCAAACTGCCCTATCTTGAGCCATTACTCACACTTAATATTGCTGGACTTTTTACACTCAAAATCTAAATTTTTGAATTATCAAAAATGCCTAAAAAATCCTCATCATCTCAAGCTTTAACCCCTTTGACTTTTCCATTAATGGCATGTCTTCCTTTTTGAAGACAAGTCAACTAATTTTGTCCTTTTGTGCTTAATAATTTTTCATGATAATTAGCTTAATCAAACCCATCCATATGATAAGTCATATCGTTTTAACCATTCATGAAAAATTTCATCTCAAAATAACCTTTCTAGTGTACGTTATGGTCATTTGAAATTGTTTGTTAGATTTGGATGAAATTAAATAATTATCACTCTAATTAAATGATAATTTTCATAATCCATTCCATTCATAAGGTAGATCACATCATCATGGGCTTACCATTCAAATTTCATGTCATTCCACCTTATAGGCGTCAAGTTATGAATTTTCTAACATTAAACACATCAATCCCATAATTATCGTCATAATTATCATTAATTAAATCATAATATATGAAATTATTATTTGTGGCGCCCCAGCCCGAGCGTCATAACCTTACTCCAAGACCTTATCGATTGGTAAATGTAAATCAGGATTGTTACTCTGATCACGCGGCGGGTTCTTAATTGGATCTCGTCCAAATTTTTTTTATTTTCATTGCTTTTATCTATCATCATTTCATGTCTTTTCATTCCACACCATTCATCTTAAAAGCTGCAATACACTTATAATCAATTGCACATATCATCCATAACATATTAACTTGTCTCTTCTACATTAAAGGTCCTCTTGACCTAATCATGTCCTTTTCATTCCATACATACATACATCCATCCGTTCTTAGCATACAAGCGCTTATCATTTATCCCATTCCTTATATTAGCAGTATCATATCTATATAAGGAATTTTTAATCTTTTACCTTCTCAATCATATAATACCTATACAAGGTATCCGTAGCATATCCCATTAGGGCATTTGCTTATGCTTCACCATACAAAGGATTACAAACCTTTGAAAATTCCTTTTCCCTTTCTCAGCGAGAACAAGCCTTTCATCACTTGAATTTTCCCTACACCTGTCTAAGGGGGGAAAACAAAATATGAGTCAAAACTCAATAATCAAGCATCTTTCATTCTCGTTTAAATGCATTTCTTTCCATTCAATAGGAGACACTTAGCAAGTGATCAACTACCAACAGAATAGAAATCTTTTCATAAATCATTCATAAACCATTCATAAACATTTTATGTAAATCAGTCATGTAAACCAGTTTAATCCCACTTTTTGAGCATTTCATAAATATTGGATGTGCAAATGCATCATTTCCATTCATAACATAATCCTTCATGTGAGGGTACGCTAGCTCGGGGAACATACTTTCATAACATGATCCTTTCCATCCATGACACTGAACCTTCCGACTTGGCGATGTCAAGGGCGGACTCCTTGTCTTGCTTCCTGCCTTGACTAGCCTATTGATTTCCATTCCATGCATGACTTTTAGTCACCCCGACATTATATACCTCTTACACATGGTAACTTGTCATTCTCATGCAGAGAATTCTTTGCATAATCCATTTGAACATTGGTTCAATAAAACATCATTTAAATCCATGCTGGCCTACCATTTCCAAATAGAGAAGAATTGACACAATCATTTCAATAAAAGCAGAAATCAAATCATCATAAAGAGACAATGGGATGACCACCCTTAAATAGCTTTAGAAACAATCAAGTAAAACAACTTGAAAGCATTTTTGCATTTGAGAATAAAATCTCATTTTCAAAAGTCCTGCTTGCTTACCCGTGGCGATCCTTTTGTCCTTCCATCCTTTCCTTGCCTTTCCCTAGACAAGTAAACATGACTACCTTATACATTTTCATCATGTGTTGTGCTTGTATGCCTTGTCTTTTTCTTCAATTCACATATACATGTCATATGGGTTTAATCCCATATGGTCCATAACACATTAACTTTAAATTATTCTTTCTTTGGAATGCATATCCATCTTCACCCTTATCAACGATTATATATACATGACTTACTCATAAGTCTTTTAACAACCCCATAACTATGTAATCTTAGTTAGTGGTTCATTTTCTTCATTTCATTCATATATCTTAATAACATAGGCATATATGTGCCATAGGGTTTTCAACTTGCATTTAATGTCCTTTTAATCATTCAAAAAACTTGGGTTACCCTCACTTGAGACTTCAACAATCAAGTTCAAGCAAGGTTTCTCAATTTCATATTTCTTAAATCATATGTATATTCCATATGATTTCTATTAGCTTACATAACCCACTTGTATTTCAAGTTAGGTATACATTCATGGCACATACTTGTGCGTCATACTATCCATTCCATATCATGTTCTAAACCCATATGTAGCGTATACATTCATACACATAATAACCATTCATTAATCATCATGTGGGGGTTCATACCTCCCATTTGTCATTTTTCATCTATCTTTCATATTTCCTATGTCGGTGCTCATTTTAAGCACATAGTTAACGTTATAGACTTCATAATTAAATCTCAAAATTTGAGATAATCACTAATCATCAATACAGAAACATGAACATGCATTTCATCATATATTCATGCATTTTTGCATTTTAGCAATTTAAATAAGTCATTTACCACTTATCCACGCTTAGCCTTCCACATACACCCATCTTACAACACTTAATTTAGGTATTTCTTAAAATTTATTAACACAGAAACTTGCGTCCTTATTCAGAATGATTAAAACCCTTAATTAATATTTAATTTAGGGTTTAATTTTGGAATTTTAATCCATGCATCATTGGGTTCCAAAACAGCAACGTTAGGACCCGTTTTTCATCCTTTCAACGCCTCTTTTGATACTTAAATCAAAAAAGATTTATAATCCATAAATTCCAGAAATTAGTCATGATTTTCTTAACCCAAATTTATTATAATATCATATGTTCAAATTTCATACATTGGTTGCTTCCAAAACAGTAACATCTCAAGCATGTAGGGTACTCGTTTTTACCCCATTTGGACGTCCTTATGTATATGCCCCAAAAATCAGATTTAGGGAAAATATTTCTAAGACCTTTTTAACATCCAAAGTACATTTAATCTAGGGTAATTTACCCTCTAAATCATCCATAAACTCATAAGCATAATTCATGCTTCATACATATCATAAAAATATCAAAATCGGGTCATATATGTAACCCTAAGTTCCATCCTTTCTAAAATCCACCTCTAATAGGTTAAACCCTCATAATAACTCATGATACTTGTTTATATCCCATTATAAGTTAAATTCCATCACAAAAATCTGGAATTTAACATTTATTTTGATTTATTCCTCAATCTGTCCATAATGCTGAAATCAGACACACTGATCTCCCTAATTTTTGAATCATAATCAAATCAAGGAATTTAAATCTGAAATTTCTATTATAACTTAATAACTACATGAATTAACCAAAATAAATATTTTCAGCAAAAAATATTAATTATTTATATTTATTTTGGTATTTTTACTCTGCTAGACAGCAGCATCTATTTTCAGATAGTTCAAATTGCGTTAATTATTAGGTATATTTATAGACAAAAAAAATAAATCTTTATTTTGGTAGAGTGTTCTTAAACATGTATTGTATATGATATAAACTTTTCAGCTCACAATTCCTTGTATACAAATTATTGAAAATCATTTGGTGCAGCTGATCCTGACACCCGGTCAACCCTGTTCAGGTTGATGTTCCCGGATTCTTAATTTACAACCTGCTTATCCTTTTAATCTGAAAATTAGATAGTTCCTTAACACCCTATCTTGAGTTCGCACAAAAATTTTCATGCAAAAGTTCATTCATTTACTATTTCGTTCATATTTTGGATTTCTGTCTCATTTCTTCTAGGTTTTGCTCCCATATTTGCATCTAATTTCAATAGATATGCAAAAACCCTTAATCATTTATTCTTAATTCTTATACCCAACATATATCCTCTCTTAAAACTAAGATTTCTGATTTCAATACTCATGAAACATTAAAGATAATTACATACCTATTTTTGAAGATTTTTCTTCCCTTTTGATGGAGCCATGAACGCCTAGGGCATCCCTTCTCTTCCTCCCCAAGTTGCAGCTGTGTTTGGACATCCCATGTTGCCTTCTCTTGCTGTTGAGAACCTTCCACATGTTATCCATTTTCTCCTTTTTCATTTTGCTAAATTTTTGGGACATTTCTCCCTTCCTCTACCTCTCTCTTTCTCTCTCTCTTCCTCTCTCCATGCCAAGGACGTCCCAAGGGCTGCCCCTCTTGCCCCTTTTATAAGGGTGTTTGCTTGCTCCTTAAGTCTTCTACCTTTCTTGCTCCTTAAGTTTTCTACCTTGCTTGCTCCTTAAGATTTCTATCTTGCTTGCTCCCTAAGAAATCCATTTACTTGCTCCTTAAGAAACATACCTTGCTTTCTCATGAAGTTTCCTCCTTTACTTGCTCCCTAAGAAACCACTTTCGTCCTTTCATGATTAAGCAATTTCTATAATAATTAGCAGCGGTGCCCCAAACCGAGACGTCACTTCCTTACCTCAAGACCTTAACGATTGGTAAATGTGAATCAGGATTGTTTCCCTGATCATGCGGTGGGTTCTGAATTTAAAACTCGTTCAATTTTTTTTTTTTGATTTCTTCATAAGTCATTTCTTTACAATCTACACCATTCATCATACAAGCGACGATACACTTGTAATAAAATTTCATATTCTATTTCATAACATCTCATCATGCTTTTCTATAATGACATTTACATTTCATACATACATCCATACAAGCATTTGATCACATAGAACTTATAATTCTGCATAAGTTCACATTCACATCAACATACCTTAGAGCTTTAATTCATGCTATCCCATTTCTTATAGCCCACTTGGCTACCATCACGTACCTTTCTTCTCCTGCTTAGGTTCATAACCTCTTGAGTTTCTCGGTACCTGTCTAAGGTTTGAGAAAACAAAACGTGGGTGACGACTCAGTAAGCAAGAATTTTATTATTAGGGAAAGACTTCCTTGAAAACCTTTTTCATAAAGATCTTAATGTTGGAAATATGTGGAAAATAAGCTAAATCTATGTTTTGATGATTAACAAATCAATTTGAGTAAGTCTTGGCTACTAACATGTTTGTGGAAGTGTTTAAAGGATATACATTTGAAGAAAAAGAGCATGGAAGGATAAGTCGAATTCCAAGTCGACTCAGGCATCGACTTAAGGCCAAGTCGATCCCCAAGTCGACTCCAATATCGACTTCAAGGCGTCGATTCCTTCCAGAGTTGAAAACGGGGAGCAGAGCTGACGAAGTCGCAAACGAAGTCGACTCCGCGTGCGACTTGGGCGAAGTCGCAGACCAAGTCGACTCCAGTATCGACTTCAACATGACAAAACCTTCCAGAGTTGAAGTCAAGACTCCGAAGTGCCGAAGTCGCAGACCAAGTCGACTCCACTTGCGACTTGAGGTGAAGTCGTAGACAAAGTCGACTCCGGCATCGACTTTGATCGGGCAGAGGGGATATTTCAGAAGACAAGCTGAGATTAACTATTTTCAAGACAAACTTGTATGAAGATGAAGATCAAGGCAACCTAGATGCTCAAACTGAAACATTTGAAGACTAATCGAAGTCCAAGCAAGATGCATAAACTCGACCAAGAAGTTATTCAAGATTATATGATTCAAGACTATATGGGTTCAAAGGCTTGCAAAATATGGAGCTAATGAAAGTAAGCTAAAATGAAGAAAATAATTCAAAAGGAAATGAAAAATGCAAGAGAACAACAAAAGGCATGAAGGAACCCAAGCAAACTAAAGCATTCCAAGTTTTCAAGTTCGTCAAGCTAACTGACGAGGTGAAGTCGCACACCGAAGTCGACTCCACCTACGACTTAGGTCAAGTCGATGCCCAAGTCGACCCAATCTCGAACTTGAAGTTGCTACAGAAGGTGAAGTCGCACCCAAAGTCGACTCCATCTGCGACTTGGGCGAAGTCGCACCCGAAGTCGACTCCACCTGCGACTTGGGTCGCAACGGTCGGAAAATATTCGAACGTTGGCGTATTAAATGCGCGCCACCTACCTTCAAACGTTTGGATTCCCTCCACAATTATAAAAGGCATTCATTGTGGACGAGGGAACAGCTGAAAATCATTAAGTGTGCATAACTCCCATCTTCAAGAACATTAAAGAGATCAAGTCAATCCAAAGAAGAAGAACTTTGCTTCTACACAACTGTAACGTGTAGATTCCTTTGTTATTTCATTTGTTTGTATTAAACTTGATTTAGTTTGAGGAACTAAGATCAAGTGTAAGCAAAGTAATGTGTGATTGGAGTGGAACTCATCACCTACTTGTGTTGAGATTTGTTGAAGCCCCCTAGAGCTTGAATCTAGAAGAGAGCAGTCGCTCTAATTATATTTGAGGAATACAATAGTGGAACCCAAGTCACAAGGAGTGTGAGCTTGGAAGAGTGGAGTAGGGAGGTTGCCCGAACCACTATAAAAATCTTGTGTGCTTGATTTATATTTCTACTCTCTACATTATATTTCTTTCCATTTCATTTCATCAATCAAGGAGATTAAACTTTCAAGGGGTTAAGTTTTTAATTTACCAAAGAATTTTATAAGAACCCAATTCACCCCTCCCCTCTTGGATTCTTCCTTTAACTCGGGACCAACAAGTGGTATCAGAGCAGGTCTTTGAGTTAAACCAAAGAGATCTAATCATATGACATCCCAATCAACCTCCGTTCCCGCATTTGCCGAGGGCCAATCATTTACTAGGCCACCATTGTTTGATGGGAACAATTTCGGCTATTGGAAGCTTCGTATGAAGCAACTCATTATGGCTACCGACATGGATTCTTGGATTGCAATCCAAGATGGTGTAACCTTGCCTATCGATGAAAGATCTTCCAAATGGACCGAAGAGGAAGTAAGAACCGTTAAGAGCAATGCTAAGGCCATGAATTCTTTATTTTGCGCTCTTACGGCTTCCGAATATGATAGAGTATCTTCTTGTCTAACCGCTAAAGAAATATGGGATACTCTAACATCTATTTATGAAGGAACCTCTCAAGTCCAAGGGACTAGGAGAAATATTTTGATAGGAGAATTGGAAAGCTTTAAAATGTTAGAAACAGCAAATATTTCTGAGATGTTTGCTAGATTTTCTAAAATTACTAACGCTTTGAAAGGTCTTGGAAAGGCTATCTCTGAATCTGAACAGGTTATGAAGATACTAAGAGCTCTACCGGAATCTTGGACTCCAAAGATTACGGCAATTGAAGAAGCCAAAGACCTAAATACACTAAAGCTAGAAGATCTTATTAGCTCATTAATGTCACATGAGCTAATCAAGAGAAGAAATGAAGATCAACACAAAGGCAAGAAAATCATTGCGTTAAAAGCGGCACACAACTCAGAAGAGTATACCTCCTCGTCTCATAACGATGATGAAGATATTGCACTTCTCACTCGCAAATTTCAAAAATTTGTGAGAAAAGAAAAGAACCTCAAAGACTTCAAAGAAAGACCACGAAGAGAGAAGAAGAAGGAGGTTATAAAATGCTATAGATGCGGGGGTATGGGACATATGCAAGCTCAATGTCCTAGACCAGAAGAGAAACTAAAGGATTATCAAGAAAGGAAGGAAAGACAAGAAAACAGAAAATACCAAAGGCCAAAGGGAAGAGGCATGTATGTCAATGAAGAAACTTCATCAACAAGCAGCTCCTCAACCGACGAATTTGAAGCGGAAAAGTGTGCTAGAATATGCTGCATGGCACGAATCGAACAAGAAGAAAATCTGTTGTGTTTGAAAACAATGGAAGTTTTGGAAGAACAAACCATCTCAACAAAGTGCACAAGCAGTGAAGAGGTAACTTCCAAACTTTGTCATTCTCAATCTAGTTATTCTTCTTTTCAAGAATGCCTCAAATGTGCTGAATTAGAAGAACTACAACTTGCATATGATTCATTATATGAGAAAATCAAAAAGCTAGGAAACAAGTTGTCATTGAAGAGACAACAATGTAACTCCGTCATTATTGTAAATGGAAAACTGGCTGAAAAATCATCAAAATTGAAAGATGAAAATGAATTGCTTTTGAAAGAAGTAGAGAAACTGAAAAAGGAGAACGAATCCTTAAATGAATCATTAGCTAAGTTCTCTAATCCAGGAGAAAATGTAAAAATATTTTTGAACATGACCTCCTAAACAAATAAAAGAGGTTTTGGATACTATACATTTGAGCAAAAAGAAAGTGGAAAATCGAATGTGCCAATACTTGGGAAATATCAAACCAAAACTGCACCAATATACAAGCCAAAAAGGAAAAATGTTATGTGGACTAGAAGGCCAACGTTTGAACCATTATATACTTGAAGGCCTACTCCTAGATTACCAATGGCTTGCAATTTCTGCAACAAAATGGGTCATAAAGCCTATAAATGTAACTTTAAGAAACTGTATGACCATGGTGCAAAGTTAGTATGGGTTTCAAGAAATACAAGATTTGGGCTTTCTAAGTTAGAGCAACAAAGATTGAATCTTATTACTAACCCAAATGGACCCATAAAATGGGTACCAAAGAGATAAGATTTACTTGTTTATTTTTCAGATATGTTTCAAGGCAAAGGCAAACAACGTGTGGTTCATGGATAGCAGTTGTTCAAGGCATATGACCGGAGAAAGAAGTTTATTTCATAAACTTAAGCCTTGCAACGATGGAACGGTTGCCTTTGGTAATAATGAGAAAGGTAAAATTAAAGGTAAAGGAAACATATATAGTATTTCAAATGTATGCATGGAAGATGTTTTGTTTGTTGAAGGACTCAAGCACAATCTAATGAGCATTAGTCAATTATGTGACAAAGGATACAAGGTTGTGTTTGAATCATCTATATGTAATGTATTTGATGGAGAACATATCATGTTTAGTGGAAAAAGACATGGAAATGTATATTTGGTTTCACTTGATGAACTAGATGGTCAATGTCTAATGGCCATTGATAATGATCCTTGGGTTTGGCATAAAAGGCTTGAGCATATAAACATGAAAAATATAAAGACCCTATGGAAGAAGAGTTTGGTAGAAGGCTTGCCAAAGTTGAAATATGACAAAGATAAAATTTGCAAGGCATGTCAATTATCAAAACAACCTAAAATGCCTTTCTCTATCAAAAAGGAAATTTCCACCACTAGGCCACTTAAATTGCTACACATGGATCCATATGGGCCATCCGACATTTTAACCATTGGTGGAAAGAAATATGTATTTGTAATTGTTGATGATTTTTCAAGATTCACATGGATAATTCTCTTAGCTAGCAAAGATGAAGCATTCTCCATGTTTGCAACTTTTGTAAATTTGGTGCAAAATGAAAAATAAAGTACTATTATGACTATAAGAAGTGATCATGGTGGTGAATTTGAAAATAAACGATTCATAGAATTATGCAATGAAAAAGGAATTCATCACACGTTTTCTGCACCAAGGACTCCACAACAAAATGGAGTAGTTGAAAGGAAAAACAGAACTATACAAGAGATGGCTAGAATAATGCTAAATGAGAGCAAATTATCCAAGAAATTTTGGGGTGAAGCTGTAAGTACAGCTTGTCATGTGTTGAACCGTGTTACCATTAGAGCAATCTTGAAAAAGACCCCATATGAGCTATTGAAAGGTAGAAAACCAAATATTTCATATTTTCATGCTTTTGGTTGCACATGCTATGTTTTGAACAATGGGAAAACCAACTTGGGAAAATTGGATGCTAAAAGTGATGAGGCAATATTCCTTGGTTACTCATCAAATAGCAAAGCATATAGAGTCTTCAACAAAAGAAACCAAGTTGTAGAAGAGTCAATACATGTTGTTTTTGATGAATCTAACCCATGCTTCAAAAGAAAAGATGATTTAAGTGATGCAGATGATATAGCAAGTAGTCTTGAAAAACTGCATGTGGAAAAGCAAGAAGATTTCATGGAGGAAAGGGTAAGTGAAGGTAATAATTTCTACAAACCTCCAACTGATTTGAAATTCAAACATGCCCATCCAATTGAGCAAGTTATAGGGAATGTATATGAAGGTGTAAAAACTAGAAGATCAAAACAAAATATTTGTGGACAATATGCTTTTGTATCCAAAATTGAACCATCCACTATTGACCAAGCTCTTGATGATGAAAACTGGATCATAGCAATGCAAGAAGAGCTAAATCAATTTGAAAGAAATCAAGTTTGGCATCTTGTTCCAAGACCAAAAGACTGTACTGTTATTGGCACAAAATGGGTCTTTAGGAACAAATTAGATGAAAGTGGACTTGTAGTGAGAAACAAAGCTAGACTTGTGGCAAAGGGATACTCACAAGAAGAAGGAATAGATTTTGAGGAATCCAATGCCCCGGTTGCTAGATTAGAAGCTATTCGCATCTTACTAGCTTTTGCATCTCACATGAACTTTAAATTGTTTCAAATGGATGTTAAAAGTGCATTTTTGAATGGATATATAAATGAAGAGGTGTATGTTGAACAACCACCTGGATTTGAGGAGAAAGATCAATCTAAATTTGTATACAAATTAACCAAAGTATTATATGGATTAAAACAAGCTCAAAGGGCTTGGTATGATAGATTAAGCAAATTTCTGATTGATCATGACTTTCAAAAGGGAAAGGTAGACACCACTTTGTTTATCAAATACAAAGAAAAGGATATATTGATTATTCAAATTTATGTTGATGATATTATTTTCGGTGCTACTAATGAGATTCTTTGTCAAGAATTTTCTGAGCTTATGCAGAAAGAATTTGAGATGAGTATGATGGGGGAGCTGAATTTCTTCCTTAGACTGCAAATCAAGCAACTAAATCAAGGGATTTTCATCAACCAGTCCAAGTATATCAAAGAAATGTTGAAGAAGTTTGGCATGGAGAATAGCAAAGGGGCAAACACGCCTATGAGCTCAACAATCAAAATCGACAAAGATGAAAAAGGAAAAATAATTGATTTGAAATTGTATAGAAGCATGATAGGTTCTTTATTGTATTTAACTGCTTCTAGGCCTGATATATTGTTTAGTGTGTGTATGTGCTCTAGATTTCAGTCATGTCCAAAAGAATCACACTTGGTAGCTGTGAAAAGAATTTTCAGATATTTAGTAGACACTACCAATATAGGACTTTGGTATCCAAAGGGCTCTAATTTTGATCTAATCGGCTACTCAGATGCGGATTTTTCCGGTTACAAAGTAAATAGAAAAAGCACTAGTGGAACATGTCAATTTCTTGGAAACATGTTGGTTTCATTGTTTTCAAGAAAACAAACTAGTGTTGCTCTATCTACGGTGGAAGCCGAATACATTGCCGCCGGGAGCTGTTGTGCCCAATTACTTTGGATGAAACAACAACTTAGGAATTATGGCATGGATTTTAAAGATATACCTATTAAATGTGATAATACAAGTGCCACATGTTTAACTAAAAATCCAGTATTGCATTTTAGGACTAATCATATAGATCTTAGACATCATTTCATTAGAGAACATGTAGAAAATCATGACATATGTTTGGAATATGTAAGAACTGAAGATCAAATTGTAGATATATTCACCAAACCTCTAGCAAAAGAACCATTTTATAAGATTAGAAATGATATGGGAATGCTTGAATTAACTTAGCACAAACTAAGGGGGAGCACCTGTTTAGGGGGAGTATACCCACCTGTCTCTTACTTTACCCTCTAATTTTTGATATATTGACAAAAAGGGGGAGAAGAGAGGGATTTGAGTCAGGAATTGAGTCTAAATAGTTTGGAGAAGAGATCGGGATGTGAATTTAAGTCTTTACGATAGTTTTTAAAGTTTTTGATTGTTTGCATGAGTATGATAAAACTTCAAATTGTACAATTAGCATGTTTTAAGCAATTGAAAGGTATACACTCTAATCAATTTTGTCAATCATCAAAAAGAGGGAGATTGTTGGAAATATGTGGAAAATAAGCTAAATCTATGTTTTGATGATTAACAAATCAATTTGAGTAAGTCTTGGCTACTAACATGTTTGTGGAAGTGTTTAAAGGATATACATTTGAAGAAAATAGAGTATGGAAGGATAAGTCGAATTCCAAGTCGACTCAGGCATCGACTTAAGGCCAAGTCGATCCCCAAGTCGACTCCAATATCGACTTCAAGGCATCGATTCCTTCCAGAGTTGAAAACGGGGAACAGAGCTGATGAAGTCGCAAACGAAGTCGACTCCGCATGCGACTTGGGCGAAGTCGCAGACCAAGTCGACTCATGTATCGACTTCAACATGACAAAACCTTCCAAAGTTGAAGTCAAGACTCCGAAGTACCGAAGTCGCAGACCAAGTCGACTCCACTTGCGACTTGAGGTGAAGTCGCAGACAAAGTCGACTCCGGCATCGACTTCGATCGGGTAGAGGGGATATTTCAGAAGACAAGCTGAGATTAACTATTTTCAAGACAAACTTCTATGAAGATGAAGATCAAGGCAACCTAGATGCTCAAACTGAAACATTTGAAGACTAATCAAAGTCCAAGCAAGATACATAAACTCGACCAAGAAGTTATTCAAGATTATATGATTCAAGACTATATGGGTTCAAAGGCTTGCAAAACATGGAGCTAATGAAAGTAAGCTAAAATGAAGAAAATGATTCAAAAGGAAATGAAAAATGCAAGAGAACAACAAAAGGCATGAAGGAACCCAAGCAAACTAAAGCATTCCAAGTTTTCAAGTTCGTCAAGCTAACTGACGAGGTGAAGTCGCACACCGAAGTCGACTCCACCTGCGACTTGGATCAAGTCGATGCCCAAGTCGACCCAATCTGGAACTTGAAGTTGCTACGGAAGGCGAAGTCGCACCCGAAGTCGACTCCACTGCGACTTGGGTCGCAACGGTCAAAAAATATTCGAACTTTGGCGCATTAAATGCGCGCCACCTACCTTCAAACGTTCGGATTCCCTCCACAATTATAAAAGGCATTCATTGTGGACGAGGGAAAAGCTGAAAATCATTAAGTGTGCATAACTCCCATCTTCAGGAACATTAAAGAGATCAAGCCAATCTAAAGAAGAAGAACTTTGCTTCAAACTGCTAGAGCTCAACTTCTGAATCTTCAAAGCCAATTTTACGAGTTCTTCTCTGCGCCAAACTGCTTCTACACAACTGTAACGTGTAGATTCCTTTGTTATTTCATTTGTTTGTATTAAACTTGATTTATTTTGAGGAACTAAGATCAAGTGTAAGCAAAGTAATGTGTGATTGGAGTGGAACTCATCACCTACTTGTGTTGAGATTTGTTGAAGCCCCCTAGAGCTTGAATCTAGAAGAGAGCAGTCGCTCTAATTATATTTGAGGAATACAATAGTGGAACCCAAGTCACAAGGAGTGTGAGCTTGGAAGAGTGGAGTAGGGAGGTTGCCCGAACCACTATAAAAATCTTGTGTGCTTGATTTATATTTCTGCTCTCTACATTATATTGCTTTCCATTTCATTTCATCAATCAAGGGGATTAAACTTTCAAGGGGTTAAGTTTTTAATTTACCAAAAATTTTTATAAGAACCCAATTCACCCCTCCCCTCTTGGGACTTGGGACCAACACTTAAACACCTTTTTCATGAGGACATTTATATGTCCTAAAATATTATCATGAAATCCTTTGTTCATGAGGACAATTCTATGTCATTGAACATTTTCATAAAATATTTATTCTTAAAATCATTTACATGCCACGTCTGGGCTTGTTAAGGAAAAACATATGTGTTTTACCCTCTTTAATTAATTCCCTTTTGTCTTGAGTGAACATTTCCAATGTTTCAAGACATTTACATAAAATCATCTTTTGCTAGCGGACGTTTTACATCCAAAACATTTTTCTCATAAATCCTTTGGCCAAGAGACATTTAATGTCTCAAAACATTTTTTACATAGCTTCCTTTGGCAATGGACATTCATATGTCCTAAAACACCTTTCATTAAAACACTTTGGCATTGGACATTCTCATGTCCATAAACACTTTTCATTTAGGCTCTTTAATAATGGACATTCTTATGTCAAAAAACAAGTTTGACATAAATCCTTTTCATAGTCCCTGTCTTGGGGCTTGTTTATAGCAAACGAGCATATAAAATACATAAACCATTTTCATAAATGCATTTGCATACAAACATTTTCTTTTATAACTGTTATTTATACTTTTGTGTAAAACACCCTTTCTTTTAGGATAATTTATACATAGTAGCTCATAAAAATTCAATTTAGGATAACTTTTTCATATAAATGCTTTTATATCCCAATCTTTGGGCTTTTGAAAAGAAAAACTTATGCAAACAAATTTCTCCCCATCCAGTAGTGACATTCAGCAAGTGATCATGCTACGTTTTGGAAGAGAATCCTTAACAGCATGCTAGCCAGGCGACTGTTCCTTTATCCTGCTCCCATCTCAGGTAGGGCACCGTTGGCACTCCTGTCATCCCTTAGCGACTTGACCATATGTAGAGTGGGCCCCGGTCATCCCAATCGTGCTCTACAACTGGCCTATTCCTTGTACTGGTGCACCATACATCATTTTCATGAACTGCAGTCCGTTTGGTTTAAAGAACCATAGACCGCAGCCCATGTCCTTTTAAACTGGGATCACAGACCGCAGCCTGCATCCATACTCACAAAAAATCTTAGACCAAAGTCTATATCTTTAAAAATTATTTTCAAAAACACATCATAGATCGCAGTCCTTGTCAACTTGTAAGCAAGCGCACCCACTTTAACAAGTTGTCATTCGAAATCTAATTTTAGGATGACCTTCCTTAAATTCTTTTGAAAATATTTTGAGTAAAACACTTTGATAAACTTTTGAAGTGTTTGAAAAATAATACATCTTAAAATCCTTATAAAAGAATTTCAAAACCTTTGAATTTTCAAAATTAAACTATATATTTTCTAATATTTTCTTGGTTTCCATTTCGGGACCTTTTGTTCACAAAAGTTATGCAATTATGCTACCCTTTCTCAACCATCCTAATAATCAAATTATTGTTCACCTATCTATTATACCATTTTTACATAAGGGGGCTTGAATAATATTTTGCATACCATTTAGTAACCCGAAATCAAACCATTTTATGAAATCAACATAGGAGGTTGGTCATCCTTAAACCCCCTTCAACACATTTGTATAAACATTTTTCAAAATATTTTCAACATAGATTTCCTTATCTAAAGGAAATCAAAACTTTTTGAATATCATTTCAAAACACACGGCTATGTCCCAATTATCATTTATAATTAAATATCCTGACATAGAAAATTAATCTTTTTCTTTTATAACCTTAATCATTTATCATAAACATCATAAGAAAACTCAAAACTTATCTAATAATATTTCTTTATGAAAAAGGGCAAAATTTCCTTTTTCTTATAAAGTCCTTTTGAAAATAACATCATAAAGAATTTGCTTACTTGAAAGCAAATCCTTAAAATTACTCATAAGCAAATTTCTCAATTCCATTAACATAAAGCATTGTCAATCCATGACAACACTCGTAATAAACATCTATCTTAAAAAAAAAACGTTGTTTGCTTCCCATGAAGCAACCTTGAGGCTTTTCCTTAACCCATCCTTTTTCAAAACATGTGGTTTTTCATCAAAGCCATCAATTTCTAAAATTTGTGCATGTCCGTTCGTTTAAAAACATAATCATAAAAATATCAACATAACATCATAAATCATTTCAGCACATAAGAAGAAATAAATGATTTGAAAAGTTCGCTTGCTTACCTGAGATCGCCTTATTCCCTTTCTTCCATTCTTTTCCTTTGCCTTTGCCTAAATAAATGAAAATAACATTTCATTTATTTGCATTATCTTCAAATACTTATTTTCCTTAGATTTTCTAACCTACATAAATCCATTTGGACTAGCTTAACCCACTTGTCTTTCAAGTCGGGTATTCATGCTTAACAACATAGCCTATACATATCAATTATCCATTCATTCATTTTAATATCTTTGTGTAGCGTAACCTTACATAAATATAATAATCACTCATTAAATCATTATTTGGAGGTTCATTACCTCCATTTATCATTTTTAACATAGTTTTCATTTTTTCGCACATCGGTGCTCATTTTAAGCGCATAGTTGCTAACTTAGGTATCATATAATAATCTCAAAATTTGAGATTATGATTATTTAATAAAACAGCAACCTAATTCACGTGTTCAAATCATATGTTTATGCATTTTTTCATTTTAACACTTCACATAATCATTTATCATTTTCAACATCAAAACATGGAAATCGGGTCTTATACGTAACCCGAAGTTCCATCCCTTCTAAAACTCACCTTTAATAGGTTAAATCCTCATAATCACTTATGATACTTGTTTATATCCCATTTTAATTTAAATTCCATCCTAAAAATCTGGAATTCAACATTTATCTTAATTTATTCCTTAAGCTGTCCATAATGCTGAATTTAGGCACACTAAATTCTCAAAATCTTGAATTAATATCAAATCAAGTATTTGTGATCTGAAATTTCTACCATACCTTAATAACTACATGAATTAACCAAAATAAATATTTTCAGCACAAAAAATCAAGCATTTAGATTTATTTTCGTATTTTTACCCTGCTGGACAGCAGCATCCCTTTTCAGACAACCTGAATCACGTAAATTATGGGGTATATTTATACCCATCAAAATCTAATTTTTATTTTCTTCATATGATCCTAAATATATATTATACATCCTTTAAACTTTTTAACCCAAAATTCCTTGTATAAAAATTATTAAAAATCATTTGGTGCAGCTGATCCTGACACCCTTTCAACCCTGTTCAGGTTGATTTTCTCGGATTTTTAATTTCCAACCTGCTTAATATTTCAATATGAAATTTTTTTCGTCCCTTAATAATCATATATAAAAAAAATTTCATGGTCAAAATACTTCGTTTACTATTTCTTTCATTTTTTTGGTTTATAACATCACATAACTTCCAGATTTGAAGTATAAAATCAAAATTAACATATACTTACTTAATTAATTGGTAATCCCTTCTTTGAGCACTTGAAATTCCCTTATTTTCTTCATGGTTTCTTCCCTGGGATCGTTCCAGCCACTTCCCCTTTGATTTTTATTTTTTTTTCTCCCAAACAGAAATCTGAAACGTCCACACTGCCTGCTTATATAGGCATTTATTTTTCAATTTTTCCTTTACAATCTGAAACGTCCACACTGCCTGCTCATAAGCAAATTTCTCAATTCCGTTAACATAAAGCATTGCCAATCCATGGCAACACTCGTAATAAACATTTATCTTAAAAAAAAAATGTTGTTTGCTTCCCATGAAGCAACCTTGAGGCTTTTCCTTAACCCATCCTTTTTCAAAACATGTGGTTTTTCATTAAAGCCATCAATTTCTAAAATTTGTGCTTACCCGTTCGTTTAAAAACATAATCATAAAAATATCAACATAACATCATAAATCATTTCAGCACATAAGAAGAAATAAATTATTTGAAAAGGTCGCTTGCTTACCTGAGATTGCCTTATTCCCTTTTTTCCATTCTTTTCCTTTGCCTAAATAAATGAAAATAACATTTCATTTATTCGAATTATCTTCCAATACTTATTTTCCTTAGAATTTCTAACCTACATAAATCCATTTGGGCTAGCTTAACCCACTTGTCTTTCAAGTCGAGTATTCATGCTTAGCAACATAGCCTATACATATCAATCATCCATTCATTCATTTTAATATTCTTATGTAGGGTAACCTTACATAAATATAATAATCACTCATTAAATCATTATTTGGAGGTTCATTACCTCCATTTATCATTTTTAACATAGTTTTCATTTTTTCACACATCGGCGGTCATTTTAAGCGCTTAGTTGCTAACTTAGGTATCATATAATAATCTCAAAATTTGAGATTATCATTATTTAATAAAACAGAAACCTAATCCATGTGTTCATTAATATCTTTATGTATTTTTTCATTTTAACACTTCACATGATCCATTTATCATTTTCAACAACAAAACATGGAAATCGGGTCTTATACGTAACCCTAAGTTCCATCCTTTCTAAAAATCACCTTTAATAGGTTAAATCCTCATAATCACTTATGATACTTGTTTATATCCCATTTTAATTTAAATTCCATCTCAAAAATCTGGAATTTAACATTTATCTTGATTTATTCCTTAAGTTGTCCATAATGCTAAATTCAGGCACACTAAATTCTCAAAATCTTGAATTAATATCAAATCAAGTAGTTTTGATCTTAAATTTCTATAATACCTTAATAAATATATTAATTAACCAAAATAAATATTTTCAGCACAAAAAATCAAGAATTTGCATTTATTTTCGTATTTTTACCCTGCTGGACAGCAGCATCCCTTTTTAGACAGCCTGAATCACGTAAATTATGGGGTATATTTATACCTATAAAAATCTAATTTTTATTTTCTTATTGGGATCCTAAATATTTATTATATATTATTTAAAATTTTTAACCTAAAATTCAGTGTATAAAAATTATTAAAAATCATTTTGTGCAGATGATCCTAGCACCCGTTCAACCCTGTTCAGGTTGATTTTCTCGGATTTGTAATTTCCAACTTGCTTTATATTTCAATCTAAAAATTTTTTCGTCCCTTAATAATCATATAATGAGCTTTTAACCAAATTTTCATGGTGAAAATACTTCGTTTACTATTTATTTCATTTTTTGGTTTAAGACATCACATAACTTCCAGATTTGAAGTATAAAATCAAAATTAACATATTTTTTGGTTTATGACATCACATATCCTCCTTTGAGCACTTGAAATTCCCTTATTTTCTTCATGGTTTCTTCCCTTGGATCGTTCCAGCCACTGCCCCTTTGATTTTTAATTTTTTTTCACCCAAACAGAAATCTGAAACGTCCACACTGCCTGCTTCTATAGGCATTTATTTTTCAATTTTTCCTTTACAATTTCGACCCAAAATGGAGGGTAAAATTTTTAAAATTTACCCTATAGTTTACTCAAAAATTTTCAGCCACATATTTAATCATTTAATATTATTTTCGGATTTTTTTCACAGCTATATCCAGCTTTTAAATAAACCAATCCACTTGGTGGGGTCCACTTGCAGCAGCTCTTGCATGATTTTTCCAACCCATTTTACTTTAATTAATGGATAATTAACTACCCTAGGTAATAGCCTAATTATCGATCAACTTAGCATAAATAAAAAATTCACAAAAAATCAAATCTCAGCCCTTGAACGTGCATGTCATCCTTGCTCCCTTTTCCATTTTTTTCCACAAAAATGCTGCTTTATTTGATGGCCATTTAATTACCCTAGTAATTATCTTTCTTAGCTGTCCATTTGGTATTTTAAAAAAATCACAAAAAAAATCCAAAAGCTACCTTGACCGTCTACATCTCTCCCTTGCTCCAAATCTGTCCACTTGGTGATCATATCCTTATGCCTTAATTTTGACATATTTGGTCAGAACTTTCAACCCGATTTAATTACTCATTTATTTACCTTGATTCTGTAATTGACTTAGGTGTGGATTTTATAATTAAAAAAATAAAAAATCCACTTTTTGGAGCCCATAGCCGTCCACTCTATGCCTCCTCTATGCTCCTCCCTTAAGCTAGTCATTAGCTCCTTAATTTCCACATTAATGCAGGGGATATTTTCATGGATTTTCTCATTTTAGATAATTCATAAAATTCATGTGTCATTATCTCCTTTTGACACCTCATTTTTTACTTTATTTATTTAATTATTTTATTGAACTTTAACATAAATGCTAATCACTTTTTTGTGCAAAAGTCAAAAGAGTTAATCCCAACTTCGGGCACCCTTAATATTAGAATTATTAGCTTGATCAAATCCTTCCATAACCTTAATCTCATAATTTTAACTGTTCATTTCAATCCGACTTTTATAGCTCATGTTATGACCATTTGAATTTTTTTTGGACCGTGATGATCAATTTTCACCCTAATTTCATCCTTATTTTCATAATCCATTATTTCCATAAGATTAAGCACAAAATTATGTGCTTACCTTTCAATTTGCATCTTAATCCGCCTTCTCGGCGTCAAGTTATGCATTTTCCAATATTTTCCAACTTAGCTCCATAATTAGTCTCCTAATTTCCATTAATCACATTATGAAAATCAATTAATTTCTCATGGCACACTAATACTTTTTTTTAATCCTCATTAGGACACTTTAATCACATTGGCCCATTTCGACTTAGAGTGATTGATCTTTATCATCATTCATAACCACTTGCCCTAATTGCAATTAATCGTCAATATTGCAATGAAAAATCATTCATAATTCATCTAAATTATTCATGACCCATTTATATATGCCAAATGCATATATGTAAGCCTCACTTGGGTCCGGGTATCACAATCCTCCCCCCCTTATAACAGGTTTCGTCCATAAATCTATTACATTTTAATTATCGAGTGTATAGCTCGTATACATTTACTAACTTATCATCCTTTACCAATACTTCAATAGCTCACTACGCTTCCATTGCGCTACTCTGGTCCTTGGTGGCATTTTTAGCCTTTGTCCATTAGACCTATTGCTCATCTCTATTGTTCCTTGTTCACACATGGATTTCTCATTGGCATTTGTTCTTTTCTTTATGCCATCCATCTCTTATTCTTATGGTAGGCATGCTATTATCCTTATACGTACAAAAATTATAGAATTTTATCATCTATCTACCATCTCTTACTATGATACAGGATACCAACTTTTGTGATATCATATATGGAATCTTCTTTTTTTCTTCCATACATGCTAACTAGACATGTTTTGTTACATTTTTTTGCATTAAGTTGCAGACACTTCCTATCAACTATAGCTATTGGTTGAGTTGACATTTCCTACTCCTTTCTTTTCCTACACCAGGTTCTTTAGTCTTTAGTGGCAAGTTACCCTTGTCCTAATTATACATGTCCAACATGTGTTACATCCTAGTGTCCTATTGGAAGATATTTCTTAACAAATTCTTCCAGATTACCTTCTTTGATTATGACATAATAGCCATTAGGATTTCCTAGCACTCATAATAGCCTTGGTTTCTGTCATCTACTGCTCAGTCTTGAATAGAATCTGATTTACCTGAGAACTTAGGTGGATACTGAGCTAGAAAGGCATTAATAACCTTCCCATTCATTTCTATTTTACTTTTATCAACCCTTAAAGGTTTGGGTACTAGGTAAAAATTTATTACCTGTACCGGTCTGTCATTTCAACCTTCTTCTATGTAGTCTTGTCGGGCTTTTTCCCAAAAGGCCTTGTATTACTTCTACTGCTTGGGCCACGCAATCTCGAGTGGCCTACTGCGTAGCTCCTTTTACAACTGCAGTTATCCTTTCCTTCACTCTTTCTACCTGTGAGGTATTCTTATAGTGGTAACACCTCCAATCCTTTGACTCAAGGTTCATAGTAGCCCATCGTTGATGAGTTCATGGACTCACTTGTCCTCTCTGCCCCTGGTTATTTAAACTTGCTATTGGCTTCTCTTCTTTCCTGTTGACTCATATCTGCAACTGCCTTTTCCTTGTTCAAAAACAAAGGTGATAGGCATGTTGTAGAATGTAACATATAAAATTATATCAATATCATTTCTTATCATAGAATCATTCACATTCTACATAGTCAATTATATGTTCTAGAAAGATCAATGACCTTTCCTTTTTTATATATATACTTAGCATCTGAATGAAATCAAATGCATTAATATTTTCATAACATCAAACATTATATATTAGGAGTCAAAAGAAACTTCCTTTTTCCTACCTTTCTCATTTCTATCTTCTCTTTTCATAGAGTAAGGTTGTTTTTCCTTACACATACAGATTATACTTATATAATCCGTCATTTTATTATAACTATATATTCTATACCAACATTCACTTAGAAAGTTGGCGCCTTGGTGCCTATCATATGACCACTAGGTGCCTTCCATATAACCGCCATGGCGTCGCACCTTAAACATATATATCATATAGCACAGTCTTGTGCTATCTTAAGTGAGGTATCACTTACCTTAGGTAAGGGGTTCTCTATGTGGAGTTTCATAACCCATCATCTATTCTTATTTCCTTCTATCCTTTGTCATTTCTTAGATTCTCCTACCTCCTTTTCATCTCATTGTCCTCATATCATTTTTTCTTCACATACCATCTACACTGTGAAATATAGCAACCAGCTACATTTCCTTAAATAGTCATATCATTGTGTCATAATGACACACAGTATAAGACAATACATGTGGCGCCCCAAACCCGAGCGTCACATCCTGAGCCTTACCTCGGGATCGTATTGATTGGTAAACGTGATCAGGATTGTTGCCCTATCACACGGCGGGTTTTATTGGATATTTATCCCATTAATTATCATCATATAGACATATAACAAGTCAAGTTCTCATATTTTTCAAACTCAGACATATCTAAGTCATTTCAATCCATTCATCACATATACATGACATGTTGTTCAAGTGACATTTCAACAAGTGTCGAAATTAGGTGTCACAGCATATATACAACATAGTCATCAAACGCAACATAAAATTTCAGTTTACATCCATTCCATATAAATTCCATAACATGAGACTTCTAAAGTTTTTCTATGAATTCCTTAAGTTGGCACTTGCTCCTTTGCCATGACCTGTCCTTCACCTGTCTTTGGGTTTGGAAAACAAAATCATGAGTCGAAACTCAATAAGCAAGTTATTTGCATTTTACAGGCAAATCATTTCAGACAACATTTTTGCATTCAAAATCATATTGGAAAGCAATTTATACCTTATCTAAAGGTATATCTTAAAAGCATGAAATCCTGTACCCATCACGGGTTCCATATGCATAATGTCATATGAAAACATGAATACATATACCATTCCTCCCTTAGGATGGAAGCTAGCCAGGCGACCATCTGTCACGTTAACTCCCATTTCAGAGAGGGCGCCGCCGGCCTTAAGCCTGTTTCAAGCGACTTGGTCACACCAAGGGGGGACAATCGGTCCGCTTATACCCTTCAAGTGGACTTGGTAACCTGTGCACATGAACTTTTGCATAAATTCATCTTTAACATGCAAGCATGATTTTTCAATCAGAAACATGGAATCACATCATTTTTCCATAGCATTTATCAAAGAAAGATTTTATAACATTGCATTTGAAGTAAAATATCATTTCAACATTATTTTGCTAAGAGATGGCCATCCTTAAACACATTAGAAACAATTTCCATAGTTTCATCAAATAAATTAAAACCAGAATTGCATTTATGGAAATAATTTAGAAAAGCAAAAATCCGTTAGAAAATTTGCTTGCTTACCTGGATTCCTTAGCTTTCCGTCACCACTTTTTCTTTGCCTTTGCCTACATGAGAATAGTATGATTCTTCATATATTTCTTTTTCTCATATTTCATTTAGTTTTCCAACCCATTCCATATGCATACATCATTTATTTGACTTCATAAGTCATCATACACATATATAGCTCATTTTATACACATTTCTTCGGCTACCATATATCATAACATGTATGACCCCATACACTGGGTATTCATTTTAATCATACAAAATTCATTCAATACACAACATTCATAGGTTCATTAAGCTCACTTTGCCAGTTATCCAATTTTTCCCACAACACACACAACGGTGCTTGCTTTAGCACATGCTATTGCCTTAGGCTTCATTAAGTAAATTTTAAAATTTCAAATAAATTATCCCACATTCAAAAAAGATGTATAATCATGGAATTCATCTCACTTTCATACATTTTTACTTAAAATCAGTTTTCATAAGTCATTCATCACCTATTCACCTTCATCCCTTCACATAAGCTCGTTTAGCACATAAACATAATGCATTTTATAAAATTTGCTAACTCAGAAATTTAATCCATTTTTCAGGAGTTTAATTACCCTTACTTAACACTGAATTCCAGGTATTTTTATGGTATTTAAATCCATTCAACCTAGGTTTCCAAAACAGCAAGTTTGGAACCCGTTTTTCACCCGTTTTACGTGTCTTTTGACACATAACCCTATGCAGTCATATAATTCCGAAATTCCATAAATTAAATACATTTTTCCTAATCCATATTTAGGTATTAAACACATATATAACATCCATGCATTATCATTTCTCAAAACAGTAAGTTACCCACACGCTTTGAGTCCCGTTTCACGTCAGTTTGACATTCTTTCATGAAAATCATAAAAATCAGTTTTAGGGTTTATTTTCCTAAATATTTTTTGGCATCCATAATACCTTAAACCTAGGGTATTTTACCCTACATAACATGCATAAAACATGTAAACCCATTTTCATAACACTTTTAGCATATAAACGTAGGAATTAGGTCAAAATCAACGCTTTGCATTTCGTAACTTCAAAAATTCCTCATTTAAGAATAACTCATCATATATTTTGCATGAATACATGATTTATACCTTAATCACATCATCAAACCAAAACAGAAACTTATCTTGGGAATTTAGGGTTTTCCAACTTGGATTTTTGACTTAATACACATACATAACTTCACTTTCATTAGCTTAAACTTGTAAATTCATTCATAAACCTAATATCCATTACATATTCATTAAAAAGCATATTAAACAACCATTTTACAGATCCTTTAAGAATCCTTTTCATTTTCAAGTTTTGAGTTTAAAAACTCAAGTTAAACAATGTAAAACCAAACACATACTTACTTGGTTTTGAGCCAACTCAATCCCTAATTCTTTGAGATGTTTTTATTCTCAATTTCTCCTTCTTTTCTCCTTTATTTCCTTCCTCTTTTTGCTGTGTATATGGGACTTGAGCAGCTGGTGGTGGCTTTGGGGTGAAAAAAATCACAACACTTAGCAGTTTCCAACCCATCCTCCAAGTTACGTGCATGCCTTATAAGAGCTGGAATTTTTCCAGCTGTGGGGTCCACTTGGTGGTGAATTTCCACACTCCTTAAATGATCCCTTATCTACCATATATGGTGGCACATTTACAGCCAAGTAAAATCTGATTTGACCATTTTACAAAATCAAAATCTGCATCAAAAATCCCAACCGTCCATGCATTCCAACTTGCACGTCCATGGCTGCCCATTTTTGCATCCATTTTTCATTCATTTTTTTATCCAAAAATGTGGGCAATTTATAACTTTAATTACCCTTTAATTTTTATATTAATTTGGTGTAAATAAATTTAGTAAAACTGCGGCAACTTAGCATGTAAAATCATATTTTTCATCCCCATAAGCTGTCCACGTTTTCAGCTGTATGTACCTGCCTTTTTCAATTTTTTTATTGCTGAAAATCTCCATTATTGTATGAAAATATCATGTCCTTGTATCCCAGCAACTTATATGCATTTTTTTAAAAATATAAAAATCACAAATAAGCACCAAACAGCCCCTTGGACGTCCCCTTATTGCCACCTTGGCTATGCTCTTGTAGCTTCATCATAACATGCATTAAATGGATGGATAATTTTCAAATTTATGCATTTCAAATATTTGCACAAAATCCCCAAGGAATGGCCTGCAATTTCCACCTCAAATTCCATTCCCATCATGCATTTACACTTGGTACTCTAGCATTAATGGAAAGTTACTTTCTTGGAGCATTAGTCAACCATGCTCACCTTTTTCAATGCAGGTATTTTCCCCACCATTCATGCTTAATCCAAGCCATTAAAAATAAAAATCTCATAATTCCGTTCAACCGTTTTAAATTTCAACTCAATCCGAGTTTCCTAGCTCCCGTTATAGCCGTTTAAAGTTAACGGTTGAAATTGGAATATGATCAATAAATCATAATTCTCATTTCATCAAGAATTTTCATAATCCATTTATTCCATAATACCAATCCCAACATTAATGATTTTCATTTCAAATTTCATTTCAATCCGCCTTACAGGGGTTGAGTTATGAATTTTCCAATATTTTTCCATTAAACTTGCGATTTCCATAATAATTCCCATAATTCATATTAAATAATGGAAAATGATTTTTCATGATATATTTGCATAGTTAAATCAACATCAATATGCTCTAATCCCATTGTCTCATTTTAGCTCAAAATGTTTAATCACATCATTGTTGCTGATCCATAACTCTAATTGCAATAATTAGCAAAATCATAAAATACCTTCATAATTCAATAATTCACAAATGAACATCATATCCATAATTGATGCATACACATGGGTCCTACATGGGTTAGGGTTTCACAATACATATCGTATATGTCTTATAATTTTCAACCTATCTCTTTCATCATTTTCCATTTTTCTTCTATATTTATCTATCAATCCTTGCTGAAATATCATCTTTGTGATATCAAGTCTTTTCTTTTCGCGCCTATTTATCAATCCATATTCTGATACCAACTTCTGTGGCATCAGACCTATCCTTTTATCATCTTTTATTTTCTCCTTCCCACGCCTATTTACCAATCCATATTCTGATACCAACTTCTGTGGCATCAGACCTATCCTTTTATCATCATTTATTTTCTCCTTCCCACGCCTATTTATAAATCCATGCTCTGATACCAAACTCTGTGGCGCCCCAAACCGAGACGTCACTTCCTTACCTCAAGACCTTAATGATTGGTAAATGTGAATCAAGATTGTTGCCCTGATCACGCGGCGGGTTCTAAATTTGAAACTTGTCCAAATTTTTTTTTTCGATTTCTTCATAAATCATTTCTTTACAATCTACACCATTCATCATACAAACGACGATACACTTGTAATAAAATTTCATATTCTATTTCATAACATCTTATCATGCTTTTCTATAATGACATTTACATTTCAGACATACATCCATACAAGCATTTGATCACATAGAACTTATAATTCTACATAAGTTCACATTCACATCAACATACCTTAGAGCTTTAATTCATGCTATCCCATTTCTTAAAGCCCACTTGGCTACCATCATGTACCTTTCTTCTCCTGCTTAGGTTCGTAACCTCTTGAGTTTCCTGGTACCTTTCTAACGTTCGAGAAAACAAAACGTGAGTGACAACTCATAAGCAAGCATTTTATTATTAGGGCAAGACTTCCTTGAAAACCTTTTTCATAAGGACATTTATATGTCCTAAAACATTATCATGAAATCCTTTGTTCATGAGGACAATTCTATGTCCTTGAACATTTTCATAAAATATTTATTCTTAAAATCATTTACAAGCCATGTCTGGGCTTGTTACGGCAAAACATATGCGTTTTACCCTCTTTAATTAATTCCCTTTTGTCTTGAGTGAACATTTCAAATGTTTCAAGACATTTACATAAAACCATCTTTTTCCAGTGGACGTTTTACATCTAAAATATTTTTCTTATAAATCCTTTGGCAAAGGAGAACATTCTCATGTCCTAAAATATTATTTACATAAGCCTTTCTCGGCAAAGGACATTTTTATGTCCAAAAATATTTTTCATCATAAAATCCTTTAGCCAAGAGATATTTAATGTCTCAAAATATTTTTCACATAGCTTCCTTTGGCAATGGACATTCATATGTCCTAAAACACCTTTCGTTAAAACACTTTGGCATTGGACATTCTCATGTCCATAAACACTTTTCATTTAGGCTCTTTAATAATGGACATTCTTATGTCCAAAAAACAAGTTTGACATAAATCCTTTTCATAGTCCCTGTCTTGGGGCTTATTTATAGCAAACAAGCATATAAAATACATAAATCATATTCATAAATGCATTTGCATAAAAACATTTTCTTTTATAACTGTTATTTATACTTTTGTGTAAAACACCTTTTCTTTTAGGGTAATTTATACATAATAGCTTATAAAAATTCAATTTAGGATAACTTTTTCATATAAATGCTTTTATATCCCAATCTTTGGGCTTTTGAAAAGCAAAACATATGCAAACACATTTCTCCCCATCCAGTAGTGACACTCAGCAAGTGATCATGCTACATTTTGGAAGAGAATCCTTAACAGCATGCTAGCCAGGCGGCTGTTCCTTTATCCTGCTCCCATCTCAGGTAGGGCGCCGCTGGCACTCCTGCCATCCCTTAGCGAATTTGCCATATGTAGAGTGGGCCCCGGTCATCCCAACCATGCTCTACAATCGGCCTATTCCTTGTACTGGTGCACCATACATCATTTTGACAGACCGCAATCCGTTTGGTTTAAAGAACCACAGACCGCAACCCATGTCCTTTTAAACCAGGATCACAGACCGCAGCGTACATCCATACTCATAAAAAATCTTAGACCGAAGTCTATATCTTTAAAAATCGTTTTCAAAAATACATCACAGACCGTAGTTCGTGTCAACTTATAAGCGAACACACCCACTTTAACAAGGTGTCATTTGAAATCTAATTTTAGGATGACCTTCCTTAAATTCTTTTGGAAATATTTTGAGTAAAACACTTTGATAAACATTTGATATGTTTGAAAAATAATACATCTTAAAATCCTTATAAAAGAATTTCAAAACCTTTGAATTTTCAAAATTAAACTATATATTTTCTAATATTTTCTTGGTTTCCATTTCGGGACCTTTTGTTCACAAAAGTTATGCAATTATGCTACCCTTCTCAACCATCCTAATAATCAAATTATTGTCCACCTATCTATTATACCATTTTTACATAAAGGGGCTTGCATAATCTTTTGCATACCATTTAGCAACCCGAAATCAAACCATTTTATGAAATCAACATAGGAGGTTGGTTATCCTTAAATCCCCTTCAATACACCCGTATAAACATTTTTCAAACCATTTTCAACATAGATTTCCTTATCTAAAGGAAATAAAAACTTTTTGAATATTATTTCAAAACACATGGCTATGTCCCAATTATCATTTATAATTAAATATCCTGACATAGAAAATTAATCTTTTTCTTTTATAAGCTTAATCATTTATCATAAACATCATAAGAAAACTCAAAACTTATCTAATAATATTTTCTTTATGAAAAAGGGCAAAAATTCCTTTTTCTTATAAAGTCCTTTTGAAAACAACATCATAAAGAATTTGCTTACTTGAAAGCAAATCCTTAAAATCATCGGCATAAAATATAAAATTCGTTAAAATTAACATCATAGAGAACTTGCTTACTCATAAGCAAATTTCTCAATTCCGTTAACATAAAGCATTGCCAATCCATGGCAACACTCGTAATAAACATTTATCTTAAAAAAAAATGTTGTTTGCTTCCCATGAAGCAACCTTGAGGCTTTTCCTTAACCCATCCTTTTTCAAAACATGTGGTTTTTCATTAAAGCCATCAATTTCTAAAATTTGTGCTTACCCGTTCGTTTAAAAACATAATCATAAAAATATCAACATAACATCATAAATCATTTCAGCACATAAGAAGAAATAAATGATTTGAAAAGTTCGCTTGCTTACCTGAGATTGCCTTATTCCCTTTTTTCCATTCTTTTCCTTTGCCTAAATAAATGAAAATAACATTTCATTTATTTGAATTATCTTCCAATACTTATTTTCCTTAGAATTTCTAACCTACATAAATCCATTTGGGCTAGCTTAACCCACTTGTCTTTCAAGTCGAGTATTCATGCTTAGCAACATAGCCTATACATATCAATCATCCATTCATTCATTTTAATATTCTTATGTAGGGTAACCTTACATAAATATAATAATCACTCATTAAATAATTATTTGGAGGTTCATTACCTCCATTTATCATTTTTAACATAGTTTTCATTTTTTCACACATCGGCGGTCATTTTAAGCGCTTAGTTGCTAACTTAGGTATCATATAATAATCTCAAAATTTGAGATTATCATTATTTAATAAAACAGAAACCTAATCCATGTGTTCATTAATATCTTTATGTATTTTTTCATTTTAACACTTCACATGATCCATTTATCATTTTCAACAACAAAACATGGAAATCGGGTCTTATACGTAACCCTAAGTTCCATCCTTTCTAAAAATCACCTTTAATAGGTTAAATCCTCATAATCACTTATGATACTTGTTTATATCCCATTTTAATTTAAATTCCATCTCAAAAATCTGGAATTTAACATTTATCTTGATTTATTCCTTAAGTTGTCCATAATGCTAAATTCAGGCACACTAAATTCTCAAAATCTTGAATTAATATCAAATCAAGTAGTTTTGATCTGAACTTTCTATAATACCTTAATAACTATATTAATTAACCAAAATAAATATTTTCATCACAAAAAATCAAGAATTTACATTTATTTTCGTACTTTTACCCTGCTGGACAGCAGCATCCCTTTTTAGACAGCCTGAATCACGTAAATTATGGGGTATATTTATACCCATCCAAATCTAATTTTTATTTTCTTATTGGGATACTAAATATGTATTATTAATTATTTAAAATGTTTAACCTAAAATTCAGTGTATACAAATTATTAAAAATCATTTTGTGCAGATGATCCTAACACCCGTTCAACCCTGTTCAGGTTGATTTTCTCGGATTTGTAATTTCCAACTTGCTTTATATTTCAATCTAAAAAAATTTTCGTCCCTTAATAATCATATAATGAGCTTTTAACCAAATTTTCATGGCGAAAATACTTCGTTTACTATTTATTTCATTTTTTGGTTTAAGACATCACATAACTTCCAGATTTGAAGTATAAAATCAAAATTAACATATTTTTTGGTTTATGACATCACATATCCTCCTTTGAGCACTTGAAATTCCCTTATTTTCTTCATGGTTTCTTCCCTTCGATCGTTCCAGCCACTGCCCCTTTGATTTTTAATTTTTTTTCACCCAAACAGAAATCTGAAACGTCCACACTGCCTGCTTCTATAGGCATTTATTTTTCAATTTTTCCTATACAATTTCGACCCAAAATGGAGGGTAAAATTTTTAAAATTTACCCTATAGTTTACTCAAAAATTTTCAGCCACATATTTAATCATTTAATATTATTTTCGGTTTTTTTTCACAGCTATATCCAGCTTTTAAATAAACCAATCCACTTGGTGGGGTCCACTTGCAGCAGCTCTTGCACGATTTTTCCAACCCATTTTACTTTAATTAATGGATAATTAACTACCCTAGGTAATAGCCTAATTATCGATCAACTTAGCATAAATAAAAAATTCACAAAAAATCAAATCTCAGCCCTTGAACGTGCATGTCATCCTTGCTCCCTTTGCTGTCCATGCATTCAACGTCCATATGCTGCTCCATTTTCCATTTTTTTCCACAAAAATGCTGCTTTATTTGATGGCCATTTAATTACCCTAGTAATTATCTTTCTTAGCTGTCCATTTGGTATTTTAAAAAAATCACAGAAAAAATCCAAAAGCTACCTTGACCGTCCACATCTCTCCCTTGCTCCAAATCTGTCCACTTGGTGATCATATCCTTATGCCTTAATTTTGACATATTTGGTCAGAAATTTCAACCCGATTTAATTACTCATTTATTTACCTTGATTCTGTAATTGACTTAGGTGTGGATTTTATAATTAAAAAAATAAAAAATCCACTTTTTGGAGCCCATAGCCGTCCACTCTATGCCTCCTCTATGCTCCTCCCTTAAGCTAGTCATTAGCTCCTTAATTTCCACATTAATGCAGGGGATATTTTCATGGATTTTCTCATTTTAGATAATTCATAAAATCAATGTGTCATTATCTCCTTTTGACACCTCATTTTTTACTTTATTTATTTAATTATTTTATTGAACTTTAACATAAATGCTAATCACTTTTTTGTGCAAAAGTCAAAAGAGTTAATCCCAACTTCGTGCACCCTTAATATTCAAATGATTAGCTTGATCAAATCCTTCCATAATCTTAATCTCATAATTTTAACCGTTCATTTCAAATTTCATCTCAATCCGACTTTTATAGCTCAAGTTATGACCATTTGAATTTTTTTTGGACGATGATGATCAATTTTCACCCTAATTTCATCCTTATTTTCATAATCCATTATTTCCATAATATTAAGCACAAAATTATGTGCTTAAATTTCAATTTTCATCTTAATCCGCCTTCTCGGCGTCGAGTTATGAATTTTCCAATATTTTTCAACTTAGCTCCATAATTAGTCTCCTAATTTCCATTAATCACATTATGGAAATCAATTAATTTCTCATGACATACTAATACTTTTTTTTAATCCTCATTAGGCCACTTTAATTACATTGGCCCATTTTGACTTAGAGTGATTGATCTTTATCATCATTCATAACCACTTGCCCTAATTGCAATTAATCGTCAATATTGCAATGAAAAATCATTCATAATTCATCTAAATTATTCATGACCCATTCATGTATGCCAAATGCATATATGTAAGCCTCACTTGGGTCCGGGTATCACATTAGCTTAATCAAATCTATCCATAAGATTCACCATATCGTTTTAACCGTCCATCTCAATTTTCATCTCAAAACGACATTTCTACGTCAAGTTATGGTCATTTGAAATTAACCTTAGGGTGTGAGATAAAAATAAATAATTTTCATTTTAATCCCATCACATTTGCTTTAATCCAATCCATCCATAATCTTGAGCCCAAAGTCATGTGATCATCTTTCAAATATCATCTCATTTCGCCTTATAGGCGTCAAGTTATGAATTTTCTATATTTTCCAATATAATTCCATAATTTTCATCATAATTTTCATAAATCAAATCATAATAATTAAAATAATTATTCATGACTCATTATCATTTCCCAATCCTCCTTAAGCCCCTCTTGTCATATTGACTCATATTAGGCTACGACGACTAATCTTAATCAACATTCTTAATCATAACCCTAATTGCAAAATATCATTAAATAATAAAATCATACATGAATCATACATAATTCATGTTTACATGCCAAATGTACAAACATGAGCCCTACTTGGGTCTGGGTATCACATTATTCATGACATATCCTCTTTTCCTAAACCTCATTGGGTCTCTTTGTATACATTAATCCACATTGAGCTATGGTGATTAATTTAATCACCTTTCTTAATCAATGGCCTTAAAATCAATCAATCGATTGAATAACATAATAAATCACATTTAAATGCCTAAATTACATGTATGAGCTTTAATTGGTCTTGGTATCACAATCTTCCCCCCTTATAAAATGTTTCGTCCTGAAACCATTTACTTTTCAAACAATTGGTGGTATTTACTTTCAACCTTTTCTCTTAATTCACAGGTGGTTTCGCTTTCGGAATATTGGTTCCATTGAACCTTAACATACTCAATTTCTCGATTACGAAGTTTTTGCACTTTATGATCAAAGATCTTGATTGGTCTTTCCTCATAATTCAAATGATCTTCAATTGATAGGTTTTCTGCTATCAGTATATGGGTGGGGTTTGGGATATGTTTCCTAAGCATGGAAATGTGGAATACGTTGTGCACTAAGGCTAAGGCCGAGGGTAAGGCTATCTTGTATGCCAAGTGTGAAACCCTAACCCAAGTAAGCCATATGTATGCATTGAACATGTATTTGATGATTATTTATGAATTATGGAATTATGAAGGTATTTTATGATTTTTGCTAATTATGGAAATTAGGGTTATGGGTTAGCATTAATGATGTGATTAAGCATTTTAAGCCCAAATGAGATAATGGGTTTAGAATGAATTATTTGTGATTTAAGTGTGTAATTATATCATGAAAAATCATTTTTCGTGATTTAAAATGAATTATGGAAATAAAGATGGAAATTGTCAAGTGTGAAGGAAAATATTAGAAAATTCATAACTCAACGCCTAGAAGGCGGATTCAAGTGAAATTTGAGATGAAAATTGTTAATATTAGGCTTGGTATTATGGAATTAAAAGATCATGAAAATTCTTGATGAAATGAGAATTATGAATTTTTAAGTATATGTTCATTTCAACCGTTAACTTCAAACGCGTGTAACGGGAGCTAGGAAACTCGGATTGAGTTGAAATTTGAAACGGTTGAATAAAATTATGAGATGTTTATGTTGAATGGATTGGATTAAGGGAATAATGATAGGATTAGGGTGCTAATTAATTATTTGTATTCCCAAATCCAAAAGATATATTCAAGTGGTCATAACTTGACGTAGAAACGTCGGATTGAGATGAAATTTGAAACGATGGAATAAAATTATGAAATCTATGAGATGAATGGAATGGATTAAGCTAATTATCATGAGAAATGGCTTTCTTGGAGAGCAAGTAACAAGTTGCTTAAGGGCTAAGCAAAGAAAGGCAATTGTGGACAAGTGGATGGTTGTGATTAAAGTTGCCTTTTTGATTTTTAGAAAATGGTAAAAACCCATTTTACTTGGCTGTAATTGTGCCAACACATAAGGTAGATAGAGATGCATTTATGGGCTGTGGAATTGCAGCACAAGTGGGTCCCACAATTGGGAAAAATCCAGCTATATGCATGCCTTGTGCACGTTGAGTTGAAAGGGTTTTTGGGAAAAAATTTCTAAGTGCTGAAAACGTCCAAGGGGAACCAGCAGCTCACGTCCAAAAATTCCAGCAAAAAGGGAAAGAAAACCAAGGGAAAAAGAGGAAGAAAGAAAGAGGAGAAGTGGAGGAAAGCAAGCTTCTCAATTTTGGATTGAATCCACTCAAGTTCAAGTAAGTATATGATATTGAAAATTAAATTATGGTCGGAATAGTAAATGGATGATTTTTATCATGAAAATTTTTTAGAACAATCCTCATGCTATGATTAAGGAACGACCAAAGCTTCAGCTGAAAAGGATATGTATGTTGGAAATTAAAAATCCGTGAATATTAGCCCAAACAGGGTAAAACGGGTTACAGGATCAGCTGTATAAAAGGATTTTTAATAATTTTTCTACAAGGGTTTTCGGGCTGAAAATTTTACAGGAAGTACAAAACATATTGGGGATAACAGGAAAAATTTAAAAATGAGGTTTTTATGGGTGTAAATATACCCCATAAATAACGTCATTCAGGCTGACTGGAAATGGAGTTTACTGTTCAGCAAGGTAAAAATCCCCAAATAAATATGTAATGTTAATATTTCGTGCTGAAAATTTTATGAAAGTTAATTTATGAAGTTATTAAGGTATGGTAGAAATTTCAGATCAAAAATACTTGATTTGGTATTAATTCAAGATTTTAAGATTTCAGCACGCCTGATTTCAGCATATGTGGTTAGTTTGAGAAAGAAATCAAAAAGAAATATGGAACCTATGTATAACTGATCCAAATTGATTTATGTGTTAAATCATTAAATATGGATCAAGAAAAGTGCAATTATATGCTGAAATTTCGGATTTATATAATGACCTAAGGCTATGTGTCAAAAGACACGTTAAACGGGTTAAAAGTGGGTTCCAAACTAACTGTTTTGGAAACCTATGGAAAATGGATTTAAACCCCATGAAAATACCTTAAGTAAAGTGGTATTAAAGGTTAATTAACCCTCTGGAAAATGGGTTAAATTTCTGAGTTAAGAAATTTTAAGAAATGCATCATGGTTAAGTGCTAAATGAGCTTATGTGAAGGGATAATGATAAACGGGTGATGGATGATTTATGAAAAATGATTTTATGCAAAAAATGCATGAAAATGAGATGAAATCCATGTTTATGGATCTGTTTGGAATGACATGTTATTAATCCGAAAGTTTGGATTTGAATTATGAAGTTTAGGCAATGCTATGTACGTAGAAGAAACACCCGTATGTGTATTTTTGGAAAAAATGGGAAAAATTGCAAAGTAAGCTTAATAAAGCTATGAATGATGCATATGGAATGAATTTTTATGATATTGAAATGAATACCCTAATTTTAGGGTTATGTGCATGTTATATGTATAGGCTATGATGTGTGATAGCCAAATGTGTGAAAACGGTGTTAATATATGCAAATTAAGCCATATATGTGTATGATGAATTATGAAGGATATATGCTAATGAAAATGGGTTGGAAAACTAAATGGAATGCAATGACAAGAAATGTATGAAAAACCATATTATGTCATGTAGGCAAGGAAAAGAATGGAAGGAAAAGGGATTATGGCGATCTCAGGTAAGCAAGCAAACTTTCTAAAATGCATTTTCTTTCTATGTGATTGATATGATTGAAATGTCTATGTTTATGCTTATGTTTTTACGAATGGGCAAGCACAAGTTTTGAATATGACGGCTTTAATGCAAAGCCATAAGCTTTGAAAAATGATGACTTTAATGAAAAGTCTCAAGGTTTGCTTCATGGGAAGCAAGCGACACTTCTTAAGATAAATAATTTATCCTAAGTGTTGCCAAGGATGGGAATGCTTCATGTTAATGGAATTGAGAAATTTTGCTTATGAGTAAGCAAGTTCTCTATGCTAATGTTTTAAGGATTTCATGTTTGATATCGATGGTTTTAAGAATTTGCTTTCGAGGAAGCAAGTTCTATATGATATGGTTCAACAGCGTTTTATAAGAAAATGGGAATTTTATCCTTTTTCACAAAATATGTTTGGTAAATGAGTTTTGAGTTATTTCTACAATAACTCGTGATAAACAATGATGAAAAAGATTTGTTTTACTAGGTCAAGATAATTAAATAATAAATGATGGTTTGGACATAGTCCATATGTTTTGAAATGATATTTGAAAAGTTTTGGTTTCCTTTAGATAAGGAAATCTATGTTGAAAATGTTGGAAAAATGTTTCTACGGATGTGTTGAAAGGGATTTATGGATGACCAACCTCCTATGATTGATTTCATAAAATGGTTTAATTTCAGGTTGCTTGATGGCATGCAAAAGACTATGCAATTTTCCTCTATGTAAAAATGATTAATATGTGGACAATTATTAAATTTTTAGGTGGAGGACAAGGGGATAGCATAATTGCATAACTTTTGTAAACAAAAGATCCTGAAATAGAAACCAAGAAAATATTAGAGGAAAATATGATTTATTTATGAAAATTCAAAGGATTTGAAATTCTTTTATTAAAAGAATTTTAAGATGTATTGTTTCTCAAACATTTCAAATGTTTATCAAAATATTTTACTCAAAACTTTTCTAAAGGAATTTAAGGAAGGTCGTCCTAAAACTGGATTTCAAATAACAACTTGTTAAAGTGGGTGCGCTCGCTTACAAGTTGACACGGACTGCGGTCTGTGATGTGTTTTTGAAAATAATTGTTAAATATAGACTTCGGTCTAAGATTTTTGTGCATATGGATGCAGGCTGCGGTCTGTGATCCCGGTTTAAAAGAACATGGGTTGCGGCCTGTGGTTCTTCAAACCAAAACGGACTGCGGTTCGTCAGGATAACGTACGGTGCACCGGTACAAGGAATAGGCTGGTTGTAGAGCACGGTTGGGATGACCGGGGCCCACTCTACATAAGGCCAAGTCGCTAAGGGATGGCAGGAGTGCCAGCGGCGCCCTCCCTGAGATGGGAGCAGGATAAGTGAACAACCGCCTGGCTAGCGTGTTGTTAAGGATTCTCTTCCAAAAGGTAGCATGATCACTTGCTAAGTGTCACTACTGGATGGAGAGAAATGCATTTGCTTATGTTTTATTTCTGAAAAGCCCAAAGATTGGGTTATGAAAATATGATTTTATGAAAATATCCTAAAGGGATTTTTATGAAATGGTTACCCTAAAAGAAAGGGGGTTTTACACAAAAGTGTAAATAACAAGAATTAAAGGAAATGTGTTTATGCAAATGCATTCATGAAAATGGTTTTCCTTGTTTGCTATAAACAAGCCCCAAGACGGGGAATTATGAAAAGGATTTATGTTCATTTGTAAGAAAGCCTAAATAAAGAATGTTTTTGGACATAAGAATGTCCTTTGCCGAGAAAGGCTTATGTGATTGATGTTTAAGGACATATGAATGTCCATTGCCAATAAGGTTATGTAAATGATGTTTTGAGACATGAAATGTCTCTTGATTTTATGACGGCTTATGCGAATGATGTTTTGAGACATGCAATGTCTCTTAATTTTATGATGGTTTATGTTAATGATGTTTTGAGGCATGAGATGTCTCCGTTGCCTAAGTATTTATGTGGTTTTGGACGTAAAATGTCCACTGGCAACCGATTGATTTCATGTAATGGCTTTGAACATTAAAAATGTTCATATAAGATTAATGGAAACTCATCATTAAAGGTAAAATATATATGTTTTGCCTAAACAAGCCCAGGCGCGGCTTGTAAATGATTTTAAGAATGAATGCTTTATGAAAGCATTCAAGGACTTGAAATTGTCCTTATAATAAAGGATTTCATGATGGTATTTTAGGACATACGCATGTCCTCAGGAACAAGGTATTCCCAATGTTTATGAAAAAGGTTTTCAAGAAGCCTTGCCCTAAAATGCTTGCTTACTGAGTTGTCACTCACGTTTTGTTTTCCAAACCCTTAGACAGGTACTGAGGAGACTCAGAAGGTTGCGAACCTCAGACGTGGAGGAAGGTCCATGATGATAGCCTTGAAGGCTATGAGGAATGAAAAAGCATAAATATGCTAAGGTAAGCTAATGTGTATGTGAACTTAATGAGAATATTAAGTTCTAAAAATGATTCAATGGTTGAATGTATGAATGTAAATTATGATGCCTAAGTTAAGGAAACTTTCACGGCAGGAAGGCATGAAAAGATACTAGGTGTTTATGTATATCCGAACTTAGCTAGAGTTCTAAGTTCCATGTGAATTAATGACTGAATGTATGAAAGTATGATTTATACGATGATTCAGTGTATAACGACAGGCATATAAAGATGCTATGAATGAAATGATGAATTTTATTATAAGTGAAATGTCACAATGTGTGATGATTGTCATGTCAAGATTATGAATGATGACAGATGAATAATCGAAAAAAATTTGGACGTATTCCAATTAAAAACCCGCCGCGTGATCAGGGCAACAATCTTGATTCACATTTACCAATCGATAGATCTTGAGGTAAGGAAGTGACGTCTCGGTTCGGGGCGCCACACCAAGTTCCCAATCTTCTCTAGTATTTCAAATGGCCCTATATACCTGGGATTTAGCTTACTCATTTTCCCAAATCTTGTAACTCCTTGAATGATGTGACCTTTATAAACACATATTGTGGCACCCTAACCCGAGCGTCACAACCTTACTCTAAAATCTATCGATTGGTAAACGTAAATCAGGATTGTCGCCCTGTCACTCGACGAGCTTATTGGATATTTATCCATTTTATCTTCACTCTTTAATAGTTTACATCATTTCATATATTCCATTTGAAATATACACACATGATCTTATAATTTTTCATACTTAACTATTTCATGATAAATCATTCTTAATAATTGACCATAAATTTTTTTTCACTATTTATAGTCATAATCATCACATAGTCATAAACATAACAAAATCCTTATACAACATTCAAACATCAATAATGTCATCATACATACAACCATACAAATCACAGAGTTCTATCATCGGAACTTGCAGGAATTCCTTTTTTCCTTGAATCTCCACCTGTGCTCCTTGCATAGTTTTCCTTTCACCTGTCTTTAGTGTTGGAAACAATAGTTAAAACAAAACAAAATTGACCAAAGCATAAGTTTTGATGATTAACAAATTCAAATTTGAGTATAAAATGATTACTAATGAATGTGATGAATGTCTTAAGGAATGAAATTAGCCAAGTCGATTCCCAAGTCGACTTGGACTTCGACTTAGGGTGAAGTCGATCTCAAAGTCGACTCCACATACGACTTCAACAGGTACCTGATGGACAGATTTGAAATTGCAAGATGAACAGCTGAAGTCGCAGTCGAAGTCGACTCCACTTGCGACTTGGAAATGAAGTCGCAGACGAAGTCGACTCCAGTATCGACTTGAAGATACACATTTCCTTCCAGCGTTGATTTTGGGACAGAACATTCCGAAGTCGCAGTTGAAGTCGACTCCAGCATGCGACTTGGGCGAAGTCGCAGACGAAGTCTACCCCAAGATCGACTTGAGTTTCTCAAGTCCAAATCAAAGGTTCAAGCTCATTTCAAGATGAAGACAACTCAAGATATGAAGACTAATACAGATTTAAAGCAAGCAAGGTGCATGAATTCATTCCAAATCAAAGAAGATTTGACCATACAAGTTTTCAAGTTCTCCAAGAATCACAAGGTTTGCAAGATTTGAAGCCAATCCAGAATGAAAATAATGTTTCTATTATTGAAGGAAAGTAGCTAAGCAAACAAGAGGTGAATCAACAAGGATCAAACTGTTTTGGCACAAAAACTGGTCAAGTCGCATCCCAAGTCGACTTGAGGCCAAGTCTGAAACCAAGTCGACCCAGAACTCAGACTTGGAAACTGAAGAGTTGCCGAAGTCGCACACGAAGTTGACTCCAGCATGCGACTTGGGCGAAGTCACAGACGAAGTCGACTCCACCTGCGACTTGGGAAAGTAACGTTCGAATTTTTGAACGTTGGAACATTTATTGCGCGCCAACCACTTGTATAACGTTCAAAATCTTCCCTCCTCTATAAATAGACACTCAAGCAAACGTGGTTAGATACAAGACAGAGTCTAAAGAGAGGAAAGAAGTGCAAGCAAGAGTTCTTATTTGCTTTTCTCTAAATTTGAGTGATCTATGCACTTTCAAAGGAAGAACAAGCTTCAAGTTGCGATTTGCTTCAACGAAACACAATCGGTTGCTTCTACAGATTCTTCCTCAAGCTGAAGCTTGCTACACAACTCAGTAAAGTGTAGATCTTCGTTATTTTCACATTGTTGTTTGTTTTGGTGCTTGGTTTGAGTTTAGTGTTTCAAACCAAGACGTTGCAAGTAGAGTTGTGATTGGAGTGTAACTCATCATCTACTTGTGTTGATTGTATATGCCCCCTAGAGCTAGAATCTAGAAGAGAGCGGAGACTCTAATTGTATTCGCAGAATACATAGTGGAACCTAAGTCATAACGGTGTGTGAGCTTGGAAGAGTGGAGTAGGGAAAGGTTGCCTGAACCACTATAAATCTTGTCTACTGCTTTTCTTTATTGCTTTCATTATCTTATTGCTCTCTATTTGTTACAATCTAGGGGATTGAAACTTTTAAAGGGGTTAAGCTTTGATTTACCAAAGAAATTTTTAAGAACCCAATTCACCCCTCCCCTCTTGGGTTTTGCCATAAACTCGGGACCAACATTTAGGATTTGGAAAACAAAACTGTGAGTCAAAACTCAATAAGCAAGCTATAAGGTTTTCAGGCAATTCATTTTCAAGGCAAAACTGCTTAAATGTGTTTCTCTCCATTCGATTGAAGGCACTTAACAAGTGATCAACTACCAATGGAGTAGAAACCTTTTCATGAACCATTAATGGAAAGCCACATTATACCCACTCGAGGACATATCGTAAAACATGCTTCATATACCCGTCTAGGGTACATCATAAACAATGCGATGCATTATTTAAAAATCATGACATTCCTTTGGATATAAGCTTGCTAGGCAACCATCCACCTTCATCCTTTCTCTCATTCCAGGGAGGCGCCGCCGGCCCTCGGCCTCTCTTAGTGACTTGGCCGCACCAAAGGGGGACATTCAGTCCGCTTACACCTTTGTGGTGCACCTCACGCTTTTGTGCACATGCTTTCTTTTATAAACATGAACTCTGACATGCTAGCATGATTTTTCGTTCATAAATCATGATTCATCATTGACATAAATACTTGAAAAGCAGTAAGTAATTCATTTATTCCATTGGAAATAACATTTCAATAAATATTTGATAAGGAATGAACATCCTTAAACATCTTGGAAAGAATTGAAATCATTCATTTGTTAACTCATTTAAACTGTTAGAATATCATTGATAAACATTTTATCACATTTGCTAAAACAAAGCATTTAGAAAACTGCTTGCTTACCTTGCTTGCTTAGCTTTCCACCTCGTTTATCTCTTTGCCTTTGCCTATAAATAAATATGTTGGAAATATGTGGAAAACAAGCTAAATCTATGTTTTGATGATTAACAAATCAATTTGAGTAAGTCTTGGCTACTAACACGTTTGTGGAAATATTTAAGGGATATACATTTGAAGAAAATAAAGCATGGAAGGCCAAGTCGTTCCCCAAGTCGACTCCAAGATCGACTTCAAAGAGCCAAATCCGTCCAGAGTTGAAACGGGAAGAAGAGCAGGTGAAGTCGCAGGCCAAGTCGACTCCACTTGCGACTTGGGAAGCCAAGTCGCAAACGAAGTCGACTCCAGCATCGACTTCAGACTGGAAAAACCGTCCAGAGTTAAATTTGGGACAGAAGTATACCGAAGTCGCAGTCGAAGTAGACTCTAGTTGCGACTTAGGCGAAGTCGCAGACGAAGTCGACCCCGAGTTCGACTTGACGTTCTTCAAAGTCCAAAATGCAGATTCAAGCTCATTTCCAAGATCAACTTAAGATCTCTCAAGACCAAATCAAGGATACAAGCTCATTATCGAGATCAAGTTTATCAAGTCCAAACAAAAGCTTCAAGAACACTTTAAGGTGAAGAAACTCGAGACATGAAGACTAGTATCGAAAGCAAGAAGGATGAATCAAAAACAAGTTCTTTAAGAAGACTACAAATATGTGAAGCCATTCCAGAATAAAATGATCAAAGAAAGAAGCCAAGCAAGCTAAGAAGAAGATAATGATCCAAAGGAAAATGAAGGAACCAAGCATTCCAAGTATTCAAGGTCATCAAGCTTCCTGCCGAAGTGAAGTCGCACACCGAAGTCGACTCCACTTGCGACTTGGGTCAAGTCGATGCCCAAGTCGACCCGACCTGGAACTTGAAGTCGCGAACAGAAGGCGAAGTCGCACCCGAAGTCGACTCCATCTGCGACTTGGGCGAAGTCGCATCCAAAGTCGACTCCGCCTGCGACTTGGGTCGCAACGGTTGGATAATTTTCGAACGTTGGCGCATTTAATGCCCGCCACCTACCCTCAAACGTTCAGATTCCCTCCAAAATTACAAAAGGCATTCATTGTGGACGAGGGAAGTAGCTGAGAATCATTAAGTGTGCTTAACTCCTATATTCAAGAGCTCTAAAGAGATCAAGCCATTCAAAGAGGAAGAACTTTGCTTCAAATTGCAAGAGCTACATTTCTGAATCTTCAAAGACTACATTACGAGTTCTTCTCTGGGCCAAATTGCTACTACACATCTGTAAAGTGTAGATTCATTTGTTATTTCATTTGTTTGTATTGAACTTGATCTAGTTTGAGGAACTAAGATCAAGTGTAAGCAAGGTAGTGTGTGATTGGAGTGGAACTCATCACCTACCTGTGCTGTGTTGGGTTGAAGCCCCCTAGAGCTGGAATCTAGAAGAGAGCAGTGACTCTAATTGTATTTGAAGAATACAATAGTGGAACCCAAGTCACAAGGAGTGTGAGCTTGGAAGAGTGGAGTAGGGAGGTTGTCCGAACCACTATAAAAATCTTGTCTGCTTGATTTACATTTCTGCTCTTTACATTATATTGCTTTCCATTCTGTTTCTTCTTAAAGGGGAATAGATTAATCCGGGGTAAAGTTTCTGTTTAACTTATAAATTTTTAAATACCCAATTCACCCCTCCCCTCTTGGGTAATTGCCATTAACTCGGGACCAACAAGTGGTATCAGAGTAGGTCTTTGAGTTAAACCAAAGAGATTCATTGATATGGCATCCCAATCGACTTCGGTTCCCGCATTTGCCGAGGGCCAATCATTTACTAGGCCACCATTGTTTGATGGGAACAATTTCGGCTATTGAAAGCTTCGTATGAAGCAACTCATCATGGCTACCGACATGGATTCTTGGATTGCAATCCAAGATGGTGTAACTTTGCCCATAGATGAAAGAGCTTCCAAGTGGACCGAAGAAGAAGTAAGAACTGTAAAGAGCAATGCTAAAGCTATGAACTCACTATTTTGTGCTCTTACAGCTTCTGAATATGATAGAGTATCCTCTTGCCTAACCGCTAAAGAAATATGGGATACTTTAACATCTATTTATAAAGGAACTTCTCAAGTCCAAGGGACTAGGAGAAATATTCTGATAGGAGAGTTGGAAAGCTTTAGAATGCTAGAAACAGAAAATATTTCTGAAATGTTTGCTAGATTTTCTAAGATTACTAACGCTTTGAAAGGTCTTGGAAAGGCTATCTCTGAATCCGAACAGGTCATGAAGATACTAAGAGCTCTACCGGAATCTTGGACTCCAAAGATTACGGCGATTGAAGAAGCCAAAGACCTAAATACACTAAAGCTAGAAGATCTAATTAGCTCATTAATGTCACATGAGCTAATTAAGAGAAGAAACGAAGACAATCACAAAGGGAAGAAAGCTATTGCATTAAAAGCGGCACACAACTCAGAAGAGTCTACCTCCTCTTCGCATAATGATAATGAAGATATTGCACTTCTCACTTGCAAATTCCGAAAATTTGTGAGAAAAGAAAGGAACTTCAAGGACTTCAAAGAAAGAACAAGAAGAGAGAAGAAGAAGGAGCCAACGAAGTGCTACAAATGCGGCGGGATAGGACACATGCAAGCTCAATGTCCTACGCCGGAAGAGAAATCAAAAGAGTATCAAGAAAGGAAGGAAGGACATGAAGGTAGAAGATATCAAAGGCCAAAGGGAAGAGGCATGTACGTCAATGAAGAAACCTCATCAACAAGCAGCTCCTCAACCGACGAATTCGAGGCGGCAAATTGTGCTAGAATATGCTGCATGGCACGGAACGAACAAGAAGAAGACGTGTTATGTTTGAACACAACGGAAGTTTTGGAAGAACAAACCATCTCAACAAAATGCACAAGCAATGAAGAGGTAACTTCCAAACCTTGCTATTCTCAATCAAGTTATTCTTCTTTTCAAGAATGCCTCAAATGTGCTGAGTTAGAAGAACTACAAATTGCTTATGATTCATTATATGAGGAAATCAAAAAGCTAGGAAACAAGTTAACATTGAAGAGACAACAATGTAACTTCGTTATTATTGAAAACGGAAAACTAGCTGAAAAAATCAACAAAACTGAAAGAAGAAAATGAATCATTGTTGAAAGAGATAGAAAAATTGAAAAAGGAGAAGGAATCATTAAATGAGTCATTAGCAAAGTTCTCTAATCCCGGAGAAAATGTGAAGATGTTTTTGAATATGACTGCTCAAACAAATAAAAGAGGCCTTGGATATTATACTTTTGAGCAAAAAAAAAGTGGCAAATCAAACGTACCGACACTTGGGAAATATCAAACCAAAACTGCACCTATATACAAGCCACAAAGGAAAAATGTTATGTGGACTAGAAGGCCAACATTTGAACCAAAATATACTTGGAGGCCAACTCCTAGATTACCAATGGCTTGCAATTTCTGCAACAAAATGGGTCATAAAGCCTATAAATGTAATTTTAAGAAACTACATGACCATGGTGCAAAATTAGTTTGGGTTCCAAGGAACACAAGATTTGAGCTTTCTAAGTTAGAGCAACAAAAATTGAATCATATTACTAACCCAAATGGACTCATAAAATGGGTACCAAAGAGATGAGATTTACTTGTTTATTTTTCAGATTTGTTTCAAGGCAAAGGCAAACAATGTATGGTTCATGGACAGTGGTTGTTCAAGGCATATGACCGGAGAAAGAAGTCTATTTCACAAACTTAAGCCTTGCAACGATGGAACGGTTGCCTTTGGTAATAATGAGAAAGGTAAAATTAAAGGTAAAGAAAACATTTATAGTATTTCAAATGCATGCATGGAAGATGTTTTGTTTGTTGAAGGACTCAAGCATAACCTAATGAGCATTAGTCAATTATGTGACAAAGGATACAAGGTTGTGTTTGAATCATCTATATGTAATGTATTTGATGGAGAACATATCATGTTTAGTAGAAAAAGACATGGAAATGTATATTTGGTTTCACTTGACGAATTAGATGGTCATTGTCTAATGGCCATTGATAATGATCCATGGGTTTGGCATAAAAGGCTTGGACAATAAACATGGAAAATATAAAGACCCTATGGAAGAAGAGTTTGGTAGAAGGCTTGCCAAAGTTGAAATATGACAAAGAAAAAATTTGCAAGGTATGTCAATTATCTAAACAACGTAAGATGCCTTTCTCTACCAAAAAGGAAATCTCCACCACTAGGCCACTTGAATTGCTACACATGGATCTATATGGGTCATCCGATATTTTAACCATTGGTGGAAAGAAATATGTATTTGTGATTGTTGATGATTTTTCAAGATTCACATGGATAATTCTCTTAGCTAGCAAAGATGAAGCCTTCCCTATGTTTTCAACTTTTGTAAACTTGGTGCAAAATGAAAAACAATGTAATATTATGACCATTAGAAGTGATCATGGTGGTGAGTTTGAAAATAAATGATTCATAGAATTGTGTAATGAAAAAGGAATTCATCACACATTTTCTGCACCAAGAACACCACAACAAAATGGAGTGGTTGAAAGGAAAAATAGAACTATACAAGAGATGGCTAGAACAATGCTAACTGAGAGCAAATTATCCAAGAAATTTTGGGGTGAAGCTGTGAGTACAGCTTGTCATGTTTTGAATCGAGTTACCATTAGAGCAATCTTGAAAAGACCCCATATGAGCTATGGAAAGGAAGGAAACCAAATATCTCTTATTTTCATGCTTTTGGATGCACATGCTATGTTTTAAACAATAGAAAAACCAACTTGGGAAAATTAGATGCTAAAAGTGATGAGGCAATATTCCTTGGGTACTCATCAAATAGCAAAGCATATAGAGTATTCAATAAATGAAACCAAGTGGTAGAAGAGTCCATACATGTTGTTTTTGATGAAACTAACCCATGCTTCAAAAGAAAAGATGATTTAAGCGATGCAGATGATATAGCTAGCAATCTTGAAAAATTGCATGTGGAAAAGCAAGTTGATTTCATGAAGGAAAGGGTAAGTGAAGATAATAATTCCTACAAACCTCCAACTGATTTAAAATTCAAACATGCCCATCCAATTGAACAAGTTCTAGGGAATGTATATGAAGGTGTAAAAACTAGAAGGTCAAAGCAAAATGTTTGTGGACAATATGCCTTTGTATCCAAAATTGAACCTTCTAATATTGATCAAGCTCTTGATGATGAAAACTGGATCATAGCAATGCAAGAAGAGCTAAATCAGTTTGAAAGAAATCAAGTTTGGCACCTTGTTCCTAGACCAAACGATTGTACTGTTATTGGCACCAAGTGGGTCTTTAGGAACAAATTAGATGAAAGTGGACTTGTAGTAAGAAACAAAGCTAGACTTGTGGCAAAAGGATACTCACAAGAAGAAGGAATAGAATTTGAGGAATCCTATGCCCCGGTTGCTAGATTGGAAGCAATTCGCATCTTACTAGCTTTTGCATCTCACATGAACTTTAAATTGTTTCAAATGGATGTCAAAAGTGCATTTTTGAATGGATATATAAATGAAGAGGTGTATGTTGAACAACCACCTGGATTCGAAGAAAAAGATCAATCTAAATTTGTGTACAAGTTAACCAAAGCATTATATGGATTAAAACAAGCTCCAAGGGCTTGGTATGATAGACTAAGCAAATTTCTTATTGATCATGATTTTCAAAAAGGAAAGGTAGATACCACTTTGTTTATCAAGTATAAAGAAAAGGATATTTTTATCATTCAAATTTATGTTGATGATATCATTTTCGGTGCTACTAATGAGACTCTTTGTCAAGAATTTTCTGAGCTTATGCAGAAAGAATTTGAGATGAGCATGATGGGAGAGCTAAATTTCTTCCTTGGACTGAAAATCAAGCAATTAAATGAAGAAATCTTCATTAACCAGTCCAAGTATATCAAAGAAATGCTGAAGAAGTTTGGCATGGAAAATAGCAAAGGAGCAAACACGCCAATGAGCTCAACAATCAAAATCGACAAAGATGAAAAAGGAAAAATAGTTGATTTGAAATTGTATAGAAGCATGATAGGATCTTTGTTGTATTTAACTGCTTCTAGGCCTGATATATTGTTTAGTGTGTGTATGTGCTCTAGATTTCAATCATGTCCAAAAGAATCACACTTGGTAGCTGTGAAAAGAATTTTCAGATACCTAGTTGATACTACCAACTTAGGACTTTGGTATCCAAAGGGCTCTAATTTTGATCTAATCGGCTACTCAGATGCGGATTTTTCCGGTTACAAAGTAGATAGAAAAAGCACTAGTGGAACATGTCAATTTCTTGGGAACATGTTGGTTTCATAGTTTTCAAGAAAACAAACTAGTGTTGCTCTATCTACGGCGGAAACTGAATACATTGCCGCCGGGAGCTGTTGTGCCCAATTACTTTGGATGAAACAGCAACTGAGGGACTATGGCATGAATTTTAAAGATATACCCATTAAATGTGATAATACTAGTGCCATATGTTTAACTAAAAATCCTGTATTGCATTCTAGGACCAAACATATAGACCTTAGACATCATTTTATTAGAGAACATGTGGAAAATCATGATATATGTCTAGTATATGTAAGAACTGAGGATCAAATTGCAGATATATTCACAAAGCCCCTAGCAAAAGAAGCATTTTATAAGATTAGAAATGACATGGGAATGATTAATTTAACCTAGCACAACCTAAGGGGGAGCACCTGTTTTAGGGGCAGCACACCCACCTATCTCTTTCTTTACCATCTAACTTTTTGATATATTGACAAAAAGGGGGAGAAGAGTAGGATTTGAGGGGGAGAAGAGTAGGATATGTTTGGGGAGAAGAGTAGGATATGTTTGCATGAGCATAAGAATGATAAAATTTCACAATACAAAAAGAGCATGTTATTTTTTAAGCAATTGAAAGGTATACACTCAAATCAGTTTTGTCAATCATCAAAAAGGGGGAGATTGTTGGAAATATGTGGAAAACAAGTTAAATCTATGTTTTGATGATTAACAAATCAATTTGAGTAAGTCTTGGCTACTAACACGTTTGTGGAAATATTTAAGGGATATACATTTGAAGAAAATAAAGCATGGAAGGCCAAGTCGTTCCCCAAGTCGACTCTAAGATCGACTTCAAAGAGCCAAATCCGTCCAGAGTTGAAACGGGAAGAAGAGCAGGTGAAGTCGCAGGCCAAGTCGACTCCACTTGCGACTTGGGAAGCCAAGTCGCAAATGAAGTCAACTCCAGCATCGACTTCAGAAGGGAAAAACCGTCCAGAGTTAAATTTGGGACAGAAGTATACCGAAGTCGCAGTCGAAGTCGACTCTAGTTGCGACTTGGGCGAAGTCGCAGACGAAATCGACCTCGAGTTCGACTTGACGTTCTTCAAAGTCCAAAATGCAGATTCAAGCTCATTTCCAAGATCAACTTAAGATCTCTCAAGACCAAATCAAGGATACAAGCTCATTATCGAGATCAAGTTTATCAAGTCCAAACAAAAGCTTCAAGAACACTTTAAGGTGAAGAAACTCAAGACATGAAGACTAGTATCGAAAGCAAGAAGGATGAATCAAAAACAAGTTCTTCAAGAAGACTACAAATATGTCAAGCCATTCCAGAATAAAATGATCAAAGAAAGAAGCCAAGCAAGCTAAGAAGAAGATAATGATCCAAAGAAAAATGAAGGAACCAAGCATTCCAAGTATTCAAGGTCATCAAGCTTCCTGCCGAAGTGAAGTCGCACACCGAAGTCGACTCCACTTGCGACTTGGGTCAAGTCGATGCCCAAGTCGACCCGACCTGGAACTTGAAGTCGCGAACAGAAGGCGAAGTCGCACCCGAAGTCGACTCCATCTGCGACTTGGGCGAAGTCGCATCCGAAGTCGACTCCGCCTGCGACTTGGGTCGCAACGGTCGGATAATTTTCGAACGTTGGCGCATTTAATGCGCGCCACCTACCCTCAAACGTTCGGATAAATTACAAAAGGCATTCATTGTGGACGAGGGAAGTAGCTGAGAATCATTAAGTGTGCTTAACTCCTATATTCAAGAGCTCTAAAGAGATCAAGCCATTCAAAGAGGAAGAACTTTGCTTCAAATTGCAAGAGCTACATTTCTGAATCTTCAAAGCCTACATTACGAGTTCTTCTCTGCGCCAAATTGCTACTACACATCTGTAAAGTGTAGATTCATTTGTTATTTCATTTGTTTGTATTGAACTTGATCTAGTTTGAGGAACTAAGATCAAGTGTAAGCAAGGTAGTGTGTGATTGGAGTGGAACTCATCACCTACCTGTGCTGTGTTGGGTTGAAGCCCCCTAGAGCTGGAATCTAGAAGAGAGCAGTGACTCTAATTGTATTTGAAGAATACAATAGTGGAACCCAAGTCACAAGGAGTGTGAGCTTGGAAGAGTGGAGTAGGGAGGTTGCCCGAACCACTATAAAAATCTTGTCTGCTTGATTTACATTTCTGCTCTTTACATTATATTGCTTTCCATTCTGTTTCTTCATAAAGGGGAATAGATTAATCCGGGGTAAAGTTTCTGTTTAAGTTATAAATTTTTAAATACCCAATTCACCCCTCCCCTCTTGGGTAATTGCCATTAACTCGGGACCAACAAAATATAGCATTGCATTCATAACAAGTCATTTGCTTGCATTCACTTAGTTTTCCAATCCCATAATCCATATCATACATAATCAACTTCGATTTTCAAGTCGATCATACACACATGACAGGAACTTGTGCATCATATCATTCATTCCATATTGTGTTTTAATCTCATACTGAGGATAAACACATAACATACATTCATAACTCATCATTTGGGAATTTATATCTCCCATTAACCATTTTTCATCTATTTTTTATTTTTCCTACGTCAATGCTTATTCTAAGCATATAAGTGACGTTTTAAGCTTCATAAATAAATCTAAAAAATTGAGATAATAAAACATTAACCATTCAGCAACATTCTTAGTCATTTTATCACATATTCATGCATATTTTGCATTTTAGAAAGTTCACATAAGTCACATATCATCCATTCACCCATATGCTCCACATACGTTCAACATACAACACATATATTATGTGTTTCTTATATTTTCTTAATACAGAAACTTGCACCCATTTTCATAATCATTAAACCCCTTAATTATCATATACTTTAGGGTTGAATTTCGGATTTTTAATCCATTCATCATAGGGTTCCAAAACAGCAACGTTAGGACCCGTTTTTCATCCTTTTAACGCCTCTTTCATCACTAAAATCATAACTGATTTTTAAGTCATAATTTCCAAAAACTAAACAAGAATTTATTAAACCAAATTTAGGTTATTATCACATATTTAAAATTCATAATTCATTGGCTTCCATAACAGCAACATTTTCATGCATATAGGGCATCCATTTGACCCATTTTGACGTGTCCAACCTATATCCATAAAAATAAGATTTAGGGCATATATTTCCAAAGTAACTTAAACCTAGGGTTATTTACCCTCCATAACATTCATAAATCATTTCATTACAAATAGCAACAAAAATCATATGGAAAGCACCCATTTTGGCCCCCATTTGGACGTCCCATATACATACCCTAAAAAAAAATAGATTTAGGAAAAATCTTTCCAGCCCACTTAGGCTGTCCAAAGGGTCCTTAATTCAGGGTACTTTATGCTACAATTCATCCATAAACAATTTAAGCACTTCCTTGTATCATTTTAGCTCAAAATGGAAAAATCGGGCATTTCTTGAAACCCTAAGTTCCATATTTGTTAAAATCATTAAAAAATTCTTAAATCAACATATGTAATGCAAAAGAACATTAATTTCATCCAAATTAACATGCTTAAATCATATAGCAACTTGGTTTAGGGTTTTGAGAATTTCCAAGTTAGCTTTCATCTCAAAATTCAACTTAAACTTCCATTTTCACTCTCTTGAACTCTTGATCTCATTTAAATCTTTTAAAAATCATTCAATTCCCATATTAAGGCATCATAAATCAGAATTTATGAGTTCTTTATGAACCATATTCATGGCTCATGAATTGAGAGAAAAAAACTTGATTTAAGTGATTCAAAACTTAGATTTCACTTACTTGAATAGACCCTAACTTGATTCCAACTTGAGTTGCTTGGTTCTTCTTCTTTTTCTTCTCCTTTTCTCCTTCCCCCTTGCTGTTTTGGACGTGCCCTTGGTGTGCTCAAGACTTAGCAACTTTTGGAGATTTTTCTCCCCCCATCTCTTATGCCTGTTCCAAGGATAAGCTCCCACTTTTATATTTTTTTAACCAGCTTGTGGGACCCATTTGCTACATATCATGAGGGTAATTTTTTTCTACCTTATCCCTTGATGACATGTCATTTTTATAACCAAGTAAAATTTGCATTTACTAATTTACAAAAATCCACAAAATCCATTCATTTAAGCATCATGTTGTTGTCCATCCTTGGACGTCCCCTCTTAGCTTAGGTTTTGACATTTTTTGCCACTTTTTCCACTTATTTATGGCCCATTTACTTCACCTAGGCATTAGGCAACTTAGACACATTTTTTTAGGATTTTAAAAAATCACATTTCATGCCCATAATGCCCTTGGATGTCCCTTCCTCTTGCCACATAATCTATGCTCCATTTGAGCTAGATATTAGGAAATTATCCATGGCATTTAATCCTTGACTTTTCCATGGATTTGACCATTAAAAGATTCTTTAAAATCCACCTTAATCCATCCAAAATTTGACACCTTGCATTATATTAAAACATGTCATATTCAAAAATGCTTTTTATTTAATGCTATGGTAGTCTAGGGTACACAAAGTCAATGCTAGGTACCTTTTTTTAATTAACCACTTTTTCATGGTAATTAGCTTAATCAAATTCACTCATTTCATAGATTTCATAATTTTATTCAATCGTTTCAAATTTCATCTTAAACTGACGTTTCTACGTCAAGTTATGAACCTTTGAAAACATCCTTAGAGTGCGAGATGAAAACAATTAATTATCACCTTAATCTCATCACTTGTGCTTTAATCCAATCCTTACATAAGGTTGAGCCCAAAATCATGAGGTTGCCTTTAAAATTTCATCTCATTTCACCTTATAGGCGTAAAGTGTATGAATTTTCTTTGATTTTCAACATAATTCCATAATTTTCATTTTAATCTCCATTAATTAAATCATGAAAATTAAAATAAATATTCATGCCACATTAGCATGTACTAATTCTCATTAAGTCCCTTTAGTCATCCTGACTCATATTGGACTTTGGCGACTAATCGTAATCACCATTCTTAATTGCAAACCCTAATTGCAAAGTTCATAAATTCATGAAAATCATCCAAAATTCAATCATTTCACACATAGATCATAATTACACTTTAAATGCAATTATACGAGCCCTACTTGGGTTTGGGTATTACAATCCTCCCCCCTTATAATAGGTTTCGTCCCGAAACCGTCTACTTTTGGAATAACTAGGGATACTTTCTTTCTACTTCGTCCTTCAGTTCCCAAGTAGTCTCACTTTCGAAATATCTATTCAATTGAACTTTAACAGACTCAATTTCTCTATTCTGAAGCTTTTGCACTTTATGATTCAGAATCCTAACAGGTCTTTCCTCATAATTCAAATGATCTTGAATTGGTAGGTTCTCCGCTACTAACACATGTGTTGGATCTGAAACATACTTTCTTAACGTAGAAAAATGAAAAACATTATGGACTAAAGCTAGGGTTGGAGGTAATGCTATTCTATTAGCTAACTTTCTAATTCTCTCCAACACTTCAAATGACCCAATAAACCTGGGATTCAACTTGCCTCTTTTTTTAAATCTTGTAACTCCTTTGAATGGAATGACCTTTATAAAAATACGTTCGCCGACTTGGATATTTAAATCCCTTCTCTTGCAGTCTGTGTAACTCTTTTTCCGACTCTAGGCTGTGAGGATACACTAGCGAATAACCTGCACTTTATCTGTCATTCGCTGAGGCAAGTCTAGGGCTAGCTTTTTCTCTCCAACTTCCTCCCAATTTAATGGTGTTCGATGTTGGTCCCGAGTTAATGCCTTAACCCAAGAGGGGAGGGATGAATTGGATTTTTAAAATTCTTTTAAATAATCTTGAATACAACCCCTGTTACGATCTAGCCCCTTGATACAAATAAAACAGAGATTTAAGAGCAACAAACAAAACACACAAATTATAGTGGTTCGGGACAACCTTCCCTACTCCACTCCTCCAAGGTCACACCGTTGTGACTTAGGTTCCACTAAGTATTTCACCAAATACAATAGAGCATCTGCTCTCTTCTCGATTCATAGCTCTAGGGGGCTTAAAATAGGCTTAGCACAAGTAGGTGATGAGTAACACTTCAATCATACACTACTTTGCTCACATTTGATCTTAGCTACCGAAACTAAATCAAGTTTAGTACAACAAGAAAAGGAATAAAGAAAGTTTCTACATGTTACTGATGTGTAGAGGCAGATTTAGCGTGGAGAAAAACTTGTGAAGAAGACTGAATGGTTTAACAAGTAGATCTTGACAGGTTGAATGCAAAGTTCTTCTTCTGGATGTCGTCTTGATCACTTAATGCTCTTAGAAATGGAAGTTGTGCTCAATCAATGAAGTTTTAGCTACCCTCCACGTCTGTCTTGAATGTCTTATATAAATGAAAAGGGTATTCGAACGTTTGGAAGTAGGTGGCGCGCATTTAATGCACCAACGTTCAAAAATTTTCCAACCATTGCGACCCAAGTCGCAGGTGGAGTCGACTTTAGGTGCAACTTCACCCAAGTCGCAGACTGGAGTCGACTTCGGTTGCGACTTCAGTATTAATCAAGCTCCTCAAGTTCCTCCTCAGGTCGACTTGGTCCTGAACTTGACCCAAGTCGCAAGTGGAGTCGACTTAGGTTGCAACCTCACTTTTTGTGCTTGCTTGATGAACTTGAAATCCTTGTAGATGACTTTGGTTGCTTGATTTTTTTCACATTAATTGTTCTTTCACTTGGAACTCAGTATGTTCATCTTATCTTGAAATCTTTTAGCTCCGTGTCTTGAAGTCTTAAATACTAGAATCTTGGAATTCAAGGATATGCCAAAATAATTATTCTTCAATCTAGATTGGGTTATGTTGGAAACAATGTTTAAAACAATAAAAATTGACCAAATCTTGAGTTTTGATGATTAACAAGAACTAATTTGAGTATATAAAAGGTACTAACGTGTTTGCTAAATGTTTAAGGAAAGCAAAAAGGTCAAGTCGATCTCCAAGTCGACTTGGACTTCGACTTGGGTGAAGTCGATCCCAAAGTCGACTCAAATATCGACTTGAGAATGAATCCCAAAAGGCAACAACAGCTGACAGGTGAAGTCGCAGGTCAAGTCGACTCCACTTGCGACTTGGGAAGTCAAGTCGCAGACGAAGTCGACTCCAGCATCGACTTCAAACATGAAAAAATGTCCAGCGTTGATTTTGGGGGCACGAAGCTGCCCAAGTCGCAAACGAAGTCGACTCCAGGTGCGACTTGGGTCAAGTCGCAGACAAGGTCGACTCCAACTTCGACTTGAGGATTTTAGACTTGAAGATTGAAGTTTCAAGCTTATTCCAAGGATCATATTGAACTTGATCAATCCCAAATGAGATGAAAAGTTCATTCACAAAGAAACAACTTAAGATTCTTGAAGATCAAAGCTAAGATTCATATTCAATGTTCAAATCAAGTCTATCAAGCCAAGGCAAATCTTCAAAACTATTCAAATGATGCAACACTCAAGTAATGAAGACCACGTGAGTCCAAGACCGAGCGAGAAACACGCAAGGACTCAAACAGTTCCAAAGGTTTGCGAAGATCAAGCCGATTGGAAAAGATCAAGGTCAAGAGAGATATTCAAAGATAAGCAAGCTAGAAGAAAACCAAGTGAGGATCAAGGCGTCTCAGAAAAGCCTGAGTCAAGTCGCAACTCAAGTCGACTTCAGGTTCGACTTGAGTCGAGGTCTGAAACGAAGTCGACTGAAACTCAGACTTGGGGAATTCGAAGAACTGGAGTCGCAGACGAAGTCGACTCCAGATGCGACTTGGGTAGCCAAGTCGCATCCCAAGTCGACTCCACCTTCGACTTGGGTATAACGTTCAAATTTTTGAACGTTGGAGCTCATTTATTGCGCGCCAACAACCTCCACAACGTTCATATTTTCTTCCCTCTATAAAAGGACCCTCAAATGAACATGAAAACACAACAAGAGAACACAAGACACTACGTTAAAGTTCAAAGAGAGAAAAGAAGTGCAAGAAAGGTTTTCTATTTGCTTTTCTCCATTGTTGAGTGGTCCGTATAAATTCTAAGGAAGAAGAAAGCTTCAAGTTGCTAGCGCCTTCAACAATATTCATCCAAAGCTGCTTCTACAACTTCTTCCTCGAGCTAAATCTGCCTACACAAATCTGTAAAGTGTAGTTTTTATTTATTTCATTGTCTTGTTGTATAAATCTTGATTTAGCTTGGGTAGCTAAGATCAAGTATATGCAAAGTAGGGTGTGATTGGAGTGAGACTCATCATCTACCTTTGCATGTGAGTTGTTTATGCCCCCTAGAGCTATAATCTAGAAGAGAGCAAGAGGCTCTAGTTGTATATGCCTCCTAGAGCTGGAATCTAGAAGAGAGCGGTGACTCTAAGTGTATTCGTGGAATACATAGTGGAACCCAAGTCACAACGGAGTGTGAGCTTGGAAGAGTGGAGTAGGGAAGGTTTGCCCGAACCACTATAAATCTTGAGCTCTATTTATTTTTACTTCTTTATCTTTATTGCTCTCCATTTTGTGCTAAAAGGGGATTAAGTTCTTCAAGGGGTTAATATTTTTGATTTACCAAAGAAGTTTTTAAAGAACCCAATTCACCCCTCCCCTCTTGGGTTTTGCCACCAACTCGGGACCAACAAGTGGTATCAGAGCAGGTCTTTGAGTTTACCAAAGAGATCTTATTGATATGGCATCCCAATCTACTTCCGTTCCCGCATTTGCTGAAGGCCAATCCTTTACAAGGCCACCATTGTTTGATGGGAACAATTTTGGATATTGGAAGCTTCATATGAAGCAACTCATCATGGCTACCGATATGGATTCTTGGATTGCTATCCAAGATGGTGTAACATTGTCTATCGATGAACGAGCTTCCAAATGGACCGAAGAGGAAGTAAGAACCGTCAAGAGCAATGCTAAGGCCATGAACTCTTTATTTTGTGCTCTTACGGCTTCGGAGTATGATAGAGTATCCTCTTGTTTAACCGCCAAGGAGATATGGGATACACTAACATCTATCTATGAAGGAACTTCTCAAGTCCAAGGGACGAGAAGAAATATTTTGATCGGAGAACTTGAGAACTTTAGAATGATTGAAACAGAAAACATTTCTGAAATGTTTGCTAGGTTCTCAAAAATCACTAATGCTTTAAAAGGTCTTGGAAAGACTATTTTTGAATCTGAGCAGGTTATGAAGATCTTAAGAGCTCTACCTGAATCATGGACTCCAAAGATCACTGCAATAGAAGAAGCCAAAGACCTAAACACTTTAAAGCTTGAAGACTTAATTAGCTCACTTATGTCACATGAGCTAATTAAGAAGAGAAACGAGGATCAACACAGGGGCAAGAGAGCGATTGCCTTGAAAGCCGCAGAAAACTCGGACGACTCTTCCTCCTCCCAAAATGACAATGAAATCGCCCTTCTCACAAAACGCTTCAGAAAATTTGTGAGGAAAGGGAAAAATTTCAAAAGCTTCAAGGAAAGAACTCCCAAAGAGAAGAAGAAAGAACCAACCAAATGCTACCGATGCGGCGGTTCGGGACATATGCAAGCTCAATGTCCAACTCCCGAAGAAAGCAAGGCAAACAAACAAAGAAAGGATAGAAGGAACAACAAAAGATTCCAAAAGTACAAAGGAAGAGGCATGTACGTGAATGACGAAGAATCCACAACAAGTAGCTCCTCAACCGACGATAACGAGGCGGAAGAATGTGCAAGAATCTGCTGCATGACACAAATTGAGCATGAAGAACGAACTACCTCATCAAAATGCACAAGCAATGAAGAGGTAAGTTCCAAACTCTCCCAATCTAAATCAAGTTACTCTTCTTCTCTAGAATGCCTCAAATGTACTGAATTAGATGAACTTCAAAATGCATATGATTCACTATATGAAGAAATAAAGAAATTAGGAAGCAAGTTTACGATTAAGAAAAGACAATGTGATGCAGCAATTATCGTAAATGGTAAACTTGCAGAAAGATTAGACAAACTGAAAGATGAAAATGATTTGCTGAAAAAGGAGAACAAATCATTGAATGAATCATTAGCTAAGTTCTCTAATCCAGGAGAAAGTGTTAAGATGTTTTTGAATATGACCTCCCAAACACATAAAAGAGGTCTTGGGTATCATACATTTGAGCAAGGAGAAAGTAGCAAATCAAATGTACAAATACTTGAGAAATATCAAACTAAAACTGCATCTATATACAAGCCACAAAAGAAAAATTTCAAGTGGACTAGAAGACCCATAGTTGAACTATTGCTTACTTGGAGGCCTACCCCAAGATTACCTATGGCTTGTAATTTCTGCAACAAAATGGGTCATAAAACCTACAAATGTAATTTTAAGAAACTATATGACCATGGTGCAAAATTAGTTTGGGTTCCAAGGAACACAAGATTTGGGCTTTCCAAGATAGAACAACAAAGGTGATTTACATCGCTAACCCAAATGGACCCATAAAATGGGTACCAAGGAGATGAGATTTATTTGCTTATTTTTCAGACATGTCTTAAGGCAAAGGCAAACAATGAATGGTTCATGGATAGCGGTTGCTCAAGGCACATGACAGGTGAAAGAAGTTTATTTCATAAACTTAAGCCTTGCAACGATGGAACAGTTGCCTTTGGAAATAATGAGAAAGGTAAGATTAAAGGTAAAGGAAATATTTATAGTATCTCAAATGCATGCATGGAAGATGTTCTGTTTGTTGAAGGACTCAAACATAATTTAATCAGCATTAGCCAATTATGTGATAAAGGATACAAAGTTGTGTTTGAATCATCTATATGTAATGTATTTGATGGAGAACATATCATGTTCAGTGGTAAAAGACATGGAAATGTATATTTGGTTTCACTTGATGAACTAAATGGTCAATGTCTAATGGCAATTGATAATGATCCATGGGTTTGGCATAAAAGGCTTGGACATATAAACATGAGAAATATAAAAACCTTATGGAAGAAAAGTTTGGTAGAAGGCTTGCCTAAGTTGAAATATGACAAAGACAAAATCTGTAAGGCATGTAAATTATCTAAACAACCAAAGATGCCTTTCACTACCAAAAAGGAGATTTCCACCACTAGGCCACTTGAATTACTACACATGGATCTATATGGGCCATCCGACATTTTAACCATTGGTGGAAAGAAATATGTATTTATCATAGTTGATGATTTTTCAAGATTTACATGGATAATTCTCTTAACTAGTAAAGACGAAGCCTTCTCTATGTTTGCAATTTTTGCAAATTTGGTGCAAAATGAAAAACAAAGTACTATTGTGACCATAAGAAGTGATCATGGTGGCGAATTTGAAAACAAACGATTCATAGAATTTTGTAATGAAAAAGGAATTCACCACACATTTTCTGCACCAAGAACTCCACAACAAAATGGAGTAGTTGAAAGGAAAAATAGAACTATACAAGAGATGGCTAGAACTATGCTAAATGAGAGCAATCTATCCAAGAAATTTTGGGGTGAAGCTGTAAGTACAGCTTGTCATGTATTGAACCGTGTTACCATTCGAGCAATCTTGGAAAAGACCCCATATGAACTATGGAAAGGAAGGAAACCGAATATCTCTTATTTTCATGCTTTTGGATGTACATGTTATGTTTTGAACAATGGAAAAACTAACTTGGGAAAGTTAGATGCTAAAAGCGACGAGGCTATATTCCTTGGTTATTCATCAAATAGCAGAGCATATAGAGTTTTCAATAAACGAAGCCAAGTTGTAGAAGAATCCATACATGTTGTATTTGATGAAATTAACCAAACTCCGAGAAAGGAGGATGAACTGAGTGATGCAGATGAAACAAAAGGCAAAGAACAATCAAAGGAACTCGAGCTCAAGCCAGAAAATCTCGTGGAGGAAGAGGTAAGTGAAGGTAATGATTCTTACAAACCCCCAACTGATTTGAAGTTCAAAAATGCCCATCCAATTGAACAAGTTATTGGAAATATATATGAAGGAGTGAAAACTAGAAGATCAAAACAAAACGTTTATGGTCAATATGCCTTTGTATCTAAAATTGAACCAAATACCATTGAACAAGCTCTCAATGATGAACATTGGATTATTGCAATGCAAGAAGAGCTAAACCAATTTGAAAGGAACAATGTATGGCATTTAGTTCCTAGACCAAATAATCACACTATCATAGGTACTAAATGGATATTTAGGAACAAATTAGATGAAAGCGGACTCGTAATTAGAAACAAGGCAAGATTAGTAGCCAAAGGGTATTCCCAAGAAGAAGGAATTGATTTTGAAGAATCATATGCACCCGTGGCTAGATTCGAAGCCATACGTATTTTACTAGAATTTGCTTCTCATATGAATTTCAAATTGTTTCAAATGGATGTAAAAAGTGCATTTTTGAATGGCTATCTGAATGAAGAAGTATATGTTGAACAACCCCCTGGCTTTGGAGAAAAGAATCAATCAAAGTATGTCTATAAATTGACCAAAGCATTATATGGACTAAAACAAGCTCCAAGAGCTTGGTATGAAAGATTGAATAAATTTTTGATTGACCATGAGTTTCAAAAGGGGAAAGTAGACACTACTCTGTTCATTAAATATAAAAATAAAAACATTTTAATTGTGCAGATTTATGTTGATGACATAATATTTGGTGCTACTGACGAAAAACTTTGTCAAGAGTTTTCTAAGATAATGCAGAGCGAATTCGAAATGAGTATGATGGGAGAATTAAATTTCTTCCTTGGACTGCAAATCAAGCAACAAAGTGAAGGAATATTTCTAAATCAGTCCAAATACGCCAGAGAGATGCTCAAGAAGTTTGGAATGCAAAATAGCAAAGGAGCAAACACTCCAATGAGCTCTACAATCAAGATCGATGCGGACGAAAATGGTAAAAGTATCGATCAAACACTTTATAGAAGCATGATAGGATCCTTGCTATACTTAACTGCTTCTAGACCCGATATCCTATTTAGTGTTTGTATGTGCTCTAGATTCCAAGCATGTCCAAAAGAATCACATCTACTTGCTGTAAAAAGAATTTTTAAATATTTGTTAGAAACTACAAATCTTGGACTATGGTATCCAAAGGGGTCAACCTTTGATCTAATCGGCTATTCGGATGCAGACTTTGCCGGATATAAAGTAGATAGAAAAAGTACCAGTGAAACTTGTCAATTTCTTGGACATATGCTAGTTTCATGGCATTCAAGAAAACAAACAAGTGTTGCACTATCTACTGCGGAAGCCGAATACATAGCCGCCGGTAGTTGTTGTGCCCAATTACTTTGGATGAAACAACAGTTGAAAGACTATGGTATTGATTATGTTGATATTCCTATTAGATGTGATAATACAAGTGCAATTTGTTTAACTAAAAATCCTGTACTGCATTCAAGAACCAAGCATATTGATGTGAGACATCATTTTATTCGTGAACATGTTGAGAATCATGATGTATGCTTAGAATATGTGAAAACGGAAGACCAAATTGCTGATATCTTTACCAAACCACTAGCTAAAGAATCATTCCGTAAGATTAGGAATGATATGGGGATGATAGAGCTAAATTAGAAAAAATTAAAACAAGAAGCCAAAATTTGAAAAAGGCAAACTGATGGGTCAAGTCGACTCCATAGGAGCCAAGTCGACTCCGCCAAGTCGACTTGGGAAAGCGAAGTCGACTCCGCTATCAATAGCGAAGTCGACTCCAAAGGGGTCAAAGTCGACTCCGCACTACGTGCGAAGTCGACTCCAGGGAACCGAAGTCGACTTCGCCTAGGGCAAAGTCGACTCCGCGAGCGCGACCGTCCGACTTCCGAGCCTTCATTTCTATTTCTTCTTCCTCTCTTCTTTCTTCCTCATTTTTCCGGCCTCCCTGTTTTCCTTTTCTCCTCCGGCGACTGCAACCCCTCTTTCCGTCTCTCTTCTCCTCCGGCGATTCTCCTTATCTCTCCGGGAATCCTTTCCCTCTCCGGCGACTCTCTCTCTCTCCCCGAGTTTCTCTCTCCTTTGTCTCTCTCTCTCTCAACTCTCTTCTTTTCTCTCTGATTTTCATCTTCATCTCTCCCAAGCTCTCTCTCTTTCTCACAGCATTTCTTTGGTATCATCTCCATTTTCCTCTCCCAAAATCCAACTCCAAATCGTCCCAAATGGCACCTAAAGCTAGACCTCCAAAGAAAGCAGTCTCAAAACCATCTCTAAAGCCTATGCCTAGACCTTCAAGGTCAACAACTGAGGAAGAGGTGCCCAGAAGGCAAAGAACACCCGCAAAACGGCCACGAGAGGAACCTTCGACCTCGACGGGTAGGCGGGTTCGTTTCCAAACAACAACGCAATCAACTGATCAAACTCAAAGATCAGAAAGTCGACCTGAAAGCTCTTACTCTTCAAGGATTCCTATCAAGAAGGGGCAAGTTCTAAAAATGCCCACTACCTATTTCAGGACAGAGCTACAGCATAGTCGCTTCTACAGAAACTTCTATGAACGAAAGGTATTCATTCCTAAGATCATAGATTTCAAGTTCCTTAACGACTATGAGTTCGACATAGAAGAGTTGTTGGATTTCCAAGGTTGGATACAACTATTCAAATCCGATGAACGGATCTATCCTGATCTCACAAGACAGTTTTATTATCTATGGGACGACACCAAGTTTTGCACTTATGTCAAAGGCACTAAAATACAGTTTGGGGGTAGCAACTATCCAGATCAAGACAAAGCTCTGAGAAGAATTGGAAACATTCTTCAAATACCGTTTGATGAAGAGAGGCTTTCCAAGGATCTGACAGTGGACAAGATCTACAATGAGTTAACAAAAAGCAACAAATACCATGCAGGTACCAAATTTCTGCATTACATGGATCTTCCTCCCAGACTCAGGGTCATCCGTTTGCTAATAGCCCACTGTATCTTGCCAAAAGGAGGCGGAAGAAATCAACTCAATCCACAGGAAGCAGTGATCCTGTGGAAATTGGTCAATAAGGTGAAGATCAGTCTTCCTAGACTCTTCCTTGAAGCCCTGGCAAATAAAAAGGAGAACCCACGGGGCGTGCTACCGTATGGATCCTGGATCACTTTGTCCTGGAAAGGTGCGATGTAGACATCGACGGGGAACCATATGAAGTTCCAAAGACAACAAACGCCATCAACAGGGCTTTGCTCCAACGCATGAAGATCAATTTGGAGCAGTTTAGGGATGATAGAATCTGGGAGAAGCTTGGCGAGCCAGTCCGAGAACAAGAGGACAATGCACAAGCTGAGGGGGAGCAAGCTCCCGAGGCATCGCCTGAACGGCCTGCATCTCCTATGTCACACGGATCACATTCTCCTCAAGGATCCGTTGCACCCGAACGCGTGCCGCCTACTTCAGATCAAATGGCTGCACTTCAAAGCATCAAAGACGAGATCATGGATGCTATGGGTCATCAAGAAGATAGGTTGACTAACCTAGTGACCGGTGTGATGAATGCTATCACTGATATGCATTCCCGACAAGATCACATGGATCGGGAACTGCGTACCATCAAATATCATCTCGCCTCCGGACGTCACAAGAAGAGGCCTATGCCTGAACTCGACCCATACGAATCGGGATCAGTTCATAAAGCAGCATCTCCCGATCATGATATCTTAATCTACTCATCTGCCGAAAATCGTCCCATCAAACCAATCTTATATCCGATCTCTCAATTTCAATTCACAAAATCATTGAGAGTTGATCGATTTTTGATAGATTTTTGATAGTTTGACAAAAAGGGGGAGATAGAATAGGTGAGTTGAGTAAAATTTTCTTTTGGGTTGGGTAGTTTTGTATCTAGGTTTCATTTTTGTTTTGTATTGCATTTTGTAAAAATGAAACTTGATATATATATATGAAAGATGCTATTGATGAATGTTATGTTTGCTTAATATGTTATGCTTGATTAATAAAGTATTCAACATGATTTGCTTGAAAGGTATCCAATATGCCAAAATGATATGTTTCTTAGATAATGGTTGAAATTTCAAAAAGCTCTGACCTATATGACAAATGCTCTATTTTTCAAAAGACATATGAACATGATTAATGCTTGAAAGGTATCAACTCAAATGAAGTTTTGTCAATCATCAAAAAGGGGGAGATTGTTGGAAACAATGTTTAAAACAATAAAAATTGACCAAATCTTGAGTTTTGATGATTAACAAGAACTAATTTGAGTATATAAAAGGTACTAACGTGTTTGCTAAATGTTTAAGGAAAGCTAAAAGGTCAAGTCGATCTCCAATTCGACTTGGACTTCGACTTGGGTGAAGTCGATCCCAAAGTCGACTCAAATATCGACTTGAGAATGAATCCCAAAAGGCAACAACAGCTGACAGGTGAAGTCGCAGGTCAAGTCGACTCCACTTGCGACTTGGGAAGTCAAGTCGCAGACGAAGTCGACTCCAGCATCGACTTCAAACATGAAAAAATGTTCAGCGTTGATTTTGGGGGCACGAAGCTGCCCAAGTCGCAAACGAAGTCGACTCCAGGTGCGACTTGGGTCAAGTCGCAGACAAGGTCGACTCCAACTTCGACTTGAGGATTTTAGACTTGAAGATTGAAGTTTCAAGCTTATTCCAAGGATCATATTGAACTTGATCAAACCCAAATGAGATGAAAAGTTCATTCACAAAGAAACAACTTAAGAGTCTTGAAGATCAAAGCTAAGATTCATGTTCAATGTTCAAATCAAGTCTATCAAGCCAAGGCAAATCTTCAAAACTATTCAAATGATGCAACAATCAAGTAATGAAGACCACGTGAGTCCAAGACCGAGTGAGAAACACGCAAGGACTCAAACAGTTCCATAGGTTTGCGAAGATCAAGCCGATTGGAAAAGATCAAGGTCAAGAGAGATATTCAAAGATAAGCAAGCTAGAAGAAAACCAAGTGAGGATCAAGGCGTCTCAGAAAAGCCTGAGTCAAGTCGCAACTCAAGTCGACTTCAGGTTCGACTTGAGTCGAGGTCTGAAACGAAGTCGACTGAAACTCAGACTTGGGGAATTCGAAGAACTGGAGTCGCAGACGAAGTCGACTCCAGATGCGACTTGGGTAGCCAAGTCGCATCCCAAGTCGACTCCACCTTCGACTTGGGTATAACGTTCAAATTTTTGAACGTTGGAGCTCATTTATTGCGCGCCAACAACCTCCACAATGTTCATATTTTCTTCCCTCTATAAAAGGACCCTCAAATGAACGTGAAAACACAACAAGAGAACACAAGACACTACGTTAAAGTTCAAAGAGAGAAAAGAAGTGCAAGAAAGGTTTCCTATTTGCTTTTCTCCATTGTTGAGTGGTCCGTATAAATTCTAAGGAAGAAGAAAGCTTCAAGTTGCTAGCGCCTTCAACAATATTCATCCAAAGCTGCTTCTACAACTTCTTCCTCGAGCTAAATCTGCCTACATAAATCTGTAAAGTGTAGTTTTTATTTATTTCATTGTCTTGTTGTATAAATCTTGATTTAGCTTGGGTAGCTAAGATCAAGTATATGCAAAGTAGGGTGTGATTGGAGTGAGACTCATCATCTACCTTTGCATGTGAGTTGTTTATGCCCCCTAGAGCTATAATCTAGAAGAGAGCAAGAGGCTCTAGTTGTATATGCCTCCTAGAGCTGGAATCTAGAAGAGAGCGGTGACTCTAAGTGTATTCGTGGAATACATAGTGGAACCCAAGTCACAACGGAGTGTGAGCTTGGAAGAGTGGAGTAGGGAAGGTTTGCCCGAACCACTATAAATCTTGAGCTCTATTTATTTTTACTGCTTTATCTTTATTGCTCTCCATTTTGTGCTAAAAGGGGATTAAGTTCTTCAAGGGGTTAATATTTTTGATTTAGCAAAGAAGTTTTTAAAGAACCCAATTCACCCCTCCCCTCTTGGGTTTTGCCACCAACTCGGGACCAACAGGTTATACATGTAAAACTGCTTGTTTTGGTCTTGATTTATCTTCATTTGATCCAAGTCGAATGTTTGGGTCGACTTGGGTTCCAACTTCACTCAAGTCGTATGTCAAGTTGACTTGGGTATGCGACTTCATCCAAGTCACAGATGGAGTCGATTTGGTGTGCGACTTCGCCTACCTTGGATCCTTATTTCAAAGCTGGAGATTCCTGAAGTCGATGCTGGAGTCGACTTGGTTTGCGACTTTACCCAAGTCGCATGCGAAGTCGACTTCGTGTGTGACTTCGTCAGCTCTTGCTCCTCATTTTCAGCGCTGGCCATAAAAACTCATTTGAAGTCGCTGCTGGAGTCGACTTGGGGATCAACTTGGCCTAAGTCGATGCCTGAGTCGACTTGGGAATCGACTTGACCTGTCAGTCTTCATATTTTTCATTCTTATATCCTTTAATCATTCCACAAAATATGTTAGTAGCCAAAACTTACTCAAATTGAATTGTTAATCATCAAAACTTAGATTTCGCTATTTTGCCATTGATTCCAACATTCGACACCGCCATCCATATAATGCTTCCAATGGTGTCATATAAATACTAGCTTGATAACTGTTATTGTATGCAAACTCCGCTATCGATACATATTCATCCAACGATCCTCCGAATTTCAATGTACACATACGAAGCATATCCTCGATAATTTGGTTTACCCACTCCGTTTGTCCATCGGTCTGGGGATGAAATGTCATGCTAAAATTTAGCTAGGTGCCTAGGGTTTCATGCAAACTCTTCCAAAATCGAGATGTAAACATCATATATCGATCAGATACTATGGACTTAGGCACTTCGTGGAGTCGTACAATATCCTTATAATACACCTTAGTCAATCTTTCAGCCGTATAGGTGTCAAACCCCGAATTTTTAAGCTTAATAAATATAGCTTGAAATAGTCTAAGGATAAAATCAAAAATCTCATAAAATGAAGGGCTCAAGTGTAACCCATATGGGAAATGAAAATTAGTAGAAAATGATTAAGCGAAGTGGGATTAGCAATAATCACGCAAAGACCAAATTGCAATTTTACAAAAGTGAGATTAAATTATAAATTTAGAACAGATGATTGATTGGTAATTTTGACAAGAGTGAAGACAAAAAGAAACTTAATTGAAGTCTACAAAGGTTATATTTGGAATTTATAAGATAATAAAGGGTAATTTATGATTTCATAAAGATTAGATATGAAAATAAATTTTTACAAATTTTTCCAGAAGAAATTTCAAAATTCCGAAGGTGAAATTGTTTAAATTTACGGACCTCATGGAAAAATAAAAATAAATGGAAAATTTTTGGCTAATTAGGGGCTCTAATTAAGGGCTTATATTTATCCTCATTGTTTTCATTAGATCTAAGCATGTATAACTCAGATGGACAAGAAAATTTAATAGAAAGTATTAAATTATGTGCTCTCTAATCTAGATGGATCAGATTATGAAAAGTAGTTAACTAAATTACCTAACTTGAGCTAATCAGAAAACGTGCCCAAAAGCAATTCACGCACAACATGCACGTAAAGGAGTTTACGTTAATATTTTATTATTTTTATATAATTATTTAGTTAATTCATATCTTGATGAATATAAGATTGTTTGAGATGAAACTTTTGAAGCAAGCCTATTTTAATATACCCTACATAATGAATGGATTAAATTTTGAAAAACATGTCTATAAGTTTTTAAAATGAAAATTTATACCAAAATACAGTTTTAATTAAATTAAATATGTACTTTGCTCTAATTGAGGTGAAATTTTATGGGTAAGCCTATTTTAATATGCCGAATTTAATGAAGGAATGAAATTTTGGAAAACATGTCTCCAAAATTTTAAAAAGATATTTTTATCCAAATATGAATTAGTTAATTAAAATAAAATAGAATTTTTTTTCAAAATTCTAAAAGGTACATTTTGTGAGCAATTGTATATATATTAATAAGAAAAAATTTCATAATATATAAGTGTGAATATAGGAAGTTATGAATTAATTTATTAATGTTGAAATCAACCTTTTAAAAAAAATATATGCATGGCAAATCACGCTGGCAACATAGATGAAACGCTGGCAGTAGGAAATGGACGATGCAAATACGTGGACCGTTACATGCACTGCAATAAAGTAAAAAAAAAAATTTACAGCAACACGCTGAACAGTGGACTTGGGTTAATCAAGAGGTTAACCATGGTCACACCGTCAATCACATAGTATAAATAGGGGGGGTCAGATGACAATTGTTGGACGATTAAGAGGAGTGGACAGCAGCAGTAGCATCAGGTTTTATTTTTATTATTTATCATACTTCGGATTTTGATTATGCCTGGAACGAATATGTAAACCACCATCTGATTTTCTTAGCCTGTTGATCATTAATAAAATTCTGGATGCATGCTTTAGCAAAAAGGTTTTTCATGATTTTGGATACCGTTAAATTTATAGGCATATGATTGTAGATGTATATATAGCATCCAAACAGATTTTTCTTTTACATTAGTTATTCGGTTCTGATTTCATGTAATTAAGTTCAGAAATTGTAAGACTGAATTTTTATTTTTAATTTGCTGAATATATACCATTCAGATATCATTCAGCAAAAATTTGATATTTCAGTATGATTTAATACTTTAATTCTACCGTTAACTGAGGATTTGACAAATCACATAAGATGAGAATTTCCTTCAGCTGCTTTCATCATTAAATTAACGGCTAAACAAATTTTACTTTATGTTAAAATCATGTTTAATCTATGGCTGGAAAATTCTGGGTATAAGTAACGTTAAAGAAGATTTTTATTTCTTTATAATCATGTTTAAAGCATGATTTATAAATAATGAAGCAATAGGTTAATCCTAATTGTTATTTCAAATCTAGAGGTAATGTAATATTAGAAACAAAAATATGAACGAGATAGTAAATGAAGGAATTGTTCAATGAAAATTTGTGTACAAGATAATTACATGATTATTAAGGAACGACCAAATTTCTAGCTTAAAATATTAAGCTGATTGAAAATTAAAAATCCGAGAAGATTAGCTTAAACAGGGTGAAACGGGTGACAGAATCAGCCCTAGTAAATGATTTTTAATATTTTTTTAGACGGATTTTTTATCTGAAATTTTGATATGATATAAAATATATCATGATTATCATTATACAAAAATCAAATATAATTTTTGGAAGACATAAGTATGGTTTAAAAATAACGTGATTAGGGCTGTCCCTAATTTCACAACCCTGTCCAGCACAGTCAAAATGCCAACAAACAAATATATAATATAAATATTTCTTACTGAAATTTTTATGAGGGTTAATTCATGTAGTTATGGATGTATGATAGAAATTTCAGAGTTAAATACCTTGATTTGATTATAAATAAATATTTAAAGAAATCAGTACGTCTGATTTCAGCAAATGTGGACAGTTTGAGACATAATCAAAAATAAATATGAAAATTAAGTGAAAGTGATCCAAATTAATATATATGTTAGGTAAGAGTGTAATAAAGGATTAAGGATAGCAAGGATTATTAATAATTGATGATATTATATGTATATGGAATTAATGGATAAATAAGAAGATGGAACATAGTGAAAATAAGAAGAGAAGGGTTGTTTTGGAATTTAATAATAAGTTCCAGAAATTTTAAATGGAATTTATTTTCATTATAATGTGCAAAAAAGGTTTACAGAAAAGGTACAAATTTATGATCACTAAGTAAGTGATTAAGTACCTAAGATATGATTTTAGAAAATATAAATGAGGGTAAAATGTAATATATAGGGCTGTTTAAGGGAAATTACAAAAATTATAAACGTTTTAGACCCAAATTATAAGCCCTTAACCTTAAGCAAATATCTTGAGAGATTTTCTCAAATAATATGTCAATTATAAGAAATATATGCTAAGTATAAAATGCAAAAATTCGAGATGTTGGATTTAGCTAAGTGTTACAAATCCTAAGTAGGATTTGGAAAATTAACCCTTAAATATTGATGTCAAAATAAATGGAATGGTTAGACCTTGAAACAAGTTCAACCAAATAAGGATAAGAGTGGTTGGTATTAGCCAAATATGAAAATAGGGTTAGAAGATAATTATATTGAATTTATGGAAAAAGGAAGATAAATGGCTTATTTGAATTGGTGACATCAAATGAATTAGGAAGTTCATAAATAATTGCCTTAAGAAGTTGAGTAAAGGAAAGAAAACAAGTGTTAAAGATGGAATTGATAAGTGAGAGATGGTAAACATAAGTGAATTGGAACAGGATGATGACAATGTTGAACTAAAGGTAGAAATGGGTCAAAGTTTATATGAAAAACACATGGGTTAGAAAACCCTAAGATAGATTCAGAGTTAATAGTAGAAATGTGCAAGCATGAGATATTATGTTTATATGAGAAAAAAATGGTCATTTTCATTTGCATAGGAAAAGGAAAGGGAAAAGTGGAAGGTACAAGTTGACTACGTGGGTAAGCAAGTTACATGCTTTCTAAAATATTTCTAAATGTTTGCAAATTGTTTGCTCACATGATTTATAAAATATATTTAAGGATGACCATTCCTATAATGTTTTACACGAAATGATTGCTAACTACTTGTTAACTGCTTTTATGAAAAGTTTATGATTTATAAATGTTATGCCAGCATGTGAATGTAAATGATCATGGTGCACGAGGATTAGGTTACGAGAGACGTGTAATTGGACTGGTTGTCCTCCTCTAGCGTGACCAAGTCGCTAATACAGGCTGAGGCCGGCGGCGACCTCCCTGAAATGGGAGCATGATCAAGTAGTGGACGCCTAGCTAGTGATCCATTTGGAGAGATGTCATGTATGCATTGAATGCATTTGCATTTTCATATTATGCACAAAAAGGAAATGGAAAATGTTTACTTACAAAAAGAAAGGACTTGCTCACTGAGTATTACTTACAAAAAGAAATGATCTGCCTTCACCCTTTGACAAGTTAAGCACTTTGATACGCATTCAGTGATCTCTCTTTTCATGTTATTCCACCAATATGCTTTCTTGAGATCCTGATACCTCTTCGTGCTTCCCGGATGCATAGAAAATGGTAAAAAATGAGCTTCTTTGAGAATTTGTTCCTTCAATTCTCCTAAATTTGGTATGCACAAGCGACCTTTGTACCGATACATACGTTGTTCATCAACAATGAATTCATTCAACCCCTTTTTCTTCATCTTTTCCACATGAGTATATAGGTCTGTATCCTCTTGCTGCGTAGTCTTAATCTATTGAAATAATGATGATTGTATATTCATTTGTGATAATCTCATCTGAACTCTAGGGGGACATACAATTAATTTCAGTTGTCTCATCTCTTGAAGCAAACCTTCCTCTTTAGTGATAAGGTGCGCTATGCTGGCATTTCTGCTCAATGCATCAACTACCACATTTTCCTTACCTGGATGGTATAAAATCTCCAAATCGTAGTCCTTAAGTAACTCAAGTCATCTCCGTTGTCGCATATTCAACTCCTTTTGAGTAAAAATGTACTTAAGGCTCTTGTGATTCGTATATATCTCACATTTAGCATCATACAGGTAGCATCTTCAAATTTTTAAGGCAAATACCACTGCTATTAGTTCTAGGTCATGAGTGGGGTAACTTACTTCATTGGGCTTCAACTGCCTTGAGGCATAAGTTATTACCTTTCCTCTTTGCATGAGCACACATCCCAGTCCCTTCCTTGAAGCATCACTGTACACTATAAATCTTTCATTTCCTTTAGGTAGGGTTAAGATAGGTGCTTTTACCAAAAGTTACTTCAACTCTTGAAAACTGCGTTAGCATTCTTCAGACCATACATACCTGACTCCTTTACGAGTCAACCTCGTCAGTGGGGCTAATAGTTGTGAAAAACCTTCCACAAATCTTCTGTAGTAGCCAGTTAATCCCAGAAAACTTCGGATTTCTATAACAGTCGTTGGTCTCAGCCACATCAATACTGCCTCAATCTTCTGAGGGTCCACTTGTGCTCCTTTTTCTGAGATTATTTGCCCAAGAAATGCTACTTACTTTAACCAGAACTCACATTTCTTCAGCTTGGCATATATTTTCTCTTTTCTTAGTCTTTCTAATACTTTTTTCAAGTGAATTTCATGCTCCTCTTCCGATTTGGAAGAAATCAGGATATCATAGATAAAAATGACCACAAATTGGTCCAAATAATCTCGAAATACCATGTTCATCATATCCATAGATACAGCAGGGGCATTAGTGAGTCCGAAAGGCATCACTAAAAACTCATAGTGTCCATATCTTGTTTGAAATGCTATTTTGTGAATATCGGTAGGACTTATCCTTAACTGATGGTACCCGACTACAAATCTATCTTCGAAAATGTCGTTGCTCCTTTTAACTGATCAAATAGATCATCAATTCTCGGCAATGGGTATTTGTTTTTCACCGTTACCCTGTTTAACTCCCTGTAGTCAATGCATAATCTAAGACTCCCATCCTTCTTTCTTACAAATAGCACCAGAGCTCTCCAGGGTGATACGCTGGTCTGATAAATCCTTTATCCAATAGCTCCTGTATTTGAGTCCTCAACTCGTTCATTTCTGAAGGTGCCATTTGATAGGGGGCCTTAGAATTTGGAGCAATACCTGATATGATGTCAATTGTCATGTCCATCTCCCTTTCCGGAGGTAATGTAGTCAAATCCTTTGGAAAAACATCCAGAAATTCCTTAACCACTGGAATTTGATTAATTCCCACCTCTTTTTCTTCCTTCACATGTATTGATACCAAATATGCTTGACAATTTTGGCGGATCATTTTAACCGCTTTCGTAGAGGATATCAGTATTGTTGAATCTTCAGGCTACCTTGGCCTTCCAATAGCTACATCCTTTTCTAGGGCTGCTTCAAATTGCACTTTCTTATTTTACAGTCAATCATCGCTCCCCATTGGCTTAACCAATCCATGCCTAGTATCACATCAATCTCGGTCATGGGTAATAGGATCAAGTCGGCTTCCAAAATCATTGATCCTATCTTAATTGGACATTCCTTGCATACTTGGCTAGAGCTAGCTAACCTATCGACAGGGGATTCTACATGAATTACTTTATTGCTTTCCTATACTAGTAGTGCATGCGTGGTTACATATTGGCAAGCAATGGCTAGCACCTGAATCAAACAAAGATATAGTCGAATTTTCTAAAATATAAACCATACCTGTAACCAATTTCTCCTTTTGCTCTTACGACTCAGTCCGGGTTAGAGCATGCACTTGCACAGGATTCGTAGAGGTTCCCTGCTTGTTAGCTGCTCCTACTAGCCTTGGTTGTGCAGCCTTTCCACGTCCTTACGACGTTTGTGCTTTGTTTGGACAATTTGGAGCTATGTGTCCAACTTGGTCACAAACATAGCATTTTACCATCTTTGTCTCTCCTTTGCCACATTCCTTAGCTATATAACCCATTTGTCCACACTTAGAACATTTGTTTGAACCTTTCAAACATTCGCCTACATGGCGCCTTAGGCATACCTTGCAAACAGGTGGCATTTTCTTCCTTAGGGCACCTTTTCATTTCCTTGCAACTCCTTTCCTAGCCTTTTCCTTCCCCGTTTCAATTTCTTTCGCTCTCGAGCTGAATATCTTGGATCCTAACCTAAGTTCTTGAGTTCTCATTGACTCAATTTCCAAGGCTCTAGCCCTTTCTACACTTGAAGCATAGTCTTTGATCAGTAGAGGTGCTAAACTCTCTCTGAGATAGGATCTCAATCCCTGCTGGAATCTCTGTGCCTTGTTCTCTGGCACATTTGCAATCCACGATACATATCTCACCAAAGCATTGAACTTGGTGGCATACTCTATCACGGTCATCCTCCCTTGGTAGAGCCTCTCAAATTCAATAACTTTCTGGCTCTGCAATCCTACTGGAAGATGTTCTTTGTTAAATTCCTCTACAAACATCTGCCATGTCACCTCCTCCGAGTGTGGCATAGTGATCAGCATCGTCTCCCACCACTCATGTGCATCTTTTACCAACAAATGAGTAGCACATAATACTTTTTTCTTATCATTGCACGAAGATATCCTGAACAATTTTCTAATCTTTGTAATCCATAGTTCAGCTTGGACGGGGTCGAGTTCACCTAAAAATTTAGGAGGCCGTTGTGAAAGGAATGTATTTATTGCCCTCCTATATGCTTCCATTAATTGGTTTTCATCCATTGTAGGCGTTGTAGGGAGAACTGGGTTAGCCAAAGGAATGGATCCTTTTTCAACACTTCCTAACTGGGCCTGTTGGGTTCTTTCCCACAAGCCTTGGATTATGTCTGCGGCTTGGGTTGCCCAATCACGTGTAGCTTGTTGCGTAGCTTCCTTTACCGCCGAAGCTACTCTTTCCTCAATCATTTGAGCTTGTCTTTGGCCTTGTTCTCTAATTAGTTCTGAGCTTTCATCTGCCCTTCTTTGTTGATTTCCTTGGTTTTTCCCTTGTAATCTAAGCCTACCTTTTTTGGGCCTACTGGATTCACCAACTTCATGTTGGCTAGGAACTTTGGTAGCCACTTCCTTTCCCTTGTTCTTTCTAACCCTGGACCTTGTATCAACCATGGTGTCCTTTCTGAATATTCAAAAGCACATAAAATTTGTTCATGGTTAGGGTTAGGTCATCATAAACACATTTCATCATTACATGATTAATTAACCAAATCATTTAATCATAATCATGTCATTTTCCATCATTCATCAATCATACACATTCATATTCATATGCATTTATTTCGTGCATTCAAAATCCTTAGATATAGTTATATCATCACAACTAATCATTGTGAGGACCAGGTATTTTTATTCTATTTTTATTATAACTTTTCTCTATTTATGAGGTAACTTATGAACATGCTAGTAAGAATTTTTCGATATTAATGGATACATAACATACATGGACACGACATTTAGGAGATGTATAGTGCATATGTGCATGTATGATTAGCGTTCCATTGATGGGCTCTATGACTATTATTTCCCTCGCAGAGTAGGTACGGGGTTCGACCTGACCGGTCAGGTCGCGGGGGTGAAGGGGGCAGCGCCCCCGGAGAAAATTTAAATTATTAAGTTGTAGGAGAGCCCCGACCCGACTAATTGCGACTGGACCCGACCCGAGCCCCGACCCGACTCAATGGATTCTATTAACATAAGCGGCCCGCGCTCTAGGGTTTCATTCCCATTTTGCGCCCGACCTCGTTCTCTTCTCCTTCTCTTCTGGTTCTTCGTTCCTCTTCTACTTTCTCTTCCACTCAGTTCGAACCACCCGTGATCGCTTGAGGGGAACTATACCAACTACCTTGAAGGTCATAGATCCGAGTTCAGGAAGCTCCAAGGCTCCGAATTTCTGCAGTCCACATCTAGGGTCGCTGTCTTGGGAGGGATCACGGTCAAGGTAAGTAGATGTCGCCCCTTCTCGATTTAGTGATGAAATTTTACGTTAAACGCGATACGAGGCTAGAGGGAATGTATAGCTTCTAACGACTCCATGATATTAGGCGTAGAGTTCATAACAGTTAGGGTTCATGGTGAATTTACTTTGAATGCGTGATTTCTATGATGTAAAAGACTTCTTAGCAGTTGTTATATTGTTGAAATGTGACATGAATTGATTTGCCCCAATCGAGAGTATGAATTGAAGGTTCTTTCATTTCGCACCTATCATATGTTTGATAAAATGCTTGTGTGACAGATCTACGTGTTGTATCTGAATTGTGTTGATGTTGTATGCGTGGTTTGCGATGTGTTTCATTGTCTGTTATGTATGATGCGTTATCTCAAATAGTTGGTTGTAAGGGTTGTTCATGGCCCCTGATTGACATGAGGAGAGGGTTGTTCATGGCCCTTGATGGACATGAATAGATGATTGGTTGTGTTGGTCAATTTGTGTGTATGGTTATATGTATACGATCTTGGGAGTGGGTATTGGACCCATGTGTATTAGCTTCATCACTGTATGAGTATCCATTATTATGCTTATTTGCACTTTGTGCTAACCACTATCTACTTACTGGGTCTATTTAGACTCATATCATTGTTATTGTGGTTTTAGATCGCAGGTCAGAAGGAGAACTTAAGGATGGGACAAGTTGAAGATCAAACATGAGAGACCCTAGCACAATATGTTGATTCCAGTTCTTTTAGACTTGTGCTCTTTTGATAATCATATATGTAGACAATTACTTAGACGGATTCGTTTTGACAACTATAATGTATTTGGTATTTCAGATTGGATTATAATCCTTGTTGATGCACATATGCATGACTATTATATCTGTTTGTTGTGTAAGGAAAATATGTAATGATTTCCTTCTATATGAATGTTCTTATTATATGAAGATGCAAGTATATAAATAGGATTGAATGTTACAGATGGAAATGTAATGAATATCAGGTCATGTATTCCATATTACCCCTTGTATGTTATGGGGAGATGCTGCCGAATTTTTCTATGATTGTGTAGCGCCGTTGATTAGTTATTGAGTATTTTTATGAATGGGGCGTTACAATCATACCATGCATGTTATCACAACATCCCATTCATAAAACAAAGTCTTAGCATTTCAACATGCCATCACACACATATATGTACATGATATACACCACACCATAATAATACAAACATGTGTGTCACTCATAAAACCACTATCAAAGTGTCATCAAACCATAATTATACAAATTTTTTATAAAAGTTCATAAAAACCAAACTATCTTCTACATGGACCCCTCCTTATATAACGCCTATGGCTAGGCGGAACCTGAGTTGGTTCATCGGTAATGGTGCTCGTGTCTAACCATGCTGAGACATCTTCCTCCCCATCGTCAGAACTGTCATTATCATCATCTTCTTCATTAACCTCCACATCAACATTTTCACCCTCCTCCTCCTCCTGTATCTCAAGAGCAAAGTACTCCATCGAGTCCTCATCATCATTATCACTAATATTATTATTTTCATTTCCTGTGTTAAGTCAGATAGGTTCACCATCCTGTTCGGCTATATGGATAATGATCTCATTAAGACCTGGAGCAACAGGCGTATCTGAAATCCCTTGGGCTCGGCGTTCCTCTATTGCAACAGCTACCTCTTTCTCCCTCTGGTGGATCCTTTCCCAACTCACCCTGTGCCTAAATTGCACCAGTCCGCTCTCAAATCTATAACACGGACCATCATTAGGGGGTATAGGTGCCGGAATCTGATCCCAAAATTTTTGGAGATCTTGAGGGTACATCAAGTCGGATGGAATAGGTAGATCTTTGTGGTGAGATCCTATGGTATCTTCCACCTTAGGAACATGGCTTGTAGACCCTTCTGCATTAGGCCTTTGAGGATATGGGTTAACAAGGTAATCTCCTTGATTTTGAGTCTGAGGTTGCCTAGGAGGGAAACCAGGAGGCACTGATGGGAAATTTATGGAATTCCACCATCTATTCATATTTTCTGCTATTCTTCTTTTCCGCTCCTCCTCCTCCTTTCTAATTTCTTTCTCACTCATTGCCCTCTTTCCTCTATCGGCCATCCACAATTCAAACATAGCAAGTCAACTATATTCAAAAATCATAAATAAATCATCATAAACAAATCATCATAGAATAAATTGCCTAATCACATAATTATCATCTAATCACATAGCTTATGATCTAATCTCATCTCATAGCTATCATCATAAGCTATAAATTTTCACACAGAGAAAATTTTCCTTGCCGTTTACCAATTCATGTTCTGATAACAACCTCTGTGGCGCCCCAGCCCGAGCATCACAACCTTACTCCAAATCTATCGATTGGTAAAAGTGAATCAGGATCGGCGAGCTTATTGGATATTTATCCATTTTATCTTCACTCTTTAGGAGCACTGCTTCAATCTTTTGAGGGCCAACTTGAATTCTCTTTTTCAATATTATATACTCTAGATACACTACTTGTTTCAACCAAAACTTACATTTCTTCAATTTGGCATATAATTTCTCCTTTCTTAGCCTTTCTAGTACCCTTTGAAGATGGATTTCATGTTCTTTCTTCGATCTTGAGTAAATCAAGATGTCATCGATGAATACCACAATAAATTGAACCAAGTAATCTCAAAATACTCTGATCATCATATCCATAAATACAGCAGGGGTATTTGTAAGTCTAAATGACATTACTAAAAATTCGTAACGCCCATATCTTGTCTGAAATACCATCTTCTGAACATCGGTAGGACTTATCCTCAGTTGATGGTTCCCTGACTATAAATCTATCTTGGAGAAGGTTATTGTTCCTTTTAGTTGATTGAATAGATCATCAATCCATGGCAAAGGGTATCTGTTCTTCACTGTGACTCTGTTTAGCTCCCTGTAATTTATACACAATCTTAGACTTCTATCTTTCTTTCTGACAAACAACAGTGGAGCTCCCCAAGGTGATACACTGGGTCAGATAAAACCTTTATCTAGGAGCTCTTGTTTTTGAGTTCTCAATTTCGTCATTTTGGCTGGAGTCATTCGATAAGGAGTTTTAGATAACGGGGTAGTGCCCAATATAATATCGATCATGATATCCATCTCCCTTTTCGAGGGTAGCTTGGTTAATTCCTTTGGAAAAACATTCGGAAATTCCCTAACACCAAATAAACTTGGCATTGTTCGTAGACCATCTTAGCCGCTTTCATAGATGATATCAGTATAGTAGAGTTTTCAAGTTGCCTTAGTTTGCCAATAATTATATCCTTATTTGGGGCCGCTTCGAATTGTACCTTCTTATTCTTACAATCAATGGTGGCTCCCCATTGGCTTAGCTAGTCCATTTCCAAAATCACATCAAATTTGGTCATTGGCAACAGGATTAGGTCGGCTTCTAATATCATTGACCCTATCCTAATCGGACAAGCCTTACATACTTGGCTAGAACTAGTAACCAAAATCAAACAAAGCTACCACAGAATTTTCTAAAATATAAATCAAGCCTGTAACCACCTTTCCTTCTTGCTCCTGAGACTACGTACGGTCAATGCATGTGTGGCGCCGTGAACCGGGGTGCCTAGAAGCCTTACTCGAGGACTATTTTTTATTGGTAAACGTGACTCAGGATTGATGCCTTGATCACACGACAGGAATTGTTTTTTCATCAATACATGAAAAATTGTCACCATTCATCCAACTTGAAATATATTTCACATATCATAGTCATAACCAAAGTCTTGTTCATAAACATCAACATAGAAAAGATATTCTTTTCCATTCCAAAATTTTCATCATTGTCTTTACATAACATTTACATATACAACATCTATATCAACATTTACATATTATTTTGCATGTTGCCTTCATCATCATTTCCTATTTGTCGTTGAAAAAGCATGAGTGATTAATAATACTCAGTAAGCAAGTCATACATAACTTTTCAATCATTTTCATGCATTTCATAAAATGCAAATGCAATGCATACATAACATTCATGACATTCCTTTAGATGCGATGCTAGCTAGACGCCCATCCCATACATGCTCCAATCTCAGGGAGGTAGCCGCCGGCCTGGGCCTATATAAGCGACTCGACAATAGCTAGGGGGACATCCAGTCCACTTACTACCTCAACTATAACTTATTCCTCATGCACATGCTCATTTACATACACATGTCGACATGATATTTGTAAATCATAAATAAGTTCATAAAAAGCATTTAATAAACAATTTAACAAACGTACTTCAGTTCATGTAAAGCAATTATAGGTATGACCAACCTTAAATAAATTTCATAAAGCAATTCACAAACAATTTCAAGTATTTTGGAAATAATTTGCGAAACATATAACTTGCTTACCTCCTCAGTTGGTGTCCTCGACTTTTTCTTTTCCTTTTCCTATTCAAGGAAAAAGGATATTTCATTTATTCTATTCAAGCTGCTTCCCATGCATGCTTTATAATATTTGGGCATTATTTCTTTATACGGATATTTTTATCCACAGGTTCTTCAAATTTTCCATAATTATATTTAAATATTAATCTCAAATTTTCTCCAAAAATCACGTTGTTACTGTTCATGGTCACTGTAGCAAATCGCTGTAGCGGATTACTGTAGCAAATCACAGTTCATCCGAGGTTACTGTTTACAGCGTGTTGGTTACTGCTATGAGTTCCAAAAATTGACATTTTTTCCAAAAATAAAAAATACCATGACATAGCTTATGCTTAGTATATCACAAATAAATCATTTTCTCCATATACTAAAAATCAACATAAATTCACTTAAGCATAATCCTTATTTTCAAAAATCATGAAATTAATATATCATCATTCCAACATCATATTTATCATATTAATTCATCCCAAATCATCATGTATAAATTTTGGAACATTATTTACACATATCATATGTTATTTTCCCGAATGCTCTATCTTTGCTCCAAATTTTTGATGTTTTGGCATAATTCCGATTAAGCATTATACCTATACTTTTTTTCTCATGCTTAGGCATTATCTAAGCATGGTTTTACCCTACTTAACATCCAAAACAATTTTGGATAAAAATCACTTACCCGAAGTGGAGATATCCCTCTTTTTCTCACACTTTCTCTCTCTAACTTTCTCCTTTTCTTCTTTGGACTTGTGGGAGGTTTGGGAGCTGGGATTTTCTCAAGTGGAGCTGGAATGAGTTTGTGCATTTGGACGCCCCCCTTGGCCCTATTTATGGGGTTGAATTTTTCATGAAATTGGATTTTACCTCCCCTTGCTCAAGGTATTAAATTGCAAATGTGTTTTTTTCTAATTTTCAAAAGGTGCATGGAGCCATGTGCAGCCCCCCCTACAGCTGCTCCAGCCCCCCTATGGCAGCCCTTTTTTTCTAGATTTGTTATTTATTGAAATTTATTTATTTTAAGCAAATTAAATCCTAGCCCTTGATTAATGATGATGATGATTTTAGACCATTGATTTTTGGTCAAATGCTCAACCACCCCCCTGCTCACGCCCCTGCCATAGCTGCTTTGCATTTAATTTTTTTATTTTTTAATTATTTAATTTAATAAAAAGTCAAATGGGATTTAATGAAAAAGATAAGTTACTTTTTAATCTCCATTTGACGTTTCATCTTGACCCTTGATTTGTGATTTTCATCACATCTTAACCCATTCATCATGTTCATCATGAATTTTTAACCATCTATAAAAAATTCCATCTAAATCCGACACCTAGATTGAAAATAATGAATTTTTCTTTAATTTTTCACTAAAATCCAAAATTGGATTAAAATATAAAAAAGACTTGTTATTTCATCCTGTAGTGATTAAATCTCCTTTTAGTCTTTTTGTGATTAGGTTAATCCAAGTGATTAACTCTTAATCACGTGTCTTAATCTCCAGTTATTATTCATATGCACTATTCAGGTGAGTTAAATTCTTAATCGCATTATTTTAATCTCCAATACACATATCCACAAATATAATCCATGAATTTTCATTTATCATAAAAATAATTATAAAGAATCTAGGATTTACAACCCGAAATGACGCGTATATGGTCTGGGTTTCATAGCATGCACGTGCACTGGGTTCGTAGAAGTACCCTGTCAATTAGTTGTGGCGGTTATCCTTGGTTGGGCTGGTCTTCCTTGCCCTTTTGATGTTTGTGCTTTATTTGGACAATTCGGGGCAATATGCTCTGCCTGGTCACAAGTAAAATACTTGATAACATTGGCTTCTCCAATCCCACACTCCTTGGCTATGTGTCCCGTCTGCCACACTTGTAGCATTTGTTTGACCCTTTCAAACATTCGCCTAGATGGTGCTTCTGACACATTTTGCACAGTGGAGAGCTTTTCTTTTTAGGGTTACCTTTACCCTTTCCTGTTCCTTTCTTTTTACTCTTCTCCTTCCCCATCTCTATTTCCTTCACACCTAAATTGAAATTTTTTTTCCTTTGTATTAACTCCTGAGTTCTCAATGCCTCTATTTCTAAAGCTCTTGTCATTTCAAGACTCGATGAATAATCCTTAATTAACAAGGGTGCAAGGCTCTCCCTTAGATATGACCTCAATCCTTGTTTAAACCTTTGTGCCTTATTTTCTGGCACATTTGTGATCCATGACACATATCTTACCAAGGCATTGAACATAGTGACATACTTTGTCACTGACATCCTTCCTTGATATAATCTTTCAAACTCGATTACCTTCTGACTTTGTAGTCCCACTGGAAGGTATTCCTTATTGAACTCCTTAACAAAAGTCTGCCATGTCACTTCCTCTGGGTGCGGCATTGTGATCAACATGGTTTCCCACCACTTATGAGCGTCATTAGCTAACAAATGAGTAGTGCACAAAACTTTCTGCCTATCGTTGCACGGATATATCCTTGATGCGTACCAAGTGCTTGTCGTTAAGAGCACTGTGATCACCAGTTTAATTTAAATTAACCGAAACAAATTAAAGCTACCACTATACGAGTGATAGTGTAGAATAATGGTGAGTCGGGTCCAATCCACAGAGAGGCGATGTAGTTTTGAATTGTTTTTAAGAGAAAGAGAGGGTATAGAGAAGAGAGAGAAAGAGAAAGAGAGAAGAGAGAAGAGAGAGAAAGAAAATAGAAGAAATTAGAAAGAGAGAAAAGAAGAGAGAGAAAAAGAGAAAATAGAAGAAATTGGAGAGAAAAGAAAAGGAGACAAGAAGCTAAAAGAAATTATAATTAACTAGCAACTTAATTAAAACTATTCTAAGAGAGCAATAAAAGCTATGAAATTTAACTATTAAAGCAGGAAAGAGAATTACATTAAATTTAATCTAAAAATTACAAAGCATAAAATAAAACAGTAAATCTAATCTAAAAATTAAAACTACAAATTAAAAAGCAATAACTACAAGATACTACAAAGCATAAAATAAAATTTACATCACCCGAATATGGAGAGCAAAATCTCCACGTAATAGAAAACTTTATTGCTTGGCCCCACAAAAATGGGTCCCACCCAAGGGGTGAAGTGTGGGGTATGGGGTGTGTTGGGATGAGTGGAGGGGCCCTCCTTTTATAGAGTGCGTGAGGGGCCCTCCCTCCAATCTGGAATCCGATGTGGGATTCCCGTTTTCAAGTTGCTGTAGCTGCTTTCTTCAAAGCCATATATCTCTTCCAACTTCAAGAGCCTTTTAGTTTCTTCTCCTTTTCAGTTTCGGCACTCCCTAAACATTCAATAGCAGCAATTTGCATCCAAATTCCACCGACCCCTATTTCCGTCTTCCTGATGTGAAAACGCCTAAACAGCAGCATCTTCATCAATGCATCCACTCGTGAAACAGCTGCTACGTGGCTCAGAACCTTGCAGCGTCTGCCGGGATGAGATGCGGGAATTTCAGGCTGTTTCACGAGTGCAGCGGCAGCAGCCGGTCTCGGATTCTATTCTCCAACCAGAAATCAGAAGTTGATCCGTCCCCTAGGAATTTTCAGGCTGGCTTTAGCAGGTCTAGTAGATCGGTTTATTCATTTGCCGCCGGGTTTTGCAAGCCTTGCTCTACAAGCAATGACTGATGGGTTGAAGGGGAGGAATTGATGAGTTTAATGGTCGGCTATGAGAAGATGGGGAGATAAGCAAGGGGCTGCCATTGATTGCTGAAATTAAAGGGGGCTTTGACGAGGATTTGAGGTGGGCGATGGCTGCCCTAGTTGGATTGTAGCTGTCGGTTGGTTCGGTTGGTGCATGCCGGATTGCTGGTAGTTGGCGGTGGACATGAGCTGGGAGACGTGGTTTTCAAAGGGGAAGGGATCGGGGCCATTCGGTTCTGCTGCCACGGCTCGGTGCTGAATCAAGCATGCTCCTTGTCCTGCTTGCAATTTTGGAAGAAATCAGCAATTTTATTGCTTGATTCGTTGTTGCTGGTGGAGTCGATTTGAAGTAGTCAACGGAACTGCTAGATGGGTTGGTTGTTGGTGATTAGTTTTTTTGTTGCCTGTCAATGGATTGCTGCCGGAAAATATGAAGATGGGGCAGATCAGGGCGTCGGTGGATAACGGCATTTTGACGGTCGTCGTTCCCAAGGATGCTGCCTCCAAGCCCAGATCGAGAAGCGTCTTGCTGCTGGCCAGAGACGAAGCAGGTTCGACCCCGCAGAAGAGAAGCTTACTGCCATGCCGGAGACGAAGCGAATCAGCGCCGGAGAAGAAGAGTTCCCTGCCACGCCGTAGAAGAAGCTGCCGGCGATTGCGTTGACTGAGGAAAAAAAAAGGAAGCGACGTTATGGCTGTTGCAGGATTTTGGGGATGATGGAGCATATGAAGACTACACTGCTGCTGAAATTCATGGCTGCCGCTGGTGTTTGCTCTGCTTCCATGGATGCTACCGGTCGGCGGGCTTTCGCTGGAGCTGCTTGGATTGGGCGTTTTCGGGAAGATGGAGCACCGTAAAATGGTGCTCCGGCGCTGCACAACTGCGTGTACTCATGCAGCGAGTTTAAATATAATTTTAATAATTTCCATAATGACACGTATCATCTTTGTTTAATCTTTTAATTTATTTTATATAATACTTTACTTTGTTCCTAATATAATTATAGTTATATATTTATGATTTTCCAATTAGATAGTCTTATAATTTTGCCTAAATTATATTAATATGCTAATTCATATTTTAACGTTAAAATGTTCTAGGGGATTTAGAATGTTACAAAATGACCCATTTTATAGCAAAATTAAATATTCTATTAAAAATATGATTTTCATGAAATTTCGCTTAAAACATGCATTTAATTAACGTTTTAATATTTAATTGTGCGAATTTAACATGGAATTAAATGAAAATTTTTAGACTTATCAATCCTAAATAACTTTTTAATCTCCGTCATCCATTGTTTAGCTTGTATGGGGTAGGGTTCTCCTAGGAACTTGCGAGGACTTTGATCCAAAAAGGCATTAATGACTCTTCTGTCTGTTTCTAATAATTGATTTTCATCTCCCATGGATACCGGTGTGGGGGTAGAGTTAGCCGTTGGTGTGGATCTTTCTCTTTCATCGCCACCAAACTGCGCTTGCTGGGTCCTTTCCCATAAGCCTTGGATTATGTCTGTGGTCTGGGTTGCCTATTCACGAGTAACCTGCTGCATGGTCTCCTTTACGGTCGCAACTACTCTTTCCTCAATCACCCTAGCTTGTCTCATTTCATTTTCACCTTCAACATTTGGTTTCGGGCTTATGTCTTCTCGTCTTTGACGAGTCCTCGGGTTTTTCCCTCTCAATCTTGGTCCAGGTCGTTTTGACCTATTACTTGTTTTCCCAACTCCATGCTGACTTGGGATTTCCTCATTAACTACCGCTTTTCCTTTGTTTTGTCTAACTCTTGCCCTTGTATTAACCATGGTGCTTTTGTTATATTCAAAAACACATCACGTAACTTTTATTTATGATTAAGGTTAAATCATATCATGCATATATCGTCATTATTCGATTAATTCATCACAACCATATCATTTTACATAAGACAATACCAAACATGTCATACTCAATCACTTATTAACATAAACATTCATAATTCTCAACCATAGCCATTTCATGTGTGGCACCCCCAACCCAAGGCGTCACATCCTAAGCCTTACTCCAAGATCTTATTAATTGGTAAATGTGAATCAGGATTGTTGCCGTGATCACGCGGCAGATTCTTAATTGGATCTCATCTAAATTTCTTTTTCTTTCATTGCTTTTCCTTCATCATTTCATTTCTTTACATTTCACTTCATTCATATCATAAGCAACGATACGTTTGTGAATCTTCGCACTTAGTATTTTAAAAATACTCTTTGTGTGGAACTCCAAATTTTAGGACCATGTATGAAACCCTAAGGTCATGAACCCTGGGTAATGTATAGACTTTTTTTAAATATTTGATTTTGTAATTTATGGAGTTGAAGGATCAAATAATTAATTTAATAAATTGTAAATATGAATAGTAATCATGTGATTAAGATAAAATGATAAGTTAATCACTTTGGATTAACTTAATCACAAAGGATGAAAATGGAAGCTTCTCACAATAGGACAAAATAGGAGTAGAGACAAAAAAGGAACTTAATCGAAGTCTAAAAAGGTTATATTTAGAATTTATAAGGAAATTAAGGGTAATTTATGATTTCATAAAGATTAGATATGAAAATAAATTTTTACAAATTTTTCGCGAAGGAATTTTAAAATTCTAAATTATTCAAATTAAAACTGTTTAAATTTATGGAACTTATGGAAAAATAAAAATAAATGAATTTTTTTGACTAATTACGGGCTCTAATTAAGGGCTTATATTCATCTTCATTGTTTTCATGAGATTTAAGCATGTATAACTCATTTGGATAAGAAAATTTTATAGGAAGTATTAAATTATATGCTCTTTAATCTAGACAGAATAGATTATGAAAAATGATTTACCTCTAGTGGATATATTTTAATTTTTTGCATAATTAATTAGTTAATTAATATCTTGATGTATATAAGGTTGTTTGAGATGAAACTTTTGGAGAAAGCCTATTTTAATATACCCTACATAATGAATGGATTAAATTTTAAAAAACATGTCTACAAGTTTTTAAAATGAAATTTTATGCCAAAATATGATTTTAATTAAATTAAAATATGTACTTTCCTCCAATTGAGGTAAAATTTTATGGGTAATCCTATTTTAATATGCCCAATTTAATGAAGGAATGAAATGTTGGAAAACATGTCTCCAAAATTTTAAAAAGAGATTTTTATCCAAATATGAATTAATTAATTAAAATAAAATAGAAATTTTTTTCAAAATTCAAAAAGGTGAATTTTGTGAGCAATTGTATATATATTAATAAGAAAAATATTCATAATATATAAGTGTGAATATAGGTAGTTATGAATTAATTAATTAATGATGGAATTTTCCGTTAAAAAAAAACGAAAAAGAAAACGTAAACAGCCTGCAGCTGGTGCATGTAATTTCATGGATGTTAAGCCAATGCATGAATACATGCAATGAGGTTGCAACAACTGGGTCTAATACATGGTGCATAACGTGTCTAATGGATGGATAATATGAGGAGCTGTAAATCTAGTCTTTGATGGATGTGGCAAGATATATAAGCAGGGATGGAATGGATAATCTAGATGAACCGGTGGGGCCAGGATCAACGATCTCTGATTTAACAGTCATTTTGCTAATTAAAAATCCTAAGATTTATCAGCATCACAAGTGTCAGATAGGTATAGCTTTCAGAAAACTATAAATAGGACAGGCCATATACATATTTCTCGTTGAAATCTAACAGAGGAGAAGAGTGGACGATCAAAAATAAAAGGATGGGCAGCAGCATTTTTCCTTCAAGCAAAAGCTAGAAGGGCGCTCCAAGGGCAGGTGCTGTTTAATCCTTTTCTTGCATTTCTAATTGAATTATATATTTAATTCTGGAATGGATGTACCGTTCCAAACAGATTTTTATTACTTTATAATCATATTTAAAATATGATTATGAAGAATGAAAAGATGGGTAAGGATTAATGTTATTAACTAATTCAGCGTTAAACTAATTTAGGGATATTTTCATGATTTATTTGATCAATCTAAATTAATCTTGATTTATTGCTTCAAATCTGGAGGTTATGTGATGTTAGAAATAAAAATATGAACGAGATAGTAAACGAAGTATTTTAGAGATGAAAAGTTTTTTACAAGCTTATTATACGATAATTAAGGAACTACCAAAGTTTCAGCTGAAAATCGTAATTAGGTTGTAAATGAAAAACCCGAGAACATTAACTTAAACAGCGTAAAACGGGTGACAGGATCAGTTGTAGTAAATGATTTTTAATATTTCCTGTAGATGGGATTTTGATTTTCAATGTTGATATGATATATAATACATCATGATTATCACTCAAAAAAGTCAAAAATGATTTTTGGATGACATAAATATGGATTAAAATTAACGTGATTAGGGATGTCCCGAATTTCACAACACTGTCCAGCACAGTGAAAATGCCAAAATAAATATATAATGTTAATATTTCTTGTTGAGATTTTTTTGAGGGTTAATTAATGTAGTTATTGATATATGATAGAAATTTCAGAATTAAATACATTTATTTGATTTCAAATCAAGATTTAAAGATATCAGTACACCTAATTTCAGCAAATGAGGACAGTTTGAGAAATAATTAAAAAGAAATATGAAACCTAAGTAGAAATGATCGAAATTCATATATATATATATACATATATATATATATATATTAGGTAAAAGTTTAATAAAGGATTAAGGATAGCAAGGATGATTAATAATTGATGATATTATATGTATATGGAATTAATGGATAAATAAGAAGATGGAACATAGTAAAAATAAGAAGAGAAGGGCTGTTTTGGAATTTAATAATAAGTTCCAGAAATTTTAAATGGAATTTATTTTCATTATAATGTGTAAACAAGGTTTACAAAAGGTACAAATTTATTATCACTAAGTAAGTGATTAGTACGTCTAAGATATGATTTTAGAAAATATAAATGAGGGTAAAATGTAATATATAGGGCTGTTTGAGGGAAATTACAAAAATTATAAAAAGTGTAGACCCAAATTATAAGCCCTTACCCTTAATCAAATATCTTAAATAATATGTCAATTATAGGAAATATATGCTAAGTATAAAATGCTAAAATCCAAGATGTTGGATTTAGCTAAGTGTTACAAATCCTAAGTAGGATTTGGAAAATTAACCCTTAAATAATGATGTCAAAATAAATGGAATGGTTAGACCTTGAAACAAGTTCAACCAAATGAGGATAAGAGTGGTTGATATTAGCCAAATATGTAAATGTGGTTAGAAGATAATTATATTAAATTTATGGAAAAAGGAAGATAAACGGCTTATTTGAATTGGTGACATTAAATGACTTAGGAAGTTCATAAGTAATTGCCTTGAGAAGTTGACTAAAGGAAAGAAAATGAGTGTTAAAGATGGAATCGATAAGTGAGAGATGGTAAACATAAGTGAATTGGAACAGGGTGATGACAATATTGAACTAAAGGTAGAAATGGGTCAAAGTTGATATGAAACACACATGGGTTAAAAACCCCTAAGATAGATTCAGAGTTAATAGTAGAAATGTGCAAGCATGTGATATTATGATTATATGAGAAAAAAAATGATCCTTTTCATTTGTATAGGAAAAGGAAAGAAAAACGTGGAATGTACAAGTTGACTACGCAGGTAAGCAAGTTATATGCTTTCTAAAATATTTCTAAATGGTTGCAAATTGTTTGCTCATATATTTTATGAATTATATTTAAGGATGGTCATTCCTAAAATGCTTTATATGAAATGATTGCTAAGTACTTGTTAAATGCTTTTGTAAAATGTTTATGATTTATAAATGTCATGTCGGCATATGTATGTGAATGATCATGGTGCACGAGAATTATGCCATAGCTGAGGTAGTAAGCGGACCGGATGTCCCCCTCACTATTGCCAAGTCGCTTATACAGGCCCAGGCCAACGGCGACGTGGCGCCCCGAACCAAGGCGTCCACATTGTCCTTACTCCGGGATCTTGTCGATTGGTAAACGTGACTCCGGATTATTGCCCTGATCACACGACGGGTTCTTAATTGGATCTCGTCTAATTTTTTTTTCATTTTCTTTTCTTTCATCACATAAACGTATACTCATCATCATTCTTAATAGACTTATCTATATCATCATAAATCATCAACTTCTCATATTATTCATAACTTTATAACTTCATACAACCTATGTCTTTTTTCATTATATCCCATTAGGACGTTCATTCATACTTCAATATACAAAGGATTACATACCTTTGTAACTATGCTTCATTCATTCATTAACCATATCTCTTACAGGCAAATCCACTTGATCTTTTTCATCACTTGGCTTTCCCTGCACCTGTTTGAGGTTGGGAAAACAAAACATGAGTCGAAACTCAATAAGCAAGCAATTTTCATTTTAAATGCATTCCTCTCCATTCAGTGGAAGACACTTACCAAGTGATCAACTACCAACAGAATAGAAACCTTTTCATAAACTATTTTTGGAAACCTTTCATAAACCATTCATGAAAATCATTCGTAAATGCATTTCTTTCCATTCAATAGGAGACACTTAGCAAGTGATCAACTATCAATGGAATAGAAACCTTTTAATAAACATAGGATGTGCAAATGCTTCCTTTCCACTCCTGACATAAACCTTCGTGTGCGGGTACGCTAGCCTAGGGAAAATCTCACATAGCATGGTCCAATACGCCGGCTGTCTCCGACTTGGCCTCATCAAGGGGAACCTCTCTTCCTCTTGACGCCTATATGGTTCCTACATGCATGACTTTTGATTTTCCTGGCATTATATACCTCTTACACTAGGTGACTTGTCATTCTCATGTAGAGAATTATTTGCACCATCCCTTAAAAATATCTTTTCAAATCCATGTGTGCAAATACTTTCTTTCCATTCCTGACATAAACCTTCGTGTGTGGGTACGCTAGCCCAGGGAACATCTCACATAGCATGGTCCAATACGCCGGCTGTCTCTAACTTGGCCTCATCAAGGGGAACCTCTCTTCCTCTTGACGCCTACATGGTTCCTACATGCATGACTTTTGATTTTCCCGGCATTATATACCTCTTACACCAGGTGGCTTGTCATTCTAATGTAGAGAATTATTTGCACCATTTCTTTAAAAACATCATTTCAAATCCATGCTTTTCTTTTCAATACATGTATGAAAATGCAATGCATTTCATTTACACATAACATTCCTTTGCCTCCACCTCTGGGGAGGACGCCATCGGCACACAGCCCATACGACTTGGCAATAGTGAAGGGAGACCCTCTGATCCGTTTTTCTACCTCCACCAAGGCCTCTTCCTTATACATCATACATGTGCACATGTCCATGAACATCACATGATATCAATATGCCGGCATGACTTTTCATAAAAACTCATAAACATTTACAATATCAAAACATTATAGGAATGGACCACCCTTAAACACATTTCATAAATACTTGAGAATAAAATTACATTTTAAAAAGGTTGCTTGCTTATCTCCTCAGTCGGTGCCCTCAACATTCTCCTTCCTTTTTCCCTATACAAGGAAAATGGATATTTTATCCATCCATTCCATGTATTATGTTGCTTTTCATACTTGCTTTATAACCATTCATTACCTCATTCCCATAGAGGTTAATGATATAAAGATACTTGGTCATTGCTCATTTATATGAATTTTTATCCATAAATCCTTTAAAAATTCCATCTATATATCCTCATAAATATATAAAAATAAATCTTAATTTTTTCCCAAAATACGCTGTTCTGTGTTCATAATTACTGTTCATGTCACTGTAGCAATTTCTGTAGCAAATCACTGTTCACGTTACTGTTCACAGCGATGTGGGTTACTGTTCTTAGGTTCCAAAAATTGAAATTTTTTCTAAAAATAAAAAATACCATGACATAGCTTATGCTTAGTATATCATGGAAAATTTCATACATTTTGAATTTATCATCATTTACTTGGAGAAATAAATCATTTTCTCCATATGCTAAAAATCAACATAAATTCACTTAACCATAATCCTTAATTCCAAAAATCATGAGATTAATATATCATCATTACAAAATCATATTTATCATAATCATACATCCTAAATCATCATTTATCATTTTTGGAGCATTATTTTCACATATCATATGCTATCTTCCCGAATGCTCCATCTTCGCTCCAAATTTTCAATGTTTCGGCATAATTCCAATTAATCATTATAACTTTACTTATTTTCTCATTCTTAGGCATTATCTAAGCATGATTTTACCCTACTTAACAGCCAAAAGAAATTTGGAAAGAAATTGTTTACCCGAAGTGGAGATATCCCACTTTTTCTCGCACTTTTTCTCTCTAACTTCCTCCTCTTCTTTCTCGACAAGGCTAAAACGTGGTGGGGGTGAAAAAATGCTCAAATGGAGCTGGGTTTGAGTGCTTTGGTCGTTCACCCCCATGCCCCCTATTTATACTTTTTGATTTTTCATCAAATTGGAATTTACCCCCCTTGCTTGAGGTATTAAATTATAAATGTATTTTTTTCTAATTTCCAAAAGGTGCATGGAGCCTTGTGCAGCCCCACCCTAGGCCTGCTCCAGCCCCCCTATTGCAGCCCTATTTTTCCTTATTTTTTTATTTTAAAAATTAATTAATTTAGGCTAATTAAATCCTAGCCGTTGATTTTTGATAAGATTGATTTTGGGCCATTGGATTTGGTCCCAAAAAGTCCAAGCTCCAGCAGTCATAGCAGATTTTCATTAATTATTTATCCATTTAATTAATTAAAATTAATCCAAAGTCAAATGCTAATTACTGAAAAAATAAAGCTAGTTTTTTATCTTCAAATGACGTTTAATCTTGACCCTTAATTCATGATTTTGATCAATCTTGGACCACTCATCATGTTCATCATCATATTTTGGCAATCCATAAAAAATTTCATCTCAATCCGACATCCGGATTGCAACATATGAATTTTTCTTCATTTTCTTCACAAAAATCCATAAAAATCCTAAAATACTAAATAAACCAAAAAGTTGCTATTTTGTCTTTTTTGTGGGAAGCTTCTTTTTTTTGTTTTTTTGTAATTAAGTTAATCCAAAGTGATTAACTTAACATATTCTTTAATCCCACGTTACTATTCACGTTTCACTATTCACGTGCACTATTCATCCGTTTCATAATTAATTATTTTAACATCTATTCCCACATATTTTTCATACTCATGAATATATATTAATATATTACCTAGAGTTTACAACCCTAGGGTTTCATACATGTATCTAAGATCGGGGTTTCACAGGCGACCTCCCTGAAATGGGAGCAGGATCAAGTAGTGGATGCCTAGCTAGCGATCCATTTGGAAAAAGGTCATATATGCTTGAATGCATTGTAGTCTCATAATATGCATAAGGATGAAAAGGTTTCTGATCTATTGGTAGTTGATCACTTGATAAGTGTCTCCTACCCAATAGAAAGAAATGCATTTCAAGGAAAAAAAAATGTTTACTTGCAAAAGAAAAGGCTTGCTTACTTAGTATTATTACTCACATGTGTTTTCAAAATATCAGACAGGCTATGGAGCTGACTCATAAAGGATGCCAGGTAGAAATGATATACAGATATTATTTGTAGTTCTATGTAGATGTCTAGAGGGGCGAATGTAAGATGATCATGTTTAAAGACATATTTTATGAATATGATAAGTATGATTGTATTTAAGTGAATATGTGAATTATTTCAATAAAAGAAAATACGAATGGTTTTGTGGTAATATGAATGATTATATGGAACTTTCAAAGTATGTATGTATGAAATATTTAGGTTGAGAGAACTTGCGATGTAGACAAATCAGTTATTATGATATGAATAATATATGTGAAATTGATGTCAAAAATGTGTTTATATACGATGATATGATGTTACGAGATGTGAAACCCTAACCAATGTAGAACCTGTATGTATGCTTTAATAATGTATATGATATTTATTTGGGAATTATTGAATTATGAAGGTTTTATGTGAATTTGTTAATTATTGTAATTAGGGTTATGAATTAGCAATAATGATATGAATGATCATTTTGAGCTGAAATGAGACAATAGAATTAGAATAAATTATTGTTGATGTAAATATGCAAATACATCATGGATAATCATTTTCCATTATTTAATATGAATTATGAGAATTTATATGATAATTGACAAGTTAAATAGAAAAAGACTAGAAAATTCATAACTCAATGCTTGTAAGGCGGATTCAAGTAAAATTTGAATTGAGAATCAATGATGTTGGGCTTGATATTATGTGATTAATGGGTTATGGAAATTCTTGATAAAATGAGTGTTATGATTTATTGATCATATTTCGATTTCAACCGTTAACTTTAAACGGCTATAACGGGAGCTAGGAAAATCGAATTGAGATGAAATTTGAAACGGTTGAATGAAATTATGAGATGTTTATTTTAGATGGCTTAGATTAAGCATGGAATGTTGGAAAAATACCTGCGTTGAAAAAGGTGAGCTTGGTCGACTAATGCACCTCAAGAGTACCTTGCATTTAATGCTAGAGTACAATGCATAATTGCATGAATTTAATGGGATTTGAGGTATCAAGTGCAGCCCATTTTTAAGGCATTTTATGCATTAATATAAAAATAAAAAATACATGAATTATCCAGCTATTAAATGGTTATCATGATGGAGCTACAAAAGGCATAACATGAGCATAGGTAAGGTGGCACAAGGGAACGTCCAAGGGGCTGCCATGCTGCATATTTTTGAATTTTTAATTTTTAAAATATGGGTAAATGTAGCTGACATGCAGGTACATAAGATATGCATCCAATTATGGAAATTTTCAGCAATAAAAAAATTAGAAAATGCAGATGCATGAGGCTGAAAAAGTGGACAGCTTATGGAGCATGGGACATGCAAAATTATGGTTGGGTTGCTGCCATTTTGATAATTTTTTTAACACAAAATTAAAGGGAAATTAATTGTATGTTTTAAAATTATATAGGAATTATTAAAAAATAAAAAAATTGCTAGAAAATAGGCAGCAAAGGACGTGACTGGATGGGCAGCTTGGACGACTAGGATTTTGTGCACTTTTGTGAATTTTGTAAAATGGTAAAATCTCATTTTACTAGGCTGAAATTCAGCCAGCACATGAAGTGGATATGCTACCATTTAATGATGTGGAAATTACCCAAGAATTCGGGCCCACAGCTGGAAAAAATATCCAGCTTATAGCCCATGGACGTCAATTGAGAGAAGGAGTTGGAAAGTTGGCAAAGTGCTGGAATTTTCACTCCAAAGCAAGCAGCAGCTCACGTCCATTTTTCCCAGCCAAGGAAGAAGGAAAAACAAGGAAAAAGGGAGAGAATTTGTGGAAGGAAATCATCTCCAAGAGCTAGGGTTTGAATTAGCTTTAAACCAAGTAAGTATATGTTTGATTTTAAGTTGTTTAACTTAAGTTTTAAACTCAAAACTTGAATATGGAAGGGATGTTTAAATAATCTGTAAAGTGATATTTTAACATCCTTTTGAATGAATATTGAATGGGTATTAGGTTTCATGTATGAATTTTCATGTTTAAGTTGATGAAAGTGAAGTTTTGCATGAGTATTGAGTGAAAAATCCAAGTTGGTAGACCCTAAATCTCTATGACAAGTTGCCGTTTTGGTTTGATGATATGATTAGGTTATGAATCATGTATTTATGCAAAACATATATTTTTTTATGCTTAAATGATGAATTTTTGAAGTTATGGAATGCAAAGTGAGGATTATGACCTAATTACCTTGTTTCTAGGCTAAAGATGTTATGAAAATGGGTTTGCATGTTTTGTGAATATTATGTCGGATAAAATACCCTAGGTTTAAGATGTTATGGATGCCCAAAAATATTTGGAAAAAGAAGCCCTAAAACTCATTTTGATAGATTTTATAAAAGTGTATGTAATTGATGTGAAATGGGACTCAAAACGTTAGACAACTTGCTGTTTTGAGAGATGATAATTCATGGATGGGATATATGTGTTAAATCCCTAAATATGGATTAAGAAAAGTGGGATTATATGCTGAAATTTCGGAATTATATGACTGCTTAGGGTTATGTGTCAAAAGACACGTTAAATGGGTGAAAAACGGGTTCCAAATTTGCTGTTTTGGAAACCCATGGTGAATGGATTTAAATCCCATGAAAATACCCTAAAGGCAATAGTAATTAAGGGTAATTAACCCGGTGAAATACGGACTAAGTTTCTGCCTTAGAAAATTTTATGAAATATCTTATGTATATGTTACCAAATGGGCATATGCGAAGTGATAAATGTGTATAAGTGATGAATGACTTATGAAAAGTGATTTTGTGCAAAAATGCATGAAAATAAGATGAATTTCATGTTTGTATATCTGTTTAATATTTTATGATATTAATTCCAAAATTTTGGACTTGATATATGAAGCTAAGGCAACGATATGTGCATAAAAGAAACACCCGTGCGTGTATCTTGGAAAAATGGATAAATGGAAAATTGAGGTTAATAAGCCTATATATGATGATTAATAAATGAATTTTGTGAGATTTAAATGAATACCTTATGTATGGGATTATATAAGTTATGTTATGTGGTAGCCGACGAAATGTGTAAGAATGTGCTATATGTGTGCATAATGACTTGTGAAGTCATATAAATGATATATGTGTGTGGAATGGGTTGGAAAACTAAATGAAATATGATAAAAAGAAATATATGAAAAATCATATTATTCTCATGTAGGCAAAGGCAAAGAAAAAATAGGGTCAGAAAGCTAAAGAACACAGGTAAGCAAATTTTCTAAAGGATTTTTGTTTTTCTAAATTGTTTACTTAAATGAAATTTTTGCTTTAACTTGTTGATGAAATTGTGGAAATTATTTAAGGATGACCATCCCTTAGCAAAATGGTGTTGAAATGATGTTTTACTTCAAACGCAATATTATGAAATTTTCCTTTGAAAAATGCTATGGAAAAATGATGTGATTCTATGTTTCTGATTGAAAAATCATGCTAGCATGTTAAAGATAAATTTATGAAAATGTTCATGTGCACAAGGTACTTGTCCACTTGAAGGGTATAAGTGGACTGATTGTCCCCCCTTAGTGTGGCCAAGTCGCTTAAAACAGGCACAAGGCCGGCGGCGCCCTTTTTGAAATGGGAGATAAAGTGACGGATGGTCGCCTGGCTAGCTTCCATCCTAAGGGAAAAATGATATATATGTTCATATTTTATATGATATTATGCATATGGTACTCGTAATGGGTACAAGATTTCATGTTTTCAAGAGATACCTTAGACAAGGTATAAGTTGCTTTCCAATATGATTTTAAATGTAAAATATTGCCTGAAATGATTTGCCTGTAAAATGCAAATAGCTTGCTTATTGAGTTTCGACTCACGATTTTGTTTTCTAAACACAAAGACAGGTGAAGGATAAGAGATGGCAAAGGAGAAAGTTCTAGTTTGAGAAGTCATGGAGAAACTTTTGTATTGTTATATCATGGAATAAATTACGTTGAATAGATGTAATCTATTTGGATGTTTTATATTGATGTCTGTGATATATACATGCATTGACATCTGATTTTGGCGCAAAAGTTGGAATGCTGCTTGAACATCATGTTATGTATATGTGTTAAATGGATTTGAAATGTCTTGGTTATGAATGAGTTGGAAATGATTTAGAATATGGTTGAGATGAAAATATGAAAAATCAAAGTCATATGAGAAAATATTAAATCGGTTAAACACCGTTAAAACCCGTCGTGTGACAGGGCAACAATCCTGATCACGTTTACCAATCAATACGATCCCGAGGTAAGGCTCATGATGTGACGCTCGGGTTGGGACGCCACACAAGATGAGTAAAAAAAATTTGGACGAGATCTAATTAAAAATCCCACTGTGTGACCAAGGCAACAATCTTGAGTCACGTTTACCAACCCTTTTCGACCCCGGAGTAAGGACTATGTGGAGCCTTGGGTCGGGGTCGCCACACTTTGGCTCCCCTTTCATCCTTATTCTTGTTCATAATCTTACAACCTGGTAGTTGTCATCAACTACGCATATTATTCATAAACTTCTATCTTGTTTTCTTACATTATTGGTTTTATCAACCTGGCCATGCCATAATCATATAAAATTTTCTCATCATCAACTATTCAACATCCATACTTGTATACATACATTCAACTATCAGTTCACGTAGAACTTAGAACTTTCACTAAGTTCACATATATTAACCTACCTTAAAACTTTTAATTATAACATCTCATACATCATGTCTAATCATTTTAGTACACATGAATACCATCTCAAACATATCATACCTTTCCTTAATTGCTCAGGTTCTCAACCTCTTGAGCTTTCTGATACATGTCTAAAGTTTGGGAAAATAAAACGTGAGTGATAACTCAGTAAGCAAGCATTTTATCTTTTGGCAAGCACTTTCCTTTAAAGTATTTTCATAAATATCTTTTCTTAAAACCTTTTGTATGCCACATCTAGGATTTTCAAAGGCAATGCATTGCGTATTACCCTTTTTAGGTAATTCTCTTTGTTCTTGTGTGAACATTTTTAATGTTCCAAGACATTTTACATAAATCATTCTTTCGTTAATGGACATTTTTATGTCCAACACATTTTTCTCATAAGCCCTTTTTGCCAATGGACATTTTTATGTCCCAAAATATTTTTCACATAAATCCTTTTGGCAATGGACATTTTTATGTCCTAAAAATATTTTTCCACATAAACCCTTTTTGGAAATGGACATTTTTATGTCCTAAAATATTTTTCCACATAAACCCTTTTTTCGCAATCCCCATTTTAGGGCTTGTTTATAGCAAACAAGACATATACACATAATCATTTTTCATGAAAGCATTTGCATAGAAAACATTTCATCTCATCCTTGATATTTTCACTTTTCTGTATAAATCATCCTATTTTTAGGGTAACCTTTTTGTATAGGCTCATAAAATCTCATTTAAGATAACTTTTCGTATAAATGCTTTTATATCCTAGCCTCTGGGTTTTTTAAAAGCAAAACATATGTAAATGCATTTCTCCCAATCTAGTAGTGAAACTTATCAAGTGATCATTCTACTTTTTGGAAGAGAATCCATCATATAACAACATGCTAGCCAGGCGGCTGTTCCTTAATCCTTCTCCCATGTCAGGGAGGGCACCGCTGGCCTCCTACCATCCCTTAGAGACTTGGTCATATGTAGAGTGGGCCTCGGTCCATCTCCGATCGTCTCTGCAATTGACATATCCATTGTTCTGGTGGACCATACATCATCATCATAGATGTCCATATGCTAGCATAATCTCATAAAATATCACAGACCGCAGTCTGTGTCCTTGTGAACCATCTTAGAAACATTTTAGGTAAAACATTTTAATAAGCGTTTGAAATGTTTGAGAAAATAATCTTTCTAAAAATATTGCTTGCAATAAATTTTAAAGTTATCATAATAAAGAAACTTCAAAGCTTTTAAATTTTCAAGAATAAACAACATATTTCACTAACATTCTCTTGGTTTCGATTTCGGGGCTTTTTTGCCTAAAAGGTTATGCAATTGCATCAATCCTTTTTTATCCACCCTGGTTTTATGTCCTTGTTCCACATATCACTCTTGACATTTTTATGTAAAGAGGGGCTTGCATAGCCTTTTGTATGCTATTTTAACAATGCAAAATCAATTCGTTTTATGAAATCAACTTATCGGGTTGGCCATCCTTAAACCCTTTTAAAACACCCATGTAAACATTTTTCAAGACATTTTCAAAATATTTTCCTATTTAAAGGAAATCAAAACTTTTCTAATATCATTTCCAACAGATGGACCATGTCTAAATCATCGTTTATGTTTAAGTGCCATGGCATGGAGGAAACAATTTCATTCTATAAATCAAATCCTTTTTTTTAATAAACACATATACTTTTTACAAAATCCTGTGGGAATAACCTCAAAACTTGTTTGAAAATTATTCTTTGTGAAATAGTCAAAACTCTCTTTTTCTTTATAAAATCGCTTTGAAAATAACATCATGAAGAACTCGCTTACTTGAAAGAAAATTCTTATAACCATCAACGTAAATCATTTCCAATCTTTGCAACACTTGTGATAAAATAATTATTTTAAACAGTGTTGCTTGCTTCCAATGAAGCAATCCTTGAGGCCTTTCATTAAAGTCATCATTTTCAAAACTTATGTTTTTCCACTTGTAATAAATTTATTAAAGCATCAACATAAACATTTTAATCATTTTAACACATAGGAGAAAATCAATATTTTGGAAAGTTCTCTTACTTACTTGAGATAGCCTTAATCCCCTTCTTCCATACTTTTCCTTGTCTTTGCCTAGATAAATGAAAATGACATGTCATTTATATGCATAAATTTCAAATGCTTACATCCCTTAGGGTTTTCCAATCTACATGAATCCGCATCAACTTACCTCAACTAGCTTAACTCACTTGCCTTTCAAGTTGGGTGTTAATCTTCCAATTCACACATTGGTGTGACGTGTGACTTAATTGTGACCATTCTTTTAGTTTTGACCATTCCCTTCATTTTGGATACCCTTAGTTAGGGTAAGTTTTTAAGCTTATTATAACCTCTAGGGTTAACTCAATATATGGAAGTTTAATACCTCCCATTTATCATTTAACACTCATTCTTTATATTTTTCACATTGGTGCTCATCCAAGTCACCTTCTTATCAGTTAGGGCTGTTAGTTTCAATCTCAAATTTTTGAGATTTTATAATTTTCTCAAAACAGCCCTATATTTCCTCATTTTACCATGTTTTCCTTTCATTTTTGCACCTTAGCTAATCGTACATGGTCATTCTCCCTTCTTACCATCTATACTTTCCATGTTCACTCCTTTAAACACACATATATTATGTTCACATAAAATAAAAATTTTCCTCTCCTTTTTGGCTTAACTTAAGCACATTTTTGCACATTAGTTAGGGTATAATCATGAAATTAAAATTCATCAATTGGATTGCCCAAAACAGCAACTTATCTCCCTCCTTCTCCACCTTGGACGTTCACATCTTTAAGGCTCTTCAAAATAGATTTTTACCCTTCTTAATTCCATCCTTAGGACGTCCATAATACCCTATATTTAGGTTATTTTACCCTCCTAATCATCCATTTATCATGTTGTTTAGGTTATGCATCAATTCTACCTTAAAGGAGTAGAATTTTGCACCCAGTTGGTAACTTTATGTTTCCCCCTCCTAAAGTCCATCAAACATGATTACTTTAACATATGTTAATCATGGAAATAATTTACATAATCAACATATAATAAAGGGTTAAAAAGGCAACTTAAATCTGAAATTAAATCAAAATTTCAGCATGGTTATCATGTGCATATCAACCCTAAATCGTACATGTCCATCCTTGAAATCTTGAAGTAAATCTCCTAGTTCATTTATCATTTAATAACCCTATCAAGGGCTTCTTGAATCATCATTCAGGGTTCATAATAAATCAATTTTATGAACCATTCATTGAGCTAGAAAACTTAGGATTTTATCAAACCAAAACTTACTTGGTCGTCCACCCTGCTGCCCCTTTTTGAGAAATTTTTTTCTCACTTTGATACTTCTTGAAAACGTCCAAGGGCTGCCCCCTTATATAGGGCTGAAATTTAACTTTGGTTTGCGCCATTTTAACCATGGTTAAATGCATTTAAGTGTCCATATTTGCTGCTGAATTATGGACCATCCAAGTGTCCATTCATCCCCCCTTTTCATTTAATTTTGCTGCATCGATCTAAACCATCCATTTGTGTTGAAATTTTGTCATTCAATCTCCTCTATAAATGTGCACATAGGTTGCCAAATCACCACTCTAGCTATACCACATTATCACCTCATTTGCATTTTGCAAAAATAAAAAATTTGACTCAATTTTTCTGCCCTAATCACGTCCGATTGCCCTGTCACACGGCAGGTTTTAAAGGTGTTTAACCGATTTCATATTTTCTCATATTTTCAACTCAGACCTATCTAAGTCATTTCAATCCATTCATCACATACAAGTATGATGTTTTCGAGCAACATTTCAACACTTACTTAAATCAGATGTCATGGCATATATATATCATCAACATCAATATAAAACACTTCATATAGTTTACAATTCTTTCACATAAGTTTTCATAACATAAAAATTCTAAAATTTCTCCATTGATTCCTTAAGCTTGTATTAGCTCTTTCGCCATGTCCTGTCCTTCACCTATCTTTGGGTTTCGAAAATAAAATCGTGAGTCGAAACTCAATAAACAAGCTATTTACATTGTACAGGCAAATCATTTCAAGCATCATTTTGCATTTAAATTCATCTTGGAAAGCATCTTATACCTTGTCTAAAGGTATATCTTAAAAACATGAAATCTTGTACCCATCACGAGTACCATATGCGTAATTCCATATAAAACATGAACATATATATATATATATATCATTTTTCCCTTAGGATGGAAGCTAGCCAGGCGACCATTCGTCACGTTGACTCCCATTTCAGAGAGGGCGCTGCCGGCCTTAGGCTTGTTTCAAGCGACTTGGCCACACCAAGGGGGGACAATCGGTCCGCTTATATCCTTCAAGTGGACCTAGTACCCTGTGCACATGAACTTTTGCATAAATCCATTTTTAACATGATAGCATGATTTTTTTTTAATCAGAAACATAGAATCACATCATTTTTCCATAGCATTTATCGAAGAAAATTTCATAATATTGCATTTGAAGTAAAACATCATTTCAACACCATTTTGCTAAGGGATGACCATCCTTAAACATATTAGAAATAATTTTCATAGTTTCATCAAACAAGTTAAAGCAAGAATTGCATTTATGTAAACAATTTAGAAAAGAAAAAATCCTTTAAAAAATTTGCTTGCTTACCTTTGTCTCTTAACTTTCCACTTCAGCTTTTTCTTTGCCTTTGTCTACATGAGAATAATATGATTTTTCATATATTTCTTTTTCTCATGTTTCATTTAGTTTTCCAACCCATTCCACACACGTATATCATTTTTTTAACTTCACAGGTCATTATGCTCATTTTTACACATTTCGTCGGCTACCACATAACATAACTTACATGACCCCATACATAGGGTACTCATTTCAATCCCACAAAATTCATTCAATAATCATCATACATAGGTTCATTAACCTCACTTTGCCATTTATCTATTTTTTCCCAAAATACATGCATGGGTGTTTCTCCTATGCACATATCATTGCCTTAGCTTCATAAATGAAGTCCAAAATTTTGGAAATTAAAATCGTAAAATCTTAAACAGATATATAAACATGGATTTCATCTTATTTTCATTCATTTTTGCACAAAATTACTTTTCACAAATCATTTATCACTTATACACATTTATCACTTCACATATGCCCATTTGGTAACATATACATATGATATTTCATAAAATTTCCCAACTCAGAAATTTAATCCATAATTAAGCAGGTTAATTATACTTAATTAACACTTCATTTTGGGGTATTTTCATGGGATTTAAATCTATTCACCATAGGTTTCCAAAACAACAAGTTTGGAATCCGTTTTTCACCCGTTTAACGTGTCTTTTGACACATAACCCTATGCAGTCATATAATTCCAAAATTTCAGCAAATAAATCTATTTTTACTAATATATATTTAGGGATTTAACATGTATATAACATCCATAAATTATCATTTCTCAAAACAGCAATTTGCTTACACGTTTTGAGTCCCGTTTCACATCGGTTAGACATATTTTCCTAAAATCTATAAAAATTAGTTTTAGGGCTTCTTTTCCCAAATATTTTTGGGCATCCATAATAACTTAAACCTAGGGTATTTTACCCTACATAAAATTCATAAAACATTCAAACCCATTTTCATAGCATTTTTAGCATATAAACATAGGAATTAGGTCAAAATCATCACTTTGCATTCCATAACTTCAAAAATTCATCATTTAAGCATAAACAAATATATATTTTGCATGAATATATGATTCATAACCTAATCACATCATCAAACCAAAAAAGAAACTTGTCTTGGAGATTTAGGGTTTACCAACTTGGATTTTCCATTTAATACACATGCAAAACTTCACTTTCATCAACTTAAGCATGAAAATTCATACATGAAACCTAATACCCATTCGATATTCATTCAAAAGCATTTTAAATCACCATTTTACATATCATTTAAGTATCCCTTCCATATTCCCATTTTAGAGTTTAAAAACTCAAAATAATCAACTTAAAACCAAACATATACTTACTTGGTTTTGAGCTAAATCAAATCCAAATCCTTAGAGATGGTTTCCTCCACAAATCCTTCCCTTTTTTTCTTTCTTTTCCTTCTTCCTTGCTGGGGAAAATGGGGACGTGAGCTTCTGGCTGCTTGGGAGTGAAAAGTCAGCACTTAGCCAATTTTTCCATCTCTCTCTCAAAGTGGACGTGCATGGGCTATAGCGTCATTTTTTTCCAGCTGTGGGCCCCACAATTTGGGCAATTTTCCACACATTAAATGGTAACTTATCTCCTTTGAAGATCTGGCCATTTTACAGCCATGTAAATTAGGTTTTTCCATTTTTCAAAAATTAGAAAATGGCATTAATCCATAGCCGTCTAAATCTGCGCATCCAAGCATGTCCCTTGCTTCCCGGATTTTCCATCCACTTTTCATTTTTTTCAACCCTAATTTAAGGGTAAATTATACACTTAATTTCCCTTTAATTCATGTATAAATTTTGTGTTAAAAAAATTATCAAAATGGCAGCCATAGCTGCCCATTATGCACGTCCAAGTGCCCCAATGCTATCCACGTTTTCAGCTGCATGCATCTGCATTTTATTATTTTTTTTATTGCTGCAAATCTTCATAATTGGATGCACATTTTATGTATCTTCATCTCAGCAATATTTTCACATATTTTTAAAATTAAAAATTGAAAAATATACAGCATAGCAGCCCCCTTGGACGTCCCATGTGCCACACCACCTATGCTTGGTTGTTTGCTTTGTAGCTCCATCATCATATGCATTTAATGGCTGGATAATTCTCATTTTTTTGCATTTAAAATAAATACACAAAATACCCTAGAAATGGCTTGTAATTTCCACCTCAATTCTCATTAATTTCAAGCCATTATGCTTTGCACTATAGAATTAATGAAAGGGTACTCTTGAGGTGCATTTAGTCAACCAAACTTACCTTTTTCAATGCAGGTATTTTCCCAAAATTTCATACTTGATCTAAGCCATCCAAAATAAGCATCTCATAATTTCATTCAACCGTTTCAAATTTCATCTCAATCCGAGTTTCCTAGCTCCCGTTATAGTCGTTTAAAGTTAACAGTTCAAATTGAAATATGATCAATAAATCATAACTCTCATTTCATCAAGAATTTTCATAACCCATTAATTCCATAATACCAAGCACAATATCATTAATTTCCATTTCAAATTTCACTTGAATCCGCCTTATAGGCATTGAGTTATGAATTTTCCAATGTTTTTCCATTACACTTAACAATTATCATAATAATTCCCATAATTCATATTAAATAATGGAAAATGATTATCCATAATGTATTTGCACATTTACATCAACAATAATTTACTCTAATTCCATTATCTCATTTTAGCTCAAAATGATTAATTACATCATTATTGCTAATCCTTAACCCTAATTGCAATAATTAGCAAAAATCATATAATACCTTCATAATTCAATAATTCACAAATAATATCATATACATGATTAATGCATACATATGGGTTCTACCTAGTTAGGGTTTTTGTAACGCCCCATTTCTAGATATACTTAATAATTAGTCAATGGGTACTATACACCCTAAGAAAAATTCGACAGCATCTCCCCATAATATATAAGGGGTGGTATGGAATACACGACCTGATATTCATAGACATTTCAATTTCATTTCAAAATGTAACATTCAATCCTATATTTATACACTTGTATCTTCATATAATAAGGATATTCATGTAGAAGGAACATCATTGAATGTTATCCTTACACAACAAGCAACTAAATGATTATATATATGCATCCACGGGATTATAATCCAATTCAAAATACCAAATACAATATGTTTATCAAGTGAATCTGTCTCAGTGATCGTCTACATGCACAATTATCAAAAGAGCACAAATTCTAAAAGAACTGTAATTTAAGATATTGCACGAATGGTCTCCAAGACTTGATCTTCAACTTGCCCCATCCTGAGGTTCCCCACCTGGCTTGTGATCTAAAGGAAAAATAACAAATCATATGAGTCTAAATAGACTCAGCAAGTAGATGACGGTTAGCACAAAGTGGAAATAAGTAAAATGATGGATGCACATGTAGTGATCAAGATAACACATATGGGTCCAATATCCACTCCTAAGATCGTATGCATATAACCACGTATAAATAGGAGGGCACAACAATCCTTTACTCATGTCTATCAAGGGCCATGAACAACCCTCTCTCATGTCAATCAGGGGCCATGAACAACCCTTTTTCAACCAACCATTTTAAATAACACATCATACATAACAGACAAGGATAAATGCCACAAACAGCACATACAACATCGACAAAGTTTAAATTCAACATATAAATCTGTTACACAAGCATTTTATCAAACACGTGATAAGTACGAAATAAGAGAACCTTCAATTCATACTCCCGCTTGAGGCAAATCAATTAACGTTACATTTCAACAATATGAAAACTGTTAAGAAGTCTATTACATCATAGAATCCACACATTCAAAGCAAAATTCCCATGAACCCTAACTGTTATGAACTCTATGCCCCATACCACGAAGTTGTCAGGCGCTACGCATTCCCACCCGTTTCACATCACATTTAGCATGAAATTTCATCACTAAATCAAGAAGGGGCGACATCTACTTACCTCGATTGTAATTTCTCCCAAAAACAGCGACCCTAGATTTGGATTGTAGAGATTCGGAGCTTCGGAGCTTCCTGGATTAGAATCTATGATCTTCAAGGCAGTTGGTAGAGTTTTCTTTAAGAGATCTACGGCTGGATCGAACTGAGTGGAAGAGAAAGAAGAGAAGAAGCAGAGAACGAGAAGAGAAGAAGAAGGAAGGAAGAACAGTCGGGCACAAAATGGAAAATGAAGCCCTAGAGCGCCGGCTACTCATGTTAACTAACCCCATCGAGTCGGGCCAAGCCGGGGCACGGGTCGGGTCTAATCGTAATTAGTAATTTATTTTCCCGTACCTACTCTGCAAAAGGAAAAATAGTCATAGTGCTCAATAATGACATGCTAATCATACACCTTTTAATTTATACTCAATGTGCTAAGATCATAATACATTCATATATGCACTATACGTCCCTTAGATGCCAAATTTATATATGTTATGCATCCACTTACATCATAAATTCCTAGTAGCATGTTCATAAGTTACCTCATAAAATAGAAAAGGGTTATAATAAAAATAAAATAAAATAAAATACCTGGTCCTTACAGTTTCACACATGTAGCTGGATTTATTTGTGATTTTTCACAATTATTATTTCATGAAAATCAACCCATTTCACCCTACATTGACATGTGTCCATTTGATGCAAATTTATCAATTCTAGCATTAATTGAGTTGACTTTAGTTTATTCCAAATGAATCCTACAATGACACATATCTAAGGGTTGCCCCATTATCCATGCATTTTTGCATTTTCTAAAAATCACAAAATTGCTTAAAATTCTCATCTCATGACACCTCAAGCAAGGCATTATAAATGAATGCATAGCACCTAAATCCAACAATGCTACCGCGGAATTTTATAAAATATAAACTGTACATGTAACCACTTTTTCTTCTGGCTCCTGTGACTCAGTAGGAGTCAATGCATGCACTTGCACCGGGTTTGTAGAAGTGCCTTGTCGGTTAACAACTGCGATTATCTTCTGTTGGGCTGGTCTTCCTCGCCTTTGTGCTCCTTGTGCCTTATTTTGACAATTTGGGGCAATATGCCCTACTTGATCACAAACAAAGCACTTAATAATTTTTGGTTCAATTGTTCTATAGTCCCTGGCCATGTGACCCATTTGACCACACTTGAAGCACTTATTTGATCCCTTCAAACAATCCCTTAGATGGCATTTCTGACACTTTTTACAAACTGGGGAGTTCCTCTTTCTGGGATTGGCTTTTCCTCTCCCTATTCCTCCCTTCTTACATTTTTCTTTCCCCACTTTAGTTTCCTTGACCCCATGATTGAAAAATCTTTGTGCTTTTCTCATTTCCTCGGTCCTTAGTGCCTCTATCTCCAATGCCCTTGCTCTCTCTATACTTGATGCATTATCTTAATTAATAAAGGTGTAAGGCTTTCTCTCATATATGGCCTAAGCCCTTCTTGGAACCTCTGTGCCTTGTTTTCGGGCACATTGGCGATCTAACATATCTTACCAATGTATTGAACCTAGTTGCATACTCGGTGATTGACATTCTTCCCTAGTAGAGTTGTTCAAATTCAATTACTTTCTAACTCTGAAGTCCCACTGGGAGGTACTCCTTATTGAATTCTTTTACAAAAGTCTGCCAGGTAACCTCCTCCAGTTGCGGCATGGTGATTAGTAAGGTCTCCCACCATTCATGAGCATCTTTAACTAACAGATGAGTAGCACATAAGACCTTTTATTTGTCATTATACAGAGATATTCTAAATAATTTCTTAATCTCCGTCATCCACTACTAAGCTTGTATGGGGTCTGGTTCGCTTAGGAACTTGGGAGGACATTGGGCCAAAAAGGCATTAATGGCATTCCAGTCTGCTTCTAATATATTGTTCTAGTCTCCTGCTGGTGATGGTGTCGGGGTAGGGTTTGCTGCTTGTGTAACGCCCCAGCCTGAGCGTCACATCATTACCTCAGGAATCTATCGATTGGTAAATGTGAATCAGGATTGTTGCCCTGATCACGCGGCAGAATTTTAATTGGAACTCGTCCAAATTTTTTTCGTTTCTTCATTCATCATCATTTCATTTATAACATAAGTAATGCTACACTTGTACATACCCTTTAAACCATTTCAACATGTTGTTATACATCATAGGCCCTCTGGACCTAATCATGTCATTGCCATTCGAAACATACATTCATCCATACATTCATTCATTCATTCCTTCATTAGTTCTCCTAGAACTTAGAACTTTAAATAAATTCATATACGTCAGCATACCTGAATACTTTCATTCATATCATTCCACTCACCATGGCTAATCCTTTTAGCCCACATGGTACTATCTTGTACCTTTTCTCCATTTCTTAGGTCCTCGACCGCTTGAGTCTCCCAGTACCTATCTGAGATTTGAAAAGCAAAATGTGAGTGATAACTCAGTAAGCAAGCATTTTGGGGCAAGACTTTCCCTGAAAATCGTTTCCTAAAACATTTTTCTCATAAATCATTTTGGACAGGGGACATTTTATGTCCCAAAATATCTTGACACAAAACCTATTTGACAATGGACATTCTCATGTCCACGAAAAGACATTTTTCCACATAAATCATTTAGACATTGGACGTTCATACGTCCTAAGACATTTTTCCACTTAAACCTTGTTGGAAACGGACGTTTATATGTCCTAAAACATTTTTCACATAAGCCTTATTGGCAATGGACATTCATATGTCCACAAACACTTTTATCCCTTAAACTCTTTTAGAAACGGATATTTTTATGTTCACACATGTTCCAACATAAATCCCTTTAGGAAATGGACATTCTCATGTCCACCCATTTTTCCCACATAAACCTTTTGGAAATGGACATTCTTATGTCCAAAATATTTTTCAACATAAATCCCTTCAGAAAATGGACATTCTCATGTCCAACCATTTTCCTATATAAACCCTTTGGAAATGGACATTCTTATGTCCAAAACATTTTCCAACATAAATCCTTTTTCATAATCCCCATCTTGGGGCTTGTTTATAGCAAACAAGTCATAAATCCTATTCATGAAAACTTTTGCATAGAAATCATTTTTTATTCTTAATATTTACACATTTTGTGTAAAACACCCTACTTTTAGGGTAACTTATGCATAATGGCTCATAGAAATCCAATTTATGATAACTTTTTGTATAAATGCTTTTATATCCCAATCCTTGGGCTTTTGAAAAGAAAAATGTATGCAAACACATTTCTCCTCATCCAGTAGTGACACTTACCAAGTGATCATGCTACCTTTTGGAAGAGAATCCTTAACAACACGCTAGTCAGGCAGCTGTTTATTTATCCTACTCCCATCTCAGGGAGGGCGCCGCTAGCACTCCTGTCATCCCTTAGCGACTTGGCCTTATGTAGATTGTGTTGGGTCCCGAATTGATGGCAAAACCAAAGAGGGGAGGAGTGAATTGGGTTCTTAAAAATTTATAACTCAAATAGAAACTTTACCCCGGATTAATCTAGTCCCCTTGAATGAAGAAACAGAATGGAAAGCAAAGTAATGTAGAGAGCAGAAATAAAAACAAGTAGACAAGAATTTTTATAGTGGTTCGGGCAACCTCCCTACTCCACTCTTCCAAGCTCACACACCTTGTGACTTGGGTTCCACTATTGTATTCTCTCAATACAATTAGAGCCTCTTGCTCTCTTCTAGATTCTAGCTCTAGGGGGCATCAACAACTAGAGCCTCTTGCTCTCTTCTAGATTCTAGCTCTAGGGGGCATCAACAACTAGCACAAGTAGGTGATGAGTCACGCTCCAATCACACACTACTTTGCTATCACTTGATCTTAGCTACCCAAGCTAAATCAAGTTCAATAGAAACAAATAAGCAATGAAATAAATCTACACTTTACAGATGTGTAGAAGCAGTTTGGCGCAGAGAAGAACTTGTGGCAGGCTTTGAAGAATCTGAAGTGAAGCTCTTGCAGTTTTGAAGTGTAGTTCTTCCTCTCTTGATTGGCTTGATCACTTTAATGCTCTTGTAGATAGGAGTTATGCTCACTTAATGTTTTCCAACTACTTCCCTCGTCTACAATAACTCCCTTTTATAATTTTGGAGGGAATCCGAACGTTAGAGGGTTGGTGGCGCGCATTTAATGCGCCAACGTTCGAATAAATTCCGACCGTTGCGACCCAAGTCGCATGTGGAGTCGACTTCGGATGCGACTTCGCCCAAGTCGCAGATGGAGTCGACTTCGGGTGCGACTTCGCTTCTCCGTCGCAACTTCAAGTTCTAGTCAGGGTCGACTTGGGTTCTCGACTTGACCCAAGTCGCAGGTGGAGTCGACTTCGGGTTCGACTTCACCTCGACAGTTGGCTTCATGAACTTGGAACTTTGAAACTTTTGTTTTGCTTAGTCTTTCTCAAGCCTTTTAATTCCTTTGCAATTTTTGTTACTCTTTGGATCATGGTGTCTTGCTTTCATTAGCTCCATGATTTGCAATCCTTAGAAGCTTGACTTTGATTCCTCTTAAATCTCGAATCTTTGGAGAACTTAAGTCTTGCATAGTGTATCATCATCTTGCTTTGCATTTGATTCATATTGATCTTCATGATTTGCTTATTTCTTCATCTTGGAACATGCTTGAAGTTCTTGTCTTGGACTTGAGAGACTCATGTTGATTTTAGACTTGAGATATCTTAAGTTGTTCTTGGAAAGGAGCTTGAAACTGCATCTTTGATCTTTGAAAGCAGCTTGAATCAGTATCTTTGAATCTCCAAAACCTCAAGTCGCACTTCAGGGTCGACTTCGTTCGCGACTTCACCCAAGTCGCAACTGGAGTCGACTTCACTTGCGACTTCGATATTCTGCTGCTCCGAAATTCAACTCTGGAAGGATTTGCTCGACTGAAGTCGATGGTGAGGTCGACTTCGTTTGCGACTTGGCTACCCAAGTCGCAGGTGGAGTCGACTTGGCCTGCGACTTCACCTTCCCTTCTTCCGTTTTCAACTCTGGACAGTTCTGCATGTTTGAAGTCGATCTTGGAGTCGACTTGGGGATCGACTTGGCCTTCCTAACTTGATTTTCTTCAAATGTATATTCCTTAAACATTTCACAAACTTGTTAGTAGCCAAGACATACTCAAATTAATTTGTTAATCATCAAAATATGGATTTAGCTATATTTCCAACAGATTGGGCCCCAGTCATCCTAACCGTGCTCTACAACCTACCTATTTCTTGTACTGGTGCACCGTACATTATTATGACGGACTGCAGTCCGTTTGGTTTGAGGAACCACAGATCGTAACCCATGTCCTTTTAAACCAGGATCACAGACCTCTGTCTGTATCCATAACACAAAAAAAATCTTAGACCGAAGTCTATATCTTTAAAATTCATTTTTAAAAAACACATCACAGACCACAATCCGTGTTAACTTGTAAAGCGAGCGCACCCACTTTAACAAGTTGTCATTCAAAATCTAGTTTTAGAATGACCTTCCTTAAATTTTGTTAGAACATTTTGAGTAAAATATTTTGATAAATATTTGAAATGTTTGAAAAAATAATACATCTTAAAATCCTTATAAAAGAATTTCAAAACCTTTGAATTGTCAAAATTAAACCATTTTATGAAATCAACATAGGAGGTTGGTCATCCTTAAATCCTTTTCAACACTTCCGTATAAACATTTTTCGAAATATTTTCAATATAGATTTCCTTATCTAAAGAAAATCAAAACTTTTTTGAATATCATTTCAAAACATATGAACTATGTCCAAATCATCATTTATTATTTAATTATCCTGACCTAGCAAAATAAATCTTTTTCATAAATCAATTCCCCTTTTCCTTTTTCTTTTCACAAACATAATTATTTATCATAAAACAACATAGAAGAAATGCAAAACTTATTTACGTTTGTTGTTTTGTGAAAAAGGGCAAAATTCTCTTTTTTTTATAAAATACTTTTGAAACAACATCATAAAGAACTTGTTCTCTTAAAAGCAAATTCTTAAAAAAACCATCGACATAAAACGTGAAATCCTTTGAAAACATTATCATGGAGAACTTACTTATAAGTAAATTTCTCAATCCATTAACATAAAACATTGCCAATCTTTGGCAACACTAATGATAAAATCCTTATCTTAAAACGTATTGCTTGCTTCCCATAAAGCAAACCTTGAGGCTTTTCCTTAAAGCCATTCTTTTCCAAAACTTACGAATTTTCATTAAAGCCGTCATTTTCAAAACTTGTGGCTTTTCATTAAAGCCATCATTTTCAAAACTTGTGCTTGCCCATTCGTTTAAACATAATCATAAACAATTTTATCACACATCATCACATAGAAAGAAAACATCATTTTAGAAAGTTTGTTTGCTTACCTGAGATTGTCATAATCCCTTTCCTTTCATCGTCTTCAAATACTCAGATTCCTTAAGTTTTCCAACCTACATAAGTTCATCTAACTTAACCCACTTGTCTTTCAAGTCGGGTATTCATACTTACCAACATTAGAACCCGTTTTTCGTCATTTCAACGCTCCCTTTAGCAACATGGTCTAAACAGATTTTTAATCCAAATTTTCCAGCCTTAAACCATGTTTTTCTTAACCCAAATTTAGGGTATTAACATATGTTTAAAATCCATATATTAACTCCTCTCAAAACAGAAACTTATTTCCCTATTGAGGGTACCGTTTTCACCCCATTTGGACAGCTATTCATAAAATTCATAAAAATCAGATTTGGGGCTTATCTTCCCAAATACTTTTGGGTGTCCAAATTATCATAATCCTAGGGTATTTTACCCTACATAACATTCATAAATCATTTAATCTTGTTTCCCAACCATTTTTAACATAAAAATGGAAAAATCGGGTCATATATGCAACCCTAGGTTCCATACTTTATAAAATCAGCAACCTATTCATAAATCATCATATGAATTACATTAATTAATTATTTATATCCAATTATAATTTAAATTCCATCACAAAAATCTGAAATTTAACATTTATCTTGATTTATTCCATAAGCTATCCATATTGCTGAATTCAGACATACTGAATTCTCAAAATATTTAATTAATATCAAATCAAGTATTTTTGATCTGAAATTTCTCAAATACCGTAATAACTACATAATTAACCAAAATAAATATTTCCAGAATGAAAGTATTTAATATTTCTATTTATTTTTGTATGTTTACTCTGCTGGACAGCAGAATCTATTTTCAGATAGCCTGAATCACGTTAATTATGAGGTATATTTATACCCATAAAAACCTAATTTTTAATTTTTTCATGTAATAATAAATATTTATTATATATCATGTAAAATTTTCATCCCAAAATTCCTTGTATAAAAATTATTAAAAATCATTTTCTACAGATGATCCTGTCACCCGTGCAACCCTGTTTAGGTTGATTTTCCAAGATTTTTAATTTCCAAATTAATTATCCTTTTAAGCTGAAAATTGTTTAATTTATTTTTCACCCCATAATGAGTCTTATCACAAATGTTTATTCTACAAATCGTTCATTAACTATTTCTTCCATATTTTAGATTTCTGCCTCATTTCTTCTAGGTTTTGCTCCCATATTTGCATCTCTTTTCAATACATATGCAAAACTCTCAATCAATAATTAATTCCAGAATGTTGTTAATATTTATTTAGAGGTTTATTATGATTAAAAACCATGATTCGAATATCAAGAAGAAAACTCGGAAATTGAAAAGCTTAACTCAACGGTTACTTACCCGATTTCGTCGATTCTTTGCCCCGAGCTTCCCGAGCTTCTCCTTTACTTTTTCCTTCTTCTTTTCCTCCTCTTTTCTCCTCTTCCTTGCTGGGTTGGACGTGCCCTAGCTGCTGCCCTTGGAGAAAATCTTCATTTTTCTCTTACTTTCCTCTCTTCTCTCTCTCTCTCCTTCTCTCTTCTTCTCTCTCTTTCTCTCTCCTTCTCTCTCTCTCTCCTTCTCCCCCCATTGCTGGAACGTTCAGCATCCCTTGCTCTTCTTTTTTTTCTTTTTATAAACCACTTTTCTTGGGGCCCAAGTAACCCCATAGGCATTTTAGTAAATTTCATTTTCAGTTTCCACAATTGCCCTTCTTTATTTAGCTCTTAAGCAACTTGTTACTTGCTCTCCAAGAAATCAACTTATCATGATAATTAGCTTAATCCATTCCATTCATCTCATAGATTTTGTAATTTTATTCCATCGTTTCAAATTTCATCTCAAACCAACGTTTCTAAGTCAAGTTATGACCACTTGAATTTATCTTTTGAATTTGGGATAAAAATAATTCATTATCACCTAATCCCATCATGATTCCCATAATCCAATCCATTCATAAGATTGGGCCCACTGTCGTAAGCTTACCTTTTAAATTTCATCGAAATCCGCCTTGTAGGCGTCCAGTTATGATTTTTCTATCATTTTTCCAACATAATTCCATAATTACACTTTAATCTCTATAAATTAAATCATGATTATTAACATGATTATTCATGACACCTTGTCACCTTTAAATCCTCATTAAGCCCCTTAGGTCATATCGACTCACTTTGGGCTCTAGCGATTAAATTTTTAATCGTCGTTTCCAATAGAAACCTTAATTCAAAATGTGACATAATTTACAAAAATCATTCAAAATTCATTTAAATCACATATAAATCAAATATATATGTTCAATGCATACCATTGAGTCCTACATAGGTTGGGCTTTCACAATCCTCCCCCCTTATAACAGGTTTCGTCCCGAAACCTATTACATTTCAAATGTCGGGGGTAAAGCTTATATAAATTTGCTAATTCATCATTTTCCTTCAATATTTCAATGGTTCACTACGCTTCGATTGCGCTACTCTATATGGAGGATGAAGTGGGTACAGGTATGGATTAAATTTTAGAAAGTTTGACAATGACTTAGTTTGATTTTGATAATAGTCATTTAGTCATTGATTGCCAATATGTAACTACGCATGCACTATTGGTAGAGGAAACCAACAATACAGGTAGAATTTCATGTATACTAGTTAACTAATGCTAGCTAAGTATGAAGGATGTGACCGACTAGGATAAAGATCTTAGATCATAATGAATAGAAGCTTCGAAATAAAGAAATTGAATATTTTAAGGTTCAATGGAACTGATATTCCAAAAGTAAGGTTACTTGATTATTAAAGGGAAAAGGTTGAAAAGAAGTACCCTCAGCTAATTGAAAAGTAAACGGTTTCGAGACGAAACCTATTATAAAGGGGGGAGGATTGTGATACCCAGACCTAAGTAGGTTTTTAAATATGACACATGTGTTATTTAAATGAATTTTTAATAATTTATGGATGATTTTATGATTTAATGCTATTTTGCAATAAGGGTTTAATTATGAATGATGATTAAAAATTTAATCGTCGGAGCCCAAAGTGAGTCGGTACGACCCGAGGGGCTTAATGAGGATTTAATGGTGACAATGTGTCATGAATAATCATGTTAATAATCATGATTTAATTTATGGAGATTAAAGTGTAATTATGGAATTAAGGTAAAAAATGATAGAAAATTCATAACTTGACGCCTACAAGGCGGATTTCGATGAAATTTGAAAGGTAAGCTCACGATGGTGGGCCTAATCTTTTGAATGGATTGGATTAAGGGATTTATGATGGGATTAGGGTGATAATTAATTATTTTTATCCCAAATCCAAAAGATAAATTCAAGTAGTCATAACTTGACGTAGAGGCGTCGGTTTGAGATGAAATTTGAAACGATGGAATAAAATTATGAAATCTATGAGATGAATGGAATGGATTAAGCTAATTATCATGAAAAGTTGGTTTCTTGGAGAGTAAGTAACAAGTTGCTTAAGAGCTAAGTAAAGAAGGATAATTGTGAAAAGTGAAAATGAAATTTACTAAAATGCCAATCGGGTTACTTGAGCACCAAGAAAAATGGTTTATAAAAAGAAAAAAAAGGGAGCAAGGGGGTTGGACGTTCCAGAAGCAAGGAAGAGGAGAGAGAGAGAAAGAGAGAGAGAGAGAGAAGAGAGGAAAAATGGAGAAAAATGGAGATTTTCTCCAAGGACCAGCAGCAAGCACGTCAAACCCAGCAAGGAAGAGGAGAAAAGAAAAGGAAAAGCTTGGTAGCAAGCTCGGGAGTTCGGGACAAGGAATCGACGAAATCGGGTAAGTATACCCTTCGATTGTTGGTTGAAAATCATAACTGAAATTTTCTTAAACCCTATGTGATGTTGCTGTTTTGATGTTTAATCATGATGGATTATATATGTTGGGTATAAGAATCAAGAACAAATGATTAAGGATTTTTGCATATCTATTGAAATTAGTTGCAAATATGGGAGCAAAACCTAGGAGAAATGAGGCGGAAATCTAAAATATGGAAGAAATAGTTAATGAACGAATTTTAGTATGAAAATTTTTGAGAAGACTCATTATGGTGTGAATAAGGAAATAACAAATTTTAAGCTTAAAAGTGTATTCACGTTGCAAATTAAAAATCCAAGAAAATCAACCTAAACAGGGTTGCACGAGTGGCAGGATCAGCTGCACCAAAGGATTTTCAATAATTTTTATAAAAGGAATTTTGGGCTTAAAAGTTTACAGGATATATAATACACGAATAAAATAAAAATTAGGTTTTTATGGGTATAAATATACCCAATAATTTACGAGATTAAGGATGTCTGAAAAGGAGTGCTGCTGTCTAGCAAGGTAAAAATACCAAAATAAATATAAATGCTTAACTTTTTGTACTGTAAATATTTATTTTAGTTAAAAAATATAGTTATTAATGTATGGTAAAAATTTCAGATAAAAACTACTTGATTTGATATTAATTTAAGATTTTGAGAATTCAGTGTACCTGAATTTAGCATTATGGACAACTTAAGGAATAAATCAAGATAAATGTTAAATTCTAGGTTTTTTTCATGGAATTTGATTTATAATGGGATATAAACAAATGATTATGAGGGTTTAACCTATTAGAGGTAAACAAGATTACCCTAAATATGATTGTTTGAAGATATGCAAAGGGATATCCAAAGAGGGGTGCAAAGGGTACCCAAGATGTATATGAAAGTTGTTGTTATATGGATTTTAAACATATGTTAATACCCTAAATTTGGGTTAAGGAAAGCATAATTAGTTTCTGAAATTTAGGGATTAAAAATCTGTTTTGATTTAGTATCCCAAGAGACGTTGAAAATGGAAAAAATGGGTTCTAAAGTTGCTGTTTTGGGAACCCTATGATAAATGGATTATAAATTCGAAACTAAACTCTAAATTATGTGATAATTAAGGGGTTTAATCATGCTGGAATTAGAGACAAGTTGCTATCTTGAGAAATTTTAAGAAACACATGATTTATGTGTTGAGAAATAGATGATTTGATATGTATAGGTTATGATACATATGAACACCCGACTTGAAAGACAAGTGGGCTAAGTTAGTGTAATATAAGTCCAAATGAATTTATGTAGGTTGGAAAACCTAAGAAATAGAAGTATTTGAAGACGATGCAAATAAATGAAATGTTATTTTCATTTATTTAGGTAAAAGCAAGGAAAAGAATGGAAGAAAAGGATTATGGCGATCTCAGGTAAGCAAGCAAACTTTCTAAAACGATATTTTCTTTCTATGTGATGATGTGTGATTGAAATGTTTATGATTATGTTTAAACAAATGGGAAGCACAAGTTTTGAAAATGACAACTTTAATGAAAAGCTACAAGTTTTGAAAATGACGGCTTTAATGAAAAGTCGTAAGTTTTGGAAAAGAATGGCTTTTAGAAAAAGCCTCAAGGTTTGCTTCATGGGAAGCAAGCAACGATTTTAAGATAAAGAATTTATCACAAGTATTGCAATGGATTGACAATGCTTTATGTTAATTGATTGAGAAATTTGCTTATGAGTAAGCAAGTTCTCCACGATAATGTTTTCAAAGGATTTCATGTTTGATGCCGATGGTTTTAAGAATTTGCTTTTAAGTAAGCAAGTTCTTTATGATGTTGTTTCAAAAGTATTTTATAAGAAAAGGGCATTTTTCCCTTTTTCACAAAGCAACAAATGTAAATAAGTTTTGAATTTCTATTATGATGTTTAATGATAAATAATCATATTATAAAAGAAAAAAAAAGAAAAAGGATATTTGATTTGTGAAAAATATTTAATTTGCTAGGTCATGATAATTAAATAATAAATGATGATTTGGAAATAGTTCATATGTTTTGAAATGATATTCGAAAAATTTTTGATTTCCTTTAGATAAGGAAATATATGTTGAAAATATTTCGAAAAATATTTATACGGATGTGTTTAAAAGGATTTAAGGATGACCAACCTCCTATGTTGATTTCATAAAATAGTTTAATTTTGAAAATTCAAAGGTTTTGAAATTCTTTTATGAGGATTTTAAGATGTACTATTTTTCAAACATTTCAAATATTTATCCAAATATTTTACTCAAAATGTTTCTAGCAGAATTTAAGGAAGGTCATCCTAAAACTAGATTTTAAATGACAACTTGTTAAAGTGGGTGCGCTAGCTTTACAAGTTAACATGGACTGCGGTCTGTGATATGTTTTTGAAAATGATTTTTAGAGATATAGACTTTGGTCTAAGATTTTTGTGTGTTATGGATGCAGACAGAGGTCTGTGATCCCGGTTTAAAAGGACATGGGCTGCGGTCTGTGGTTCTTCAAACCAAACAGGCTGCGGTCCATCATAATAATGTACAGTGCATTATAGAGCATGATTGGGATGACCGGGGCCTACTCTATATAAGGCCAAGTCGCTAAGGGATGACAGGAGTGCCAGCGGCGCCCTCCCTGAGATGGGAGCAGGATAAATAAACAGCCGCCCGGCTAGCGTGCTGTTAAGGATTCTCTTCCAAAATGTAGCAAGATCACTTGGTAAGTGTCGTTACTGGATGGGGAGAAATGTGTTTGCATACGTTTTTCTTTTCAAAAGCCCAAAGATTGGGATATAAAAGCATTTATACAAAAAGTTATCTTAAATTGGATTTCTATGAGCCATTATATATAAGTTACCCTAAAAGCAGGTTGTTTTACACAAAATGTGTAAATATTAAGAATAAAAACAAATGGTTTTTATGCAAAAGTTTTCATGAAAAGGATTTATGACTTGTTTGCTATAAACAAGCCCCAAGATGGGGATCATGAAAAAGGGTTTTTGTTGGAAAATGTTTTGGACATAAGAATTTCCATTTCCGAAAGGTTTATGTGGGAAAAATGGTTGGACATGAGAATGTCCATTTCCTAAAGGGATTTACGTTGGAAAATATTTTGGACATAAGAATGTCTATTTCCAAAAGGTTTATGTGGAAAAAATGGTTGGACATGAGAATGTCCAGTTCATAAAGGGATTTAAGTTGGAACATGTGTGGACATAAAAATGTTCGTTTCTAAAAGAGTTTAAGGGATAAAAGTGTTTGTGGACATATAAATGTCCATTAGCAAAGTGTTTATGTAAATAAATATTTTAGGACGTATAAACGTCCGTTTCCAACAAAGTTTGCGTGGAAAAATGTTTTAGGACGTATGAACGTCCAATGTCAAAATGATTTATGTGGAAAACCTTCTTTTCGTGGACATGAGAATGTCCATTGTCAAATATGGTTTATGTCAAGATGTTTTGGGACATAAAATGTCCTCTCGCTAAAATGATTTATGAGAAAAAGATTTTAGGAAAAGATTTTCAAGGAAAGTCTTGCCCCAAAATGCTTGCTTACTGAGTTATCACTTACGTTTTGTTTTCCAAACCTCAGACAGGTACTGGGAGACTCAAGGGGTCGAGGACCTAAGAAATGGAGAAAAGATACAAGATAGTACCATGTGGGCTAAAAGGATTAGCCATGGTGAGTGGAATGCTATGAATGGAAGTTTTCAGGTATATTAATATATACGTGACTTGTTTAAAGTTTTGAGTTCTAGGTAAACTAATGATTGAACATATGTATGTATGCAATGGAAATGCCATGATTAGGTCAAGAGGACCTTTAATGTACAAGTGCATGTTGAAATGAATTAAAGGATATGTACAAGTGTACCATTACTTATGTTATAAATGTAATGATGATGAATGAAGAAATAAATTTTTTTTGGACGAGTTCCAATTAAAATCCCGCCGCGTGATCAGGGCAACAATCCCGATTCACATTTACCAATCGATAAAATCTTGAGGTAAGGAAGTGACGTCTCGGTTTGGGGCGCCACAATTAATGAAATCAGGCGTATTGAAATCTCTAAATCTTGATTTATAATCAAATCAAGGTATTTAATTCTGAAAATTCGGATTTATAGAATTGTTTAGGGTTATGTGTCAAAAGACATGTTAAACGGGTGAAAAATGGGTTCCAAAGTTGCTATTTTGGAAACCTATGATTAGTGGATTTAAATTCCATAAAAATACCTTAAGTACAGTGGTAATTAAGAATAATTATCATGCTAAAATGTAGATTAAATTGCTGACTTGGGAAATTTTACGAAATGCCTCATATATGTGTTGTTATCTGGCTATATGTGAAAGGATAGACATGCATGAGTGGTAAATGACCTATGTAATTTGGTTTTGTGTAAAAATGCATGAAAATATGATAAATTTTGTGAATATATTTCTGTTTAGAATTGCATGATGTTAATCTCAAATTTTGGGATTAATTAATGAGACTTAAGGCAACAACAGGTGCTTAAAATGAGCAATGATGTGTGAATTTTGGAAAATAAGTGGAAAATGGCTTAAGAAAGGTAATGAGCCATTAAATAATAATTATTGGATGATTAATATGTCATTGAATGATTACCCTACTTAAAAGGGACTAAATGTGATGTGTAATAGCTCATGTAATGCACAAGTACGTGCTATACAGGCATAACGACTTGAGAAGTCGAAGGAATTATGTATGTTAATGAAAATGGGTTGGAAAACTAAGTTGAATACAAGCAAAGGAAATATATGAATGTTATATCATTCTTATATGTATAGGAAAAGGCAAAGGGATAAGCGACATGGAAAGCTAAGTAAGCAAGGTAAGCAAGCAGCTTTCTAAATGATTTTGGTTTTCATTATAAGGTATTTAAGGATGGCCATTCCTTGTCTGTATGAGTATTGAAATGTTTATTTCCATTGAAATAAATGATTGCTCATGGTTTCGCAATTATGCATGAAATGTGTTGAAACATGAGTTTATATGATGTTTCATGGAAATAGTGTTTAAAGAGGGATAGTGCAAAGAATTCTCTACATGAGAATGACAAGTTCTATGTGTAAGGAGGTATATAATGCCGGGGTAACTAAAAGACATGCATGGAATGGAAATCAAGTAGGCTAGTAGAGGTAGTAAGTGGACAAGGAGTCCCCCTTGACGTTGTCAAGTCGGTAGGTCCGGCGCTAAGGATGGAAAGGAACATGTCATGAAAAAACATTCCCCGTGCTAGCGTACCCTCACATGAAGGATAACATCATCAATGGAAATGATTAATTTGCACATCCAATGTTTATGAAGTATTTATGAAATGTGTATGAATGATTTATGAAAAGGTTTTTGCTCCACAGGTAGTTGATCACTTGATAAGTGTCTCTACTGAAGGGAGAAAAATGTTTTTAAATAAACATGCCTTCAAAATGAATTGCCTGTAAAATATAAGCTTGCTTATTGAGTTTCGACTCATGTTTTTGTTTTCTAAACCCATAGACAGGTGAAAGAAGAGACCTGGCAAAGGAGCATGAGCTATCCATTGAAGAAATGAGAAAAACATTATAAGTTTCATGTTTATGAAAAACTTATGTTGAATGATTATAAATTACCTTGATGTTTTATGTTGACATCTATAAAGATACATGCAGTGACATCTGATTTATGAGATGTTTTGAAATATGTTTATGAAAATCATGCGTAGCTATGACATTATTGGATGGAAATGACTCAGATATGCATGAAATGAACATATGAGGAATTAAACTCCTATGAAAAGATATTTAATTGGATAAATATCCGTTAAAACCCACCGTGTGACAGGGCAACAATCCTGATCACGTTTACCAGTCGAACGATCTTGAGGTAAGGATGTGACGCTCGGGCTAGGGCGTTACAGTTTGAGCCGGCCTTTCTCTCTCATTTCCCCCAATTGTGCCTATTGAGTCTTTTCCCAGAGACCTTGAATTATATCCACTGTCTGGGTCACCCATTCTCGGGTAGCTTGCTGCATAGCTTCCCTCACGGCTACAATCACCCTTTCTTTTATCAACTTAGCCTGTCTTGTGTCAGTTTCACTTTCAACATTTGGCTCAGGACTTATATGCTCTTGTCGTGCGAAACCAAGAACAAATGTGACTCATACATGTAATCTAGGCATGTAATTATATAATTGAAGTAGATGAATGAGATTAAGGCTAATAACCAAGTGAGGTGGTTAAGTTAATCACCTTTGCCCAATGTAAGTTAATGTGCACAAAAAGAGGCAAAATGAGGAAGGAAAATGATGATGTGGCATGGTTAAATATTGCATTAATTATGATTAATTTGATGATAATGATGAGATAAAATTAAGTTATTGTTAGAAAATTCATAACTTGGCACCCATAACGAGGATTGACGTGAAATTAAAAAGGTAAGCACATGTTGACGTGCTATACCTCATGAATGGTATGGATTATGGTGATAATGATTTAATTTCATAAATTTTCATGAGATAATTTCAAATTCTCATATCTTAATCTAGGATGATCATTTTGAGATGAAAATTTTTACGAACGGCTAAAACAAGGTGTTTTATCAAATGAATGGATTTGATTAAGCTAAATATCATGAAAAATTTCTTAATCACATAAGGACAAAACCGTTTGACTTTTGCTCATGAAAAGTGATATGCCATTAATGAGCCAAAAGTGATAAGTGACACGTGTCAATATAGAATTCGTTAAGTAAGATTTAAAGCAACCAACTAAATGAAAAGTTGACTTTTGAAAAGCAAATGGGACATGTGTCAAACAAGGATTGGTTGAGAGAATGAAAGGTGCTAAACTTGATTTTTGCAATTGTAGCAAGGCTAAGAGATTTGGGAGCAATTTTGCATTGTTTAAAATGGAAAAATGCATGGAAAATGCGGTTGAAAAGGGACGTTCCTAACAAGCTTACTTGGGCAGCAAGTTAGTGGATAAATGCAGATTTATTTAAGTCCAAAATGAGGTGGCATGATAGGATCAAGTTCAACCCTTATAAAAGGGCAAATGGGGGGCTATTCAAGGACATTTTTAGGCATTGCACAAGTTGGAAAAAAAATTTCAGCAAGGTGTCATCCCAAGCAACAAGGAAAAACGGAGAAAAAGAAAAAGAAAAGAGGAAAAAAGGAAGGGAAGAAAGGAGGAAACCAAGCTAGTCAAAGAACAATCAAAACCTAGCAACATCAAGTAAGTTTGGTTTGATAATTGCCAAGTTTTCTAGGTCAAGTAATGGTTCATAAATTTGAATCATAATGAATATTTATTGATGATTTATGAAGCCCTAAATAGGGTTATTTGTGAAACCCTGACCTACATAGGATTCATGTATGAGTTGATTGAATTATGAATGATTTATTTGTAATATTGATGATTTATGGCAATTAGGTTAGAGGTTATGAATGATGATTAAATCAATCATTATAAGTCGATATGGGTCAATATGATTAAAGTGACCTAATGAGGATTGAAAGGTGTCAGTGTGCCATGAATATTAATTTAATTTCCATAATGTGATTAATGGAAATTAAGATGTTAATTATGGAGTTAAGTTGGAAAATGTTAAAAAATTCACAACTTGACGCCTATAAGGTGGATTAAGATGAAAATTGAAAGGGAAGCACATAATTTCATGCTTAATCTTATGGAAATGATGAATTATGAAAATTTGGATGGGATTAGTGTGAAAATCGATCATTACCATCCAAAATCGAAAGATGATTTCAAAAGATCATATCTTGAGCTAGAAAAGTCGGATTGAGACGAAATTTGAAATGAACAATTAAAATTATGAGATCAATGAAATGAGAGGCTTGGATTAAGCTAATGATGATGGGATCATGGTTTCACTAAAAAGGGGTGTGCACCATTGACTTTTGCGCACCATAAAGTAGCTCTCATTTATGTTAAAGTTAAATTGATTAATTAAATAATTAATGGTACAAATGAGGTGTCAAAAGGAGGTAATTACACATGTATTTTATGAATTTCCTAAATGACAAAATCCATGGAAAATTCCCTGCATTAATATGAGAATTAAGGAGCTAATAGCTAAGCTTAAGGGAGGCATAGAGTGGACGACTATGAGCTCCAAAAAGTGGATTATTTGATTTTATTAATTATAAAATCCACACCTAAGTCAACTAGAGAGAATCAAGGTAAATAAATGAGCATTTAAATTGGGTTGAAAATCGTGGCCAAAGATGACAAATCAAGACCATATGCATGTGATCATCAAGTGGACAGATTTGGAGCAAGGGAGAGAGGTGGACGACCAAGGCAGCCTTTGAATTTTTGTGATTTTTTTTTAAATGTTGAATGGACAGATAAGGAAGCTAATTACTAGGGTAATTAAATACCCATAAATTAAAGTTGAAATTAGGTGTGGAAAAATTGCAAAATCTGCTGAAAAGTGGACGTTGTGTGTGGATAGCATGGTATGCTACAAGAGAAGTGGACGTTCAAGGGGCAGTTGCTGATTTTTTGTGATTTTTTTAATATGCTAAATTGACCCCTAATTGAGCTAATCACTAGGTTGATTAAATGGTCATTAAATGTAGCTGCAAATGGTGGAAAAAAATGGCAAAAAGCAGCTGCATTGGACGTTCCTTTGTGTGGACAGATTCGTGGTCCATTAATGACATGGATTTTAATGGATTTTATTAAGATAATTATCTAATTTACTTGGAGCACATTTTTCCATGTCATCAAAGGGGATAAATATGTATTAAATTACCCTTTAAATGAGGGGGCAAGTGGGCCCAAAAATCTGGAAAATCAGGGGCTTATATTTAGGGGTGAACGACCACATGGTATGAGGCATTTGAGAAAATTTTTCTAAGGAGCAAACCCCCTAAACTTCAGCAGTGCTTCACCTCCCCTATTCCAGCAAGGGAAAAGAGCAAGAAAAGGAGAAAAAAAGAGGAAGTATGTTCAAGTGTGATTCAATACAAGTATGTTATCTTGATGTTTTGAATCATTTAAACTCAATTTTTCTAATTAAATTTATGAGTCATGAATATGATTCATAATGAACCCTTAAAGGATGATTCATGATACCCTTGATTAGGGTATTGAATGGAGATTTAATGACAAGTATGCCAATAAGGGTTCAAGAGGATGAAAATGGAGATTAAGGTTGAATATGAGTTGATGAACTTAGTTGAAATTTGCTTAAATCCATATATGATGTTGCTGTTTTGATGTGTTATTATGATTACATGATGATTCATGATTAGATGAATTATATATGTTGATTTAAGCATAAGTTATGAATTTTAGAAAGAGTATGAATTAGGGTTACATATATGACCCGATTTCCATGTTTCTATGTCAAAAATGATATAGGAATTAGCCTAAAAGATTTATGGATGTTATGGAGGCTAAAATAACCCATGTTTAAGGTACTTTGATTTTCCAAAAGGGTTTGAAAATATTAGCCCTAAATCAGATTTTATGGACATATGTTTGGACACGTCAAAACGGGTCAAATGGATACCCAATATGTGTAAAGATATTTCTGTTATGGAAGCAAAAGAATTTTAGATTTTAAATATGTGATAATAACCTAAATTTGGGTTAAAATAAGCATGATTAATTGCTGGAATTAAGTGATTAGAAATTTTTTTTGATATAAGTATCAAAAGGGACATTGAAAGTATATAAAACGGGTCCCAAAGTTGCTGTTTTGGAACCCTATGATTAGTGGATTAAAATCCCATAAAAATACAATAAATAAAGTGTTAATTAAGGTGTATAATCACACTTAATTAGAAGCTAAGTTGCTGATTTGAAAAGTTTTAAGAAACACATGATTTATGTATTGTGAAATGAACATATATGAAGAGATAAGCACGAATAAATGATGAATGGTTTATGTGCGATATTAAAATGCAAAAATACATGAAAAATGTGATGAAACACGTGGATTATGTTTCTGTATGGATAATCCCAAAATTTGAGATTAATATATGAGGGTTATGACACTAACTAAGTGCTTAAGAATAAGCACCATGTGCAAATTGTGAAAAATATGTGAAAAAATGATAAGTGGAAGTAATAAACTTCCATATGGTGTCAAATGAATGATTAATGAATTTGTTATGGTATACAGGAATGATACCCTAAATATGGGTATTAAACATATAGTGAAATGAATGGTATAATGCATAAGTTATGATGTGCATGTACACCCGACTTGGAATTCAAGTGGGTTATGAATGTTAATGAAAATGGGTTGGAAAACTAAGTTGAATGCAAATAAATGGAAAGTATATGAATGCTATGTCATTCTTATATGTATAGGCAAAGGAAAAGAGATAAGCGTGACGGAAAGCTAAGCAAGTAAGGTAAGCAAGCAAATTTTCTAAATGATTTTCGTTTTCATTACAAGGTATTTAAGGATGATCATTCCTTTATCTCAATGTGTTTTAAAATGTTATCTTAAATATGACAAGTGATTTGCTTACCGTTTTGCAAGTATGTCTGAAAAGTGATGTTTTTTTGAAACAATGTTTCATTGGAACGATGTTTAAAAGTGATGGTGAAAAGAATTCTCTACATGAGAATGACAAGATATCATGTGTAAGAGGTATATAACGTCAGGGTGACTAAAATTCATGCATGAAATGGAAGTCAAGTAGGGTAGTTGAGGTAGTAAGTGGACAAGGAGTCCCCCTTGATGTTGCCAAGTCGTTAAGTCCGGCGCCAAGGATGGAAAGGATCATGTCATGAAGGAATGTTCCTCGTGCTAGAGTACCGTCACATGAAGGATAATGTCATGAATAGAAATGTTTCATTTGCACATCCAATGTTTATGAAATATTTATGAAAGTTTTATGAAAAGGTTTCTGCTCTGCAGGTAGTTGATCACTTGCTAAGTGTTTCTACTGAATGGAGAGAAATATTTTTAAACAATGTTTCCTTCAAAATGAATTGCCTGAAAAACCTAAGTTTTCTTATTGAGTTTCGACTCACGTTTTGTTTTCCAAACCTAGAGACAGGTGAAAGGAAGGAGGCAAGGAGCACAGGTGGAGATTTCAAGAATGAATGAATTCTTATGAACACCTGTATATGCCTTTATGTTATGTTATGGTTTGGTGAATTAATATTGTATATGAATTATGTTATGGTTTTGTGACCATAGAAGGAAAATTTTTTTTATGGATAAATGTTAAGGCATGAAATACCAGGATATGATTAAGTATGAAGATTATGAGATGACATGTGTAATTCTCAAGTGCTATAATGGCCTAAAATGGCATTTGATGGTAATTGAATGTATAAATGATTTAAAATCCTAAGGAGTTAGGATTAAGTGGATAAATATCTAAATAGCCCACCGTGTGACAGGGCAACAATCCTGATCACGTTTACCAATCGATAGATCTTGGAGTAAGGTTATGACGCTCGGCTGGGGTGCCACATTATTAAAGGTTAAAAGAGTTGAGCGATTCGACTCAAGCATCAAGGAGATGATATGCATGACCTAGAGTTGTTTTCAACAAGTGCACCATGCTGAAATTTCAATTTATTTCATATTTGAGTTGCTGTTTTTGGCATGTTATATTTATGGATTATGTGAATAATTTCCATGTTTAATAAATGTTAAACCAAACATGTTTGATGGACCTTAGATGGGTGGAACTTTGATTTAACAACTAGGTGAAATTCCATTCATTTAGGATGGAAATGATGCATGACTTGAACAACAAGTTATATGGATAATCATGAGGGTAAAATACCTTAATTATGAAGAAAGATGGGACGTCCAAAGGGCTGAAATGAAAAGGTAAAAATCTGTTTCATGGGCCATGATGATGTGGACATCCAAGGTGGAGGAAAAGTGGGAGAAAAGTTGCTATTTTGGAAAAATTAATTGGAGAACTTTGATTACATAATTATACCCTAATTAATGTGAAAATAAGTGCTTCAACTAAGCCGAAATGGAGAGGAAAATTTTTGTTTTATATGAACTTGAATTACACATAATGTATGTGTAACTAAAAGAGGGCACATGAAGGGTATGGATGGCAAGAATGTGAAATGACCAAATATGATTAGCTAAGGTGAAAAATGAGAAGGAAATATAGAAAAATGAGTAAAGATATGACTGTTTTCGGAAAATTATAAAATCTCAAAATTTTGGAATTGAAACTAGTAGCCCTAACTCATAAATAGGTGCCTTGAATGAGCATTAATGTAAAAATGAAAAGAATAAGTGTTAAATGATAAATGGGAAGTGTTAAACTTCCATATGTTGAGTTAAACTTAAAAGTTATAAATGAGCTTGGAAGCTTACCCTAAATAAGGGTAATGAAATGAAACGAATGATGAAAATGGGAAGAATGGTCATAAGTGAACCATAAGTCACACCGATGTGTGAATTAGAAGATTAACACCCAACTTGAAAGACAAGTGGGTTAAGCTAGTTGATTTAAATTCATGTGGATTGGAAAACCCTAAGATGTGCAAGAATTTGAGATTTTATTTATATAAATGAAATGTCATTTTTATTTATCTAGGCAAAGGGAAAGAAAAAGATGGAAGAATGGGATTGAAGTTACCACAGGTAAGCAAGCAAACTTTTCAAAATATTGATTTCCTCCTATGTGTTGAAATGATTTAAAGTATTTATGTTGATGCTTTTATGAATTTTTACAAGTGGGCAAGCATAAGTTTTGGAAATTATGGCTTTAATGAAATGCCTTAAGGATTGCTTCATTGTAAGCAAGAAACACTTCTTGAAATAATGATTTTATTTCAAGTGTTGCAATGATTGGAAATGCTTTATGTTGATGAGTTTAAGAATTGCTTATGAGTAAGCACATTTTCTTTAAGATTTTATTTCCAAAGGATTTTATGAAAAAAAGGGAGTTTTGACCTTTTCACAAAGTAATATTTGTAAATAAGTTCTAAGTTTTACCTCTATAGGATTTTATGAAAAGCAAATGTGTTAATGAAAGAAAAAAAAGGATTTGATTTATAGAACAAAAGTGTTTACTCCATGACATGACACTTAAAATAAGCAATGAATTGAAAATGGCATATTTAGTCAAAATGGTTTATTAGAAAAGTTTTGATTTTCCTTAAAAATGAAAATACTTTGAAAATGCATTGAAAATGTTTATACGAATGTTTCTAAAAAGGGTTTTAAGGATGGCCAACCAATAAGTTAACTGTACAAAATGAAGTGATTCTTGTTGTTAAAATGGTATTCAAAGAGTATGCAAGCTCTTCTTTACAGGATAATGACCTTGTGATAACTCTATAAAATTAGAGTTATCAATGCTCATTTTGCACTCGTTTAGAATGCTAGTTCAAGAGAAACATGTACATTTATATAAGTTTTGCATTAATTTTCTCCATTTCTGCATTTCAGGCCTTTTGTGTAGATTTCATGCATTTTTTAGTTAATTCAATGCAAATCATGTCATTTTAACTTGTTAGTAATTTCATTGCATCAATTAGGATAATATTTACTTTTTTTTGTGTCTTTTGTGGTAGGGAAAGATGGTGGCTAACTCGTAAACTTCATGCCATAGGGATGAAAAAGAGTTGCATTGCAAGCACACACTAAGAATGCAAGGTAGAAAGTTGGCGCCCCGGTGCCAAAATCTGGCGCCTCGGTCTCAGGCATTGCTATAGCAGAAAATTCCATAAATAGGTAGCTTCAGGCAGCTTCCAGAGAAGTGGTGCCGAACCCCACATGGATAAATTTTAGAACGTGTCTCGTGCTACGTTTAGAGGGATATAAATATATCTCTTAGGGTTTCTTACGGAGAGAGAGGTGTCGTGGCTATTGTGGAGAAAGGGAGAAAAACTAAGGCTTCAAGGAAGGAGAGAAGAGCAAGTGGAGATACAAGCTGTCACTACCAATCCATTGAGTTTCATCTCCTCTTCTCGTCTCTCTCTTCATATTTGTTATTCTCCTTGCTTGGGATGATTGTACACTTGATTTTAATGGGAATTGAAATCATGTTTATGGGCTGAATCTTCCTATGGTGGGAGATATATAGGATTTGAACTCATAGCCTATGATATTTGGTTTTCTTATGCTTGAATGACAATACAATTGTGATGTCACTTGTGTTGCATGAGATTACCCTTATATATCATTCTTAATGAGTTCACAAGCTTCGCAACCTTGTGGATTGATTGAATATGTAGATTCATACTTGAAAAAGTGGAATTTGAATAAGATCCATATATAAGGCACAGGTTTTCTAGCTCTTGTTTGTGTTGGATGTTAATATGGATAGGCATATGTTGGTCCCGAGTTTATGACAATTATCCAAGAGGGGAGGGGTGAATTGGGTATTTAGAAAATTTAAAACTTTAATTAGATATTTTACCCTAGTTTAGTTTACACCCCTTTAATGAAACAAATAGAAAGCAATAAGATAATGGAAGCGTAAATAAAAAGCAGTAGACAAGATTTATAGTGGTTCGGGCAACCTTTCCCTACTCCACTCTTCCAAGCTCACACTCCCTTGTGACTTGGGTTCCACTATGTATTCTGCGAATACAACTAGAGTCTCCGCTCTCTTCTAGATTCTAGCTCTAGAGGGCATATACAACCAGAGCCTCCGCTCTCTTCTAGATTCTAGCTCTAGGGGGCGTATACAAACAACTAGCACAAGTAGGTGACGAGATCCACTCCAATCACAACTCTACTTTACTATAGCTTAGTTTGAAACACCAAAATCAAACCAAGCACCAAATAATAAGATGAAATAGAAGAAATCTACACTTTACAGATTTGTGTAGCAAGTTTCAGCTCGAGGAAGAATCTGTAGAAGCAAGAATCGTATTGCGTTGAAGCAAACAGCAACGTTGAAGATTGTTCTTCCTTTGAAAGTATATAGATCACTCAATTGTAGAAGAAAGTGAGATAGAACTCTTAGTAGCACTTCTTTCCTCTTTTTTAGCTCTTTCTTCTGTGTATCCACATTTGATTGAGTGTCTATATATAGAGGAGGGAGAATTTCGAACGTTGGATAAGTGGTTGGCGCGTAATAAATATGCTAACGTTCAAAAATTTGAACGTTATGCCTCCAAGTCGCAGGTGAAGTCGACTTCGTGTGCGACTTCAGATGCTCTTCAGTTTCCAAGTCTGTCTTCCGGGTCGACTTTGTCTGAGACTTAGCTTCAAGTCGATCTTGGAGTCGACTTCGGGTGCGACTTGGCTACCTTCTTTTGCCAAGTCAGTTTGATCTTTGCTTGCTTGCTTAACTTCTTCTTCTTCTTTTGTCTTTCAATACTTGGAACTTATTTGTACAAAATTTCTTTTAGCTTTAAGTCTAGAGAACTTGAAAAATCTACCCTATCAAGTTGAAGTTGATGCTGGAGTCGACTTTGCCTGCGACTTCACCCAAGTCGCATGTGGAGTCGACTTGGGTTGCGACTTCAGAAGTTTTGCTACCCAATTTCAATGCTGGAAGGAAGGTGCTGCTCCAAGTCGATTCTGGAGTCGACTTAATTCTGCGACTTGGCCCAAGTCGCAAGTGGAGTCGACTTCATCTCCGACTTCGGTTGTTCTGCTCTCCAAAATCAACGCTGAAAGAAGGGTGTCCTTTGAAGTCGAAGATGGAGTCGACTTGAGAGATCGACTTTGCTAAGATTTACTCAAATTATGTTGTTTAATCATCAAAACACATGGTTTGGGTATTTTCATTCAATTTCAATAATTGTCTCCAACAATCTCCCCCTTTTTGATGATTGACAAAACCAATTTGAGTTTGTACCTTTCAATATGTCATATTCATCATACTTGTTCAAACATTCAATAATTTCCAAATATATCATCAGTGATCAGAGCAAGACATAATCAGAGCATAAAACAGAACATAATTGAAACTTTTCATATTAGCATAGTTCATACAAATTACAATGCAAAGTAAAAACCAAAGAGACCTATATACAAGCTACCCAGCCAAAAAGAATTTAAATTTAACATAACTTATCCTATCCTATCTCCCCCTTTTTGTTAATCAGGCAAAATGAGAGTCAATTATTAAAGATTTAGTAAATTGAAACTTGGAAATGGGATATGATTTTTGGGTAAGTTTGATGGGTCGAATATGAGCAGAGGAGTAAAAAGAGGACATGGGTACGAGTGTAGGATCTCGATGAACGGACCCGGTATCAAACGGATCCAGTTCGGGAATGGCGATGTGCATATGACGACCGGATGCTAGATGATAACGGATGGTGCATAATTCTCGATCCATACGATCCTGCCGGGAATGCATATCCATGATAACTGTGAGGACCCTTGAGATTTGACTTGTGATTCTATTTTCCAGCTGGTCCATGTCATCCCGAAGAGTCTGCAGAGATATATCCTGAGATGGTGGTCGTGGTGCTGGATCTGGAATTTTAGAACCTCTCGGTGAGCATGATCCGTGTGATAGCAGTGAGACAGGCTCCTCAGGTACATCCTGTGGTGGAGCTGGTTGGGCTTCTGGAGATAACGGGGGCTGCTCCCCCTCAGCCTGTGCATCTCTGGCTTCTTCTGGAGCTGGTGCTCCCTCTTCTGCTTCTGCCCTGAGTTGATGTACATTGATCTTCATTCTTTGGATCAATGCCTTGTTGATTGCATTTGTCGATTTTAATACTTCGAATGGTTCTCCATCTATATCAACTTCAAAATGTTCTAGGATCTTCGTGATCCAATTACCATACGGTAAAACCCCTCGTGGGTTGTCTTTTCTCGAACTTAGAGCTTTTATGAATAACCGAGGAAGGCTGACTTTGACCCGATTCACTATTTTCCACAAAATTCCTGCTTCCTGTGGGTTTAACTGATTTCTACCCCCACCTTTGGGGTAGATGCAATGTGCAACCAATAATCTAAGGACCCTGAGCCTCGAGGATAAATCCATGTAATGTAGAAATTTGATCCCCGGATGATACTTATTGCTCCTGGTGAGCTGATTGTAGATATCCAAGAGAGTAAGGTTTTCAGGCAACGGCTCATCCTCATAAGGTACTTCTAAGATTTGCCCCACACTAATGATTGCTTCCTCTAATCTTGAGATTACTCTGATACCAAAGAACATATCAGTTCCTTTGACAAAAGTCCCAAAGTACTCGTCGTCCCATAGGTAATAGAAAATACGAGTTAGATCAGGATATACTCTTTCATCTGCTCTTAGAAGGTTAATCCATCCTTGGAAATCTAGTAACTGCTCAATGTCGGACTCATAATCCCTTAAAAATTTAAAGACGATGATTTTTGGATGAATACCTTCCGCTAATAAAAAGATTTGTAAAACCGGTTGTGCTGCAATTCTGTTTTGAAGTATGTAATCGGCATCTTTAGTACTTGAGCTTTAGCAGCTATATTTCCTTTCTTTCTGGCCCCAGATTGTGTGCTCTGAGAGGTTTGAGGTTGTTCCTCTCAAGCAGCCATTGTTGATGGAGTCCCGGCTTGAAAGCGAACTCTGCGGCCTGTGGAAGTGGATGGTTCTTCCCGGTCTCGCTTTGAAGAGGTCAGTTGCCTCCTAGGCACTTCGTCCTTGTGTTGAGAACTGGATGGTCTAGGGACAGGCTTCAGTGATGGTTTGGACACTGCTAGTTTAGGCAGTCGGGATTTAGGAGCCGTTTGAGATCAACGAAGAGAATAGAGAGGGATAGATGGACTAAGAGAGAGAGAGTTCAGTGAGGAGAGAAAGAGGTTAGAGAAATGGAGAGAAAACAGGGAAAAACGGAAACTGGAGAGAGCTGTCGGGAAAAAGAGAAAAAAGGAGAAACTGGAGAGGGCTTAGAAACGGAAAATCGTCTGAGAGGGAGAAGTCCTCTGCCGGCGCGGGAAGAAAATCAGAGAAGAGAGAAGAAAGAAAGAAGGAGGAGGAGGAATCCCGATGGTCGTGTGCGCGGAGTCGATGCTACCCTAGGCGAAGTCGACTTTCGGCCCAGCGGAGTCGACTTCGCCTCAGAGGCGGAGTCGACATCATATCCCCCAAGTCGACTTCACTAGAGTCGACTTGGATTCCTTGGAGTCGAATTGACTTATCGACTTTGATCTTTTTCAGATTTGATTTTCCTGTTTAATTGTTCCTAATTTAATTCAATCATCCCCATTTCATTTCTAATTTTGTAAAGTGATTCCTTTGCTAAGGGCTTGGTAAATATATCAGCAATTTGATCCTCAGTTTTCACATATTCCAAACAAACATCATGATTTTCTACATGTTCACGGATAAAATGATGTCTTACATCTATATGTTTGGTTCTAAAATGCAATACATGATTTTTAGTCAAATAGATTGCACTTGTATTATCACATCTGATAGGAATATTATAATAATCAATGTCATAGTCTTTTAATTGTTGTTTCATCCAAAGTAATTGGGCACAACAGCTCCCGACGGCTATATATTCAGCTTCCGCCGTAGATAGAGCAACACTAGTTTGTTTCCTTGAATACCACGATACCAACATGTTTCCAAAGAATTGACATGTTCCACTAGTACTTTTTTTATCTACTTTGTAACCGGCAAAATCCGCATCCGAGTAGCCGATTAAATCAAACGTTGACCCCTTTGGATACCATAGTCCAAGGTTAGTGGTATTTATCAGATATTTAAATATTCTTTTTACAGCCAATAAATGTGATTCTTTAGGACATGCTTGGAATCTAGAACACATACATACACTGAAAACAATGTCCGGTCTAGAAGCAGTTAAATAAAACAATGATCCTATCATACTTCTATAAAGCTTTTGATCGATACATTTACCGTTTTCGTTTGTGTCAATCTTGATTGTTGAGCTCATTGGAATATTTGCTCCTTTGCTAGTTTGCATTCCAAATTTCTTTAGCATTTCTTTGATGTATTTGGACTGATTTACGAATATTCCTTCGGCTTGTTACTTGATTTGCAATCCAAGGAAGAAATTTAATTTTCCCATCATGCTCATTTCAAATTCGCTCTGCATAATCTTAGAAAATTCTTGGCACAGAGTTTCATCAGTAGCACCAAATATTATATCATCTACATAATTTTGCACAATTAAAATATTTTTACTTTTGTACTTGATGAATAAAGTAGTATCAACATTTCCTCTTTGAAATTCGTGATCAATCAAAAATCTATTTAACCTTTCATACCAAGCTTGTGGGGCTTATTTTAGTCCATATAATGCTTTGGTCAGTTTATAAACATATTTTGATTGATCCTTTTTTTCAAATCCAGGGGGTTGTTCAACATATACTTCTTCATTCAAGTAACCGTTCAAAAATGCACTTTTCACATCCATTTGAAACAATTTGAAATTCATGTGAGAAGCAAATGCTAGTAATATGCGTATGGCTTCTAATCTAGCCACAGGTGCATATGATTCTTCAAAATCAATCCCTTCTTCCTGCGAATACCCTTTGGCTACTAGTCTAGCTTTGTTTCTTATTACAAGTCCGCTTTCGTCCAATTTATTCATAAATACCCATTTGGTACCAATAATGGTATAATCATTTGGTCTAGGAACTAAATGTCATACATTATTTCTTTCAAATTGATTTAGTTCTTCTTGCATTGCATTAACCCAGTTTTCATCATTAAGAGCTTGTTCAATAGTGGTTGGTTCAATTTTTGACACAAATGCATATTGTCCACAAATATTTTGTTTTGATCTCCTAGTTTTTACTCCTTCATAAATATTTCCAATGACTTGCTCAATTGGATGGACATTTTTGAATTTCAAATCAACTGGAGGTTTGTGGGAATCATTACCTTCACTCACCTTTTCCTCCATGGGGTTTTCTGGCTTGAGCTCGATTTCCTTTTGTTGTTCTTGTTGTTTTGCTTCTGTATCATCTGCATCACTTAGTTCATCCTCCTTTCTCGGAGTTTGGTTAAATTCATCAAAAACAACATGTATTTATTCTTCTACTATTTGATTTCTTTTGTTGAAAATCCTATATGCTTTGCTATTTGATAAATAACCTAAGAAAATAGCCTCATCACTTTTGGCATCTAATTTTCCCAGATTTTTTTTTCCATTATTTAACACATAACAAGTACATCCAAAAGTGTGAAAATATGATATATTTGGTTTTCTGACTTTCCAAAGTTCATATGTGGTCTTTTTTAATATTACTCTAATGGTAACTCGGTTTAATACATGACAAGTTGTACTTACAGCTTCACCCCAGAATCTTTTAGACAATTTACTCTCATTTAGCATGGTTCTAGCCATTTCTTGTATTGTCCGGTTTTTTCTTTCAACAACTCCATTTTGTTGAGGAGTTCTTGGTGCAGAAAATGTATGGTGAATTCCTTTTTCATTGCGAAATTCTATGAATCGATTATTTTCAAATTCACCACCATGATCACTTCTAATGGAAATAATTGAACTTTGTTTTTCATTTTGCACCAAATTTGAAAATGTGACAAACATAGGAAATGCTTCATCTTTGCTAGCTAAGAGTATAATCCAAGTAAATCTTGAAAAATCATCAACAATTACATACATGTACTTTTTCCCACCAAGAGTTGAAATGTCTGATGGCCCATAAAGATCTATATGTAACAACTCAAGTGGTCTAGTTGTTGAAATTTCGTTTTTGGTGGAAAATGGCATTTTGGGTTGTTTAGATAGTTGACAAGCTTTCCATATCTTATCCTTGTCATATTTGAGCTTTGCTAACCCTTGTACTAGATTCTTTTTCCACAATGTTTTAATATTTGACATATTTATATGTCCAAGCCTTGTATGCCATATCTATGGATCATTTTCTATGGCTATTAGACATTTCCCTTCTAGTTCATCAAGGCAAACAAAATATATATTTCCATATCTTTTGCCACTAAATATTATGTGTTCATCATCAAAAACATTACATATAGAGGATTCAAATACAACTATATATCCTTTATCACATAATTGACTAATACTCATTAGGTTGTATTTGAGTCCTTCAACAAATACTACATCTTCAATGCATGCATATGAAATACCATAAACATTTTCTTTACCTTTTATTTTACCTTTTTCATTATTTTCGAAAGCTACTGTTCCTTCATTGCATGGGTTGATCTTAGGGAATAGTCCTTTTTATCCCGTCATATGTCTTGAGCAACCACTATCCATAAACCATATATTATTGGCCTTAGCTTTAAGACAAACCTGCAAAAATTAAGTCAAGTGGAGCTCATCCTTTTGGTACCCATTTTATGGGTCCATTTTGGTTAGTTATCCTTTGGAGTCTATGTTGGTCTACCTTCGAAGCCATAAATCCAATGCTTTTCGGCATCCAAACCAATTTTGCACCAAGGTTTTGTAACTTTCTCAATTTGCATTGATAAATCTTGTATCCTAACTTGTTGCAAAAATTACAAGCTCCCGGAAGTCTAAAAGTAGGAAGTCATTTGGTAATTTGTTCCTCGGTTGGTCTTTTGGACCAAACTACTTGATTTATCTTAGATTTAGTATAAATAGGTTTAGCGTTGTTTCTTGGAGCATTAGATTCCTTTTGCTCAAATGTATTATACCCAAGTCCTTTCTTGCAAGTTTGGGTTGTCATTTTTAAGAACATTTTCACATTTTCTCCTGGATTAGAAAACTTGACAAGCGATTCATTTAATGATTCATTTTCCTTTTTGAGTTTCTCTAACTCAACTTCCAAGGTATTCTTTTTAGTTTTTAATTTATCTATTTTTTCAGCAAGTTTACCATTCACAATTATTACTGCATCACATTGTCTTTTCTTTATTGTAAACTTGTTTTCTAATTTCTTTATTTCCTCATATAATGAATCATAGGATTGTTGAAGTTCTTTCAATTCAGCACATTTGAGGCATTCATTTGTAGAAGAAAAAATTGAAAAAGAATTTTGTTTGGAGGTTACCTCTTGACTACTTGTGCAATTTGTTGAAGTAGCTTGATCCTCCAAGATTTCCATGGCTGCAAAACATATGTCGGAATTCGCTATGCAACAAATTCTTGCGCAATCTGCTTCACATTCTTCACTTGAAGAGCTACATGTTGTAGATTCTTCTTCATTTACGTACATGCCTCTTCCTTTGTTTCTTCAAAATTTACTATTGTCGTCTCGATCTTTTCTTTGCTCCTTTGCTTTATTTTCTTCGGGTGTTGGGCATTGGGCTTGCATGTGCCCCGAACCACCACACCGGTAACATTTTGTTGATTCTTTCTTTTTTTCTTTAGAATTTCTTTCTTTAAAATTTCTGAAATTTTTACCTTTCCTTACAAATTTTCTGAACCGTTTTGTAAGTAAGGCAATTTCATTGTCGTTTTGAGATGATGAGGTGGTGTCATCCGAGTCTTGTGCCGCTTTCAAGGCAATGGCTCTTTTGCCTTTGTGGTGATCCTCGTTTCTTTTCTTGATTAGCTCATGTGACATCAGCGAGCTAATAAGATCTTCCAATTTCCATGTGTTTAGGTCCTTGGCTTCTTCTATTGCCATGATTTTTGGAGTCCATGATTCGGGTAGTGCCCTCAGAATCTTCATGACCTGCTCAGATTCAGAAATTGCTTTTCCTAGCCCTTTCAAGGCATTAGTAATCTTGGAAAATCTAGCAAACATTTCAGAAATATTTTCTGTTTCTAACATTCTGAAGTTTTCCAATTCTCCAATCAAAATATTTCTCCTTGTCCCTTGGACTTAAGAAGTTCCTTCATAGATAGATGTTAGTGTATCCCATATCTCTTTGGCAGTTAAACAAGAGGATACTCTAGCATATTCGGAAGCCGTAAGAGCACAAAATAATGAATTCATAGCTTTGGCATTGCTCTTTACAATTTTCACTTCCTCATCGGTCCATTTGGATGCTCTTTCATCAATAGGCAAAGTCACACCATCTTGGATTGCAATCCAAGAGTCCATATCTGTAGCCATGATCAGTTATTTCATACGTAGCTTCAAATATCCAAAAATGTTCCCATCAAACAATGGTGGCCTAGTAAAGGATTGGCCTTCAGCAAATGCGGGAACGGAAGTGGATTGGGATGCCATATCAAAAAAGCTCTCTTTGGTAAAACTCAAAGACCTGCTCTGATACCACATGTTGGTCCCGAGTTTATGGCAATTACCCAAGAGGGGAGGGGTGAATTGGGTATTTAGAAAATTTAAAACTTTAATTAGATATTTTACCGTAGTTTAGTTTACACCCCTTTAATGAAATAAATAGAAAGCAATAAGATAATGAAAGCGTAAATAAAAAGCAGTAGACAAGATTTATAGTGGTTCGGGCAACCTTTCCCTACTCCACTCTTCCAAGCTCACACTCCCTTGTGACTTGGGTTCCACTATGTATTCTGCGAATACAACTAGAGTCTCCGCTCTCTTCTAGATTCTAGCTCTAGAGGGCATATACAACCAGAGCCTCCGCTCTCTTCTAGATTCTAGCTCTAGGGGGCGTATACAAACAACTAGCACAAGTAGGTGACGAGATCCACTCCAATCACAACTCTACTTTGCTATAGCTTAGTTTGAAACACCAAAATCAAACCAAGCACCAAATAATAAGATGAAATAGAATAAATCTACACTTTACAGATTTGTGTAGCAAGTTTCAGCTCGAGAAAGAATCTGTAGAAGCAAGAATCGTATTGCGTTGAAGCAAACAGCAACGTTGAAGATTGTTCTTCCTTTGAAAGTATATAGATCACTCAATTGTAGAAGAAAGTGAGATAGAACTCTTAGTAGCACTTCTTTCCTCTTTTTTAGCTCTTTCTTCTGTGTATCCACATTTGATTGAGTGTCTATATATAGAGGAGGGAGAATTTCGAACGTTGGATAAGTGGTTGGCGCGTAATAAATATGCTAACGTTCAAAAATTTGAACTTTACGCCTCCAAGTCGCAGGTGAAATCGACTTCGTGTACGACTTTAGATGCTCTTCAGTTTCCAAGTCTGTCTTCCGGGTCGACTTTGTCTGAGACTTAGCTTCAAGTCGATCTTGGAGTCGACTTCGGGTGCGACTTGGCTACTTTCTTTTGCCAAGTCAGTTTGATCTTTGTTGAAGCGTCTCTTGCTTGCTTAACTTCTTCTTCTTCTTTTGTCTTTCAATACTTGGAACTTATTTGTACAAAATTTCTTTTAGCTTTAAGTCTAGAGAACTTGAAAAATCTACCCTATCAAGTTGAAGTTGATGCTGGAGTCGACTTTGCATGCGACTTCACCCAAGTCGCATGTGGAGTCGACTTGGGTTTCGACTTCAGAAGTTTCGCTACCCAATTTCAACGCTGGAAGGAAGGTGCTGCTCCAAGTCGATTCTGGAGTCGACTTCATTCTGCGACTTGGCCCAAGTCGCAAGTGAAGTCGACTTCATCTGCGACTTCGGTTGTTCTGCTCTCCAAAATCAACGCTGGAAGGAGGGTGTCCTTTGAAGTCGAAGATGGAGTCGACTTGAGAGATCGACTTTGCCTAAGTCGATGTCTGAGTCAACTTGAATTGCGACTTGACTTGTTCTGTTTTGTATATAACCTTTCATAGCTTTGGACATTTGCACAAAAACTCATTAGTAGCTAAGATTTACTCAAATTGCATTGTTTAATCATCAAAACACATGGTTTGGGTATTTTCATTCAATTTCAATAATTGTCTCCAACAGCATATACCTATTAACCCTATGTAATCTTGATTAGGTTATGTAGTTATCAACCTTGTTTTACTTGTGTGCTTGAGAACATAGCACATAGCTAAAACTTGGTTAGATTTGTATGTGTTGGAAGACATATGAATATGAATGAACCTAGATTAGTAATTTCTGCACAACTAACTTAAATGGGACCAAATGACATAGCTATGATTCAATGAATTCATATTCCCACCTACCTTAATCATTTCAAGGCAATCTGAGCAATTTCCACTCCACTGTGGTCATTTACTGCTTTGCTTAGTTTAGTTTAATTCAATTCTTTGAATACAAATCTCATTCCCTTTACCAATTCACTTAGACAATTGAGATTTACGGTGCTGATTTGTTTAACACAATCCTCGTGGGAACAATACTCTACTCATTCTTTATTACTTGATCGACACGTATACTTGTGTTAAAACAAACATTTTAATTAGATATATATGTAGCTCGTCAAATTTTTGGCGCCGTTGCCGAGGATTGCTGCTTTAAACTTAGTACCTCACAATTTCATGCAATATTCAATGGCTTCAAATGCTTACCACTGGCTAAATGCAAAATTTTCAACACCAAGCACAATGGGTTTTCATGAGTATGACAATACATGGGCACCTCCAGTTCAATTTGTAGGTTTTGACAATCAAATGCAGGATATGAACAATTCTTATATAACTTACTGCGATTTATGCAGAGACGAGGGACATTTATCAAATCAACGCGTGTATTATTCAGCATCCATGGGCTATCTTGATATTCAAATGATGCACAGGACAACTATGGAGACCCGCAATCAGATAATATAATGTCGATAGGATTTCAAGCATATCAAGCAGGGGAGCCATCACCATCTGAAAGCAAGTCATCTTTGGAGGACATGTTCATGCAATTCATGAAGAGCCAAATGGAGTTTAACATGAACATACAAAGCGGGTAGAGCAATTGGCTATTGCAATCCAAAGTAGGCATCAAGAGTCTTTTTCAATTGATATCGAGGAGGACTCAAAGGAAACTAAGTTTTTGGAAACGAACATGTTGCAGCAAATTGGGATCAGAGAAGTGGCGCTCCGGCGCCATGATCCGGCGCCACAATTTTTCAAGGAAATAACATGTTGCAATTTTTGAGTCAACAAGTCGGCGCGTCGGCCTCAATTTTCGGCTCCCCAGCGCAGGCCCCCCAGCCAGCATAAAAAAGAACAGCAAAACATGAGTTTTCAGCATGCCAACTTCAACTAGCCATAACTTTTGATCCTAGCGGATTTATGAGAGCTACCACATATCTACGGAAAGCATTTTTCGAGCCCATCGACATGAAAATCATGGTTTTCTTAGTTGATATCATTTTTAATATCAAAATCCTCTATTTTTGCAATTTTTGGGGTCGTTGAAGTTCTAAATAATTTTTTTACTGCTTTTAGTAAATCACCTATTTTATTACTTTAAGTAAAAGGTGTGCAAGTGGGCAGTTTGCATTTTTCATATATTTGCGGGCATGTGGATGTGCTACTTGTGGGTAACTTTTTGGTTCAAGTTGTTCCATTATTTTGTTTTGGCTAAGAGTTTAAAGTAGTGGAGGAGGAGTTTATGGAATGCACTTGTGCTATCAATAATAGGCTTGAAACTTGAGTTGGATTGTCTGAGAAGAGCTTCTATGAAATGTATTTGGGGTGTAGAGTCCTGGACATTTGAGCTTGCAGTGCACTTTTCAATATTATGATACTCGATTTCTTCATTCTTCGTATTTGTGACGTCGTTCTCAATTGAGCTCTCTTGTTATACACTATCCTTGTCGGTAAGTTATTTGATGTTGGATGCCTCATTTATCATCATGTATTAAGTATTGCGAAGGCAGCCAATGCACATTTTTGATCAGTAGAGGAAGAAGAAGGAGAAGAGAGCGATGGAGACAATGAGCATCTTGTCCATCTCAACGACCAAGGGAGTCACCAGTTCCTATTCATTGTGATTTGCATATCATCTGCATGTGGATCTCCATATCATTGTCATTTGCATTTTTTTTAGTTTATATGCATTAAGGACAATGCATTCCTCAAGTTTGGTGGTGGGTGTTTTGTTCTATTGTGTTTCTAGTCATGCATTGCATTTAGATTGTTATATTATATATGTGTTTTAGGTTGCATTGCAGTTAAATTCTTGCTTGTGATAATCAGTTAGTCGCAATTTATCTTAAGGAATACTTGCAATATTCAAGAAAAATCTAATTGAAATCAAAATTCATGAAATTTTGAAAATTTTTGAGCCATGATTATGCATTAATTGAGAGTATGTTAATTTTTTATAAGATTTTCAAATGACATGTGAATGATATGATCGGTTAAGCAGTTGAATTTTATAGTTCACGTACTTGCCAATATCTTCTATTGAAATGATTAACGCAAATTTTTTTTGTGTGATAGAAATGCTTGTGCCCAATTATGCTTTAATGATATATCTTTTGCAATCTTTGTGTAACGCCCCGAATCGAGACATCACTTCCTTACCTCAAGATCCTAACGATTGGTAAATGTGAATCAGGATTGTTGCCCTGATCACGCGGCGGGTTCTTAATTGGAATAAGTCTAAATTTTTTTCGTTTATTCATCTGCCATCATTCATAACTTGACATGACAATCATCACACATTGTGACATTTCACTTGTAATAAAATTCATCATTTCATTCATAGCATCCTTTCATGGCTGTCATTATTCACTCAATCATTGTACACATCATACTTGCATACATTTAGTCATTGACTCTCATGAAGCTTAGAATTCTAACTAAGTTCATATACGTATAAACATGGAACTTAGAATTCTAACTAAGTTCATATACACAATTAGCTTGCCTTAGCATATTCATGCTTTTCCATTCCTCATAGCCTTCAAGGCTATCATCACGTACCTTCCTTCACGTCTTAGGTTTGCAACCTTCTGAGTTTCCTGGGTACCTGTCTAAGGGTTGGGAAAACAAAACATGAGTGACAACTCAGTAAGCAAGCATTTTATCTTTAGGGCAAGGCTTCCTTGAAAACCTTTTTCATAAACATCAGGAATACCTTTTTTCTTGAGGACATGTATATGTCTTGAAATATTATCATGAAATCTTTTTCATTAAGCATTCATTCAAAAAAACTAGTTACAAGCCACGTGTAGCCTTGTTAAGGCTAAACATACACGTTTTACCTTCTCTGATGGAATCTCTTTAATTCTTATATGAACATTTTCAATGTTCATAGACATTACATGAAATCATCGTTTGTCAATGGACGTTTTACGTCCAAAATATTTTTCTTATAAATCCTTAGGCAAAGGAGACATCTCATGTCTCAAAACATCATTGACATAAACTATCATAAAATCCTTTAGCCAAGAGATATTTTATGTCTCAAAACATTTTTCACATAGCTTCATTTGGCAATGGACATTCACATGTCCTAAAACATCAATCGCATAAGCCTTTCTCGGCAAAGGACATTTTTATGTCCAAAAACATTTTTCATTATAAAATCCAACATATTAACAAGGAACGTTTTACGTCCATAAACCCTTATCATTTAGGTTAGTTAGAAACAGACATCCTTATGTCCAATCCAAATTTCACATAAATCCTTTTCATAATCCCCGTCTTAGGGCTTGTTTATAGCAAACAAGGCAAATAAAATACGTAAACCATTTTCATAAATGCATTTGCATAAACACATTTCCTTTAATTCCTGTGATTTACACTTTTGTGTAAAACACCCTTTCTTTTAGAGTAACTTATGCATATTAGCTCATAAGAATCTAATTTAGGATAACTTTTTGTATAGATGCTTTTATATCCCAATCTTTGGGCTTTTGAAAAGAAAAACGTATGCAAATGTATTTCTCCTCATCCAGTAGTGACACTTAACAAGTGATTATGCTACCTTTTGGAAGAGAACCCCTAACAACACACTAGCCTAGCGGCTGTTTATTTATCCTGCTCCCATCTCAGAGAAGGCGCCACTGGCACTCCTGTCATCCCTTAGCGACTTGGCCTTATGTGGAGTGGGCCCCGGTCATCCCAACCGTGCTCTACAACTTGCCTATTACTTGTACTGGTGCACCGTACGTTATTATGACCGACCGCAGTCCGTTTGGTTTGAAGAACCACACACCGCAGCCCATGTCCCTTTAAACCGGGATCACAGACTGCAGTCTGCATCCATATGCACAAAAATCTTACACCGAAGTCTATATTTAAGAATAATTCTCAAAAACACATCACAGACCGCAGCCCGTGTCAACTTGTAAGCGAGTGCACACACTTTAACAAGTTGTTATTTGAAATCTAGTTTTAGGATAACCTTCCTTAAGTCCCTTTAGAAACGTTTTGAGTAAAATATTTTGATAAACATTTGAAATGTTTGAGAAACAATACATCTTAAAATCCTTTTAATAAAAGAATTTCAAATCCTTTGGATTTCCATAAATAAATCATATTTTTCTCTAATATTTGCTTGGTTTCCATTTCAGGACCTTTTGTTTACAAAAGTATGCAATTATGCTATCCCCTTGTCCATAACCTAAAAATTTAATAATTGTCCACATATCAGTCATTTTTACATAAAGGGAAATTGCACAGTCTTTTGCATGTCATTAAACAACCTGAAATGAAACCATTTTATGAAATCAATCATAGGAGGATGGTCATCCATAAATCCCTTTTTAACACATCCGTATAAACATTTTTAACATAGATTTCCTTGTCTATAGGAAATCAAAACTTTTCGAACATCATTTCAATACATATGGACTATGTCCAAAACATCATTTATTATTTAATTATCTTGACCTAGCAAAACAAATCTTTTTCATCATTGTTTATCACGAGTTATTGTAGAGATAACTCAAAACTCATTTACAAACAGTATTTTGTGAAAAAGGGTAAAATTCCCTTTTTCTTATAAAATGCTGTTGAACAATATCATATAGAACTTGCTTGCTTAATAGCAAATTCTTAAAACCATCGGTATCAAACATGAAATCCTTAGAAAGCATTAGCATGGAGAACTTGCTTACTCATAAGCAAAATTTCTCAATTCCATTAACGTAAAGCATTCCCATCCTTGGCAACACTTAGGATAAATTATTTATCTTAAGAAGTGTCGCTTGCTTCCCATGAAGCAAACCTTAAGACTTTTCATTAAAGTCATCATTTTTCAGAACTTATGGCTTTGCATTAAAGTCGTCATATTCAAAACTTATGCTTGCCCATTCAATAAAACATAAACATAAACATTTCAAACACAAACATAAATATTTCAATCATATCAATCCCGTAGAAAGAAAATGACATTTTAGAAAGTTCGCTTGCTTACCTGAGATCGCTATAATCCCTTTTCTTTCCATTCTTTTCCTTGCCTACATGAAAATAATATGATTTTTTTTTCATATATTTATTTTCCTTGCATTCCATTTAGTTTTCCAACCCATTTTATTCACATATATCATTTATTCGACTTCTCAAGTCACTATGCATACATTTAGTATATACGTACACATTTTTACACATTCCATCGGCTAATCACATACATATATAATCCCATAATTAGGGTATCCATTCAATCATAAAAAATTCATCCATTAACTATCATACATAGTTTCATTAACCTTCATTTACCATTTTTCACTTTTTTTTTTCAAAATTCATACATCGGTGCCCGTTCCGAGTGCCCGTTATGACCTTAGGCTTCATTACATAATTCCAAAATTGGAAATTAACCTCATGAAGTGCTAAAAAGATATATATATTCATGAAATATATCATATTTTTATACATTTTTGCACAAAATCATATTCTACATGTCATTTATCATCCTTGCATGTCCATTCCTTCACATATGCCCTTTTGGCAACATATACATAAGATATTTCATAAAATTTTCTAAGGCAGAAATTTAATCCATATATCAGTGGGTTAATTACACTTAATTACCATTGTATTTAGGATATTTTCATGGGATTTAAATCCACTTTCCATAGGTTTCCAAAACAGCAAGTTTGGAACCCGTTTTTACCCGTCTAACGTGTCTTTTGAGACATAACCTTAAGCAGTTACATTATTCAGAAATTTCAGCATATAATCCCACTTTTCTTAATAAATATTTAATTATTTAACATATATATCAATTTGGATTATTTCTACATAGGTTGCATATTTCTTTTTGATTTGTTTCTCAAACTATCCACACATGCTGAAATCAGGCGTACTGAAATCTCAAAAACTTGAATTAATATCGAATCAAGTATTTTTGATCTTAAATTTATACCTTACTTTAATAAATACATTAATTAACAAAAATAAATATTTATAGAATAAAAAATTATTTATTTATATTTATTTTGGCATTTTTACCTTGTTGGACAGCAGCATCCATTTTCAGTCAGCCTTAATCACGTAAATTATTGGGTATATTTATACTAATAAAAACCTAATTTTTAATTTTTTTCTGTGATAATAAATGTTTTTTATATATCCTGTAAAAGTTTCATCCCAAAATTTCTTGTTTAAAAATTATTAAAAAGCATTTTCTACAGCTGATCCTGTCACCCGTTTTACCCAGTTTAGGTGAATCTTATCGGATTTTTAATTTGAAAATTAATAATATTTTTAAGCTGAAAATTTTTTCATTCTGTAATAACATCATAAGGATTCTTCTCAAAAATTTTCATGCTACAATTCATCCATTTACGGTTCCTTCCATAATTTAATTTATAACATCATATATCATTCAAAACTTCACTTTTCATCATCTAAATCATGGAATTTCATACATGCAAGCTAATACCCATTCCATATTCATTCAAAAGCATATTTAATGATCACTTTAAAGTATTTTTAAACATCCATTTCATTTTTGAATTTTGGAGTTCAAGAACTCAAGATAAACCAATCAAAATAACACATCTACTTACTTGGATTGATGCTCTCCAAACCCTAATCACTTGGAAAAGTTTTCCTCCACAAATTCTCTTCTTCTCCCCATTCTTTTCCCTTGTTTTTCTCTTCTTCTTTCTGGGCATGGCTGGACGTGAGGGCTGCTGTCCTTTGGGTGCA